>OZ026609.1:10727292-10742292 GCA_964020085.1 Micromussa lordhowensis
ATTTTTGTTTGACCTAAAGGAAAAACTACCCAGAAAAGGTCATCGACAATTCAAACGAATATAAATTTAGATATGTTCCGAGCTGAACTTCTAGTGAAAAAATATTTTTTTATGAGCGCTTGGTTCTTTATTTTTTTCTGCATGTCTCAAAACTGTTATCCGTACTGATCTTTGTTGTCGTTTCCTGAAGTTTCATCACGAGGCACCGTGTCTTTATCTGCACAACAAATATATCGATTTCTTTCGGCATCGACTAGAAGGTTGAGCCTTTATTACGTGTCTGCAGAGCTTTGACACGAATGCGCCCGACACAGAAAAAATGTAAACGCGCTCGTTCCGTTCTCCTCACTGCCATGCCGGCTTTTCTCTATTTTAGAGATTCCCTATTTTAGAGATTCCCCCTTTTAGAGATTCCCTATTTTAGAGATTCCCCCTTTTAGAGATTCCCCCTTTTAGAGATTCCCTATTTTAGAGATTCCCTATTTTAGAGATTCCCCCCTTTAGAGATTTCCTATTTTAGAGATTCCCTATTTTAGAGATTCCCCCCTTTAGAGATTCATCCTTTTAGAGATTCCCCCTTTCAGAGATTCCCCCTTTTAGAGATTCCCAATTTTAGAGATTCCCAATTTTAGAGATTCCCCCTTTTAGAGATTCCCCCTTTTAGAGATTCCCCCTTCTAGAGATTCCCCGTTCCTCGTTCCCCGTTCCTCCATTCCCCGTTCCTTGTTTTAGAGGTAGCCGACGGCGGACGGCGGACAATTACAAAATGAAAATAACTAATATCACTTTTCGGGAAATCATAAGAAATGATAAGGAATGATAAGAAAGATAGGAAAGATATTAAAGAAAATACCAAAGTTTCAGCTCCTTTAATTTACGTACAATTGCGTGCAACTTATTTCCATGCGAGCTGGTTTTAATTCAAAAGTGACAAGTACCAAAACATCTTGACCTAAAAGGTCGCCCCATGTCTGGGACAAATTTAGGTTTAAGAGTCTTAGAACGCAGACCGTTTGCAACTTTGTTAATGGCTTATTATCGGCTGAAGTTTCTTGTAGCTCTTAACCTAAGTGTCCTTGTCCTTGGGTAGAATAACAATGTATTTCCAACGCTAGCAATGAAATTAACAACTCCATCATCACCTCACTCCAGTTTCTCGTAGCGCTGGGATAAATTTTTCATCCACTCACGCCGTCCAAAAATAAAAATCACAACCACGCATTAAGTCATGAATCTGGATGGTTGATATATAAACAACCTCGTCGCCAAGATTCATTGACACGATACTCACACGAAAATGTGTTTCACCCAAATTTCACAGAGCTTTGTATGGAGACGAATGGCGACCGTTAAGCAGCAGAAACAGTTTTGATATTTAACAGAAAAAATATCACTTGAAAGCCTCGACACATTGTTAGCAAAAACATGAGCCATTAAATTACTCGTTTAACCTAGGGGTCACCATTTTATTGTCACGCAACGCATAAACGTCCACAATAACAAAAATACCAAAGCAATAACCAAATGAGGAGCCCTGAACTTTAGTTGTAAAACATGAAGTTCTTCGAGTGTCTTGTATCTGATGAAACTAAAACTTTTGAGAGCTTGTTAATTTACAATTCTGACAAGTGATGGCGTCACATAAATGTTGGTAATGGGGTGACTGATTGGAAATGGAGCGTTTCTTTGTTTTCATCTGAATATTGGTGTTATATACATGTCTGGATTTATGAACACAGTGTTAAGACTGAATCAAGGGTTATTTATTTATTTATTTATTTATTTATATATTTATATATTATATATTTCTGCCCTTGTTATGACAGTAGCTTGAAAATCTTGCCTAGCATGAAATGCAGAGACCTTCTTGCTGCATGTTTCATTTATTTATCCTTGTTTTTCTTATTTAATTATTTCCTCGATATAAAACTTTGTATGCGACAATAACAAAAAAGTAATTTTTTTAACTTTTAATGGTGTTGCACTACATATAGTTCGAAACCATTTCACTGAAGGGTATAAACTGGCATCATGTTACGCAGAAACCCAAGCTGTATGGAGCTCCATTTCCGCCAAAACTCGATCTTTGTATTCGGTACTCGACTTGCTGTATTTTATGCTACCTTATACAATGCGACATCCAACTGTGTTGACTTTGTGGTTGAACTTTTCGATTGTACATGGTACTTTTTGTTTTTCACATTCAATATCACGAAATTGGCATACCAAATTGACGATTTTCTGCTTCTTTGACAAAAATGGTCAACTACGCAACTTTCGACTTTCAATGTTGTGTCTTCAACATTCAAGTTCATGTATTCGGCTTTGTTCGACATCCTTCCGCAATCCATCGAGAGAGGGCATCGCGGGCGCAGCTAATCTCCACCCCTATCCCCACGGTAGCTGTCGAAATGAACCCTCCAGTAGAGTGGAGTAGAGAGAATCATCCCACCCTAGACGGTCGCATCTTTGTCCTTTTCAACATGGCGGTTGCTGGGTCTCGAACTTAGTGGGTTTCCATTCAGACAAGTACAGTGTAATACAACATTGAAAAGGTAAGGGAATGAGGTAAATACGTTTATTGTATATATAGCGAGAATTTTAGGCAATAAACCTTGCAAATAGAATTCTATATGTGCTATATTTCCACATGTGAAAAAAGCGACACGTCCAATCAGCTTTGCGTATAGCATTCTTCGCATGTGAAAATATAACCAATCACCGTTCAGGATAGAATCACTTAGCCAATCAGAGTTAAGCACTCAAATGGCTTCCAAGAAGCGCGGGCTTGAAATCAGCCTCCGCTTGAAGTTTGTGTCTCGATAACATGGCTTCGGTTCCCGTTTTACTTCACTTTCGGAAAAGCAGCAATGGAATATATCCAACAAATATCTTGAGCGCTAGAACTTCAGTTTGAGAATCAATAGCCATTCAAGAAACCGAGGAAGTAAATTTAACACCAGAAAGCCAACAACAATCAAGGAGGAACATTCAAATAAACAGTGTAAGCTAGTCAACAGAGTCTGAATTTGTCTTTCTGTGTCTTTGCACAGCGCGAAGCGTCGCTATGACATATTGAATCTGACAGTAAGCTTAATTATGGACAAACGAAAAGATTTCTCACTATGTATTTACGAATTTTCCCCTATTATATTTAAGCTTGTGTAGGCTCGTTGTCCGCCTGTATCTGGACTGGAAAGCGGATCTGTTTTTCATTACGCTCGGTCATTCATTACGTTCTCAGCGTTCTGCATGTAAAGATATGGTGTCGGAAAAAACTAAAACTGATCTAATGGGTCTGTTTAATTCTCGTTATATATACAATAAACAAATTACAGCATAGAAAGTGCTTTGTACGGATTTTTACTCACTCGTTGCAAGACTTTGGAAACCTCACTCGTTCGCTGCGCTCACTCGTTCGTTTTCCAAAGTCTTGCAACTCGTGAATAAAAATCCGTACGTCGCACTTTCTATGAAGTAATCTATAAATTTTTTTATTGTCATACATTGTGCTTACCTGCATCGCATTGTTCATAAATAAAAGATAAATAAAAAGATATTTTGATACCTTCGGAGATGGTGGCATGTCGATTGGTTTGAATACTTTGTACTTGCGTTCGTTTATGCCATGTCAGTATGATTATTGGGTTATGCGTTGAAAATATTTGTGAAGCAGTGGTATGTTTCAATTTCAAAAACGACTCAAAACATGACGTTCCTCCGTTCCTGAAAGCTTAAATTTAATTAGAAAATCTTTCTGTAAAAGGTCAACTGTCCAGGAAAATGTTACCGTGTAAATTATTTTGTATTCAACAGATGTCGGCGGACATATCCTACTTGTGTGATGCTATAAGAGATATCATCAGTGATATTGACAGACTTGAAGTCACTAGGGGTCCCTCAAATGACCTTCAACCAATAATCGGTAAACTTGATTTAGTGCAAAGATTAGCAGTTAGCCAGGATGTAGATGAAGTGGTTGCAGAGGATGTTGGGTCTGCATATAGGAAGTTAGTGGAGACCGAACAAAGTAATCAAGTTGGATACCAAGCCCCTTTAAACTGTGGTGGAAGACAAGGAAGACCATCTTTTGAAATAAGTGAGGAGCAGCTACAATTTTTGCTTGAACAAGGTTTTAAAGTAAAGCAAATAAGTAGCATTCTTGGAGTTAGTTCCAGAACAGTTGAGAGAAGGATGTCAAGCTTTGGTTTGAGCATATCAGGTCGGTACTTGATATGCAACTGTACACAAAATACGTATTCAAATTCATAGGTATCAGGGCTTTTTCACCAACTAGTACTGACCCTTGGCAAGGCTGTTGCCTAACAAATATTTCAAGGAGCCAAGAATGGCAAAAGCCGAGAAGTTAGGAACTCAACAGGTAATGTTGGGAGCTGCTGCAAAAACTTTAGGAGCCCAAATCATTTTCTTGGGTGCCCCAGGCTGCTTGGCTCCTATAAGGCAGCAACCTTGCCCTTGGTAATTACAAGAGCGACCTGCTGTTATGCTCCTGGGAAAAGTTCGAAAGAAAATTTTTTCCTCTAAACGATGCATCAAGTATATTTTTGGTAAGGTAGGGCCTGGAGGGGAGTAGGTTAAAATAAGCTTCTAGTTTGTATCTTCTGAATAATTTTTTATTTAATGATAATTTCAGTGTTTCCAAAGCAGAAAAGAAAGTAGGTTACAAGTATAAAACCTACAAGAGAAAGAAATATATTGAACTGTGAGGTTGTTTGGGCTTCACAAATTTTTTTTTCCATGCCTGTTTTCATACACTTACCAAACCTCATCAAAGTATTTCTAGTTGTAAATAGATGGCCCAGGACAATTAAAGAGGGTATACTTGTAAATGCTGTTCTTTTCCTCAGGTATGTATAGTACTATAGATGACAGCCAGTTGGATGAACTTGTTTGGGATGCTTCAAATGAGCATCCTGGCATTGGGATTCGAATGCTTAATGGTTACTTAAAGAGCAAAGGGTTCCGTATTCAGCGTGAAAGAATACGATCATCACTGTTGTGAATTGACCCAATTGGCCTAGTAGAAAGGTGGAGAAGAACTGTCAAGAGGAGATGCTACAATGTGAAGTATCCTCTATCTCTGTGGCACATAGATGGAAATCACAAACTTATAAGGTACTCATTGATATCCCATTATCTAATTTGTATTGTGGGTTGGTTAGCCATTAGGCAAAAAGCTTGACAGGAATAACTTGTTTCTATGCAGATACATTTTATCTGAGGGAAAGTTAGCACAGTGTACTCATAAAGGGAAAAAATTGTGTTAACGATGTTAAAAGTAGAAGTATATTATCTTTCGAATAACTTTATATTGAAACATGATAATTTTCAGAAAGTTCTCTAAATCTGTTGTGGTTCCTTTTACAACATAACAATTTGTTATTCCTATAGATGGAGGATTGTCATCCATGGTGGAGTGGATGGATACTCAAGAATACCAGTTTATTTGAAAGACTCTAACAATAACAAAGCAAGCACTGTGTTAACATCTTTTCAAGAGGCTATTTCAGAGTTTGGTCTACCCTCCCGGGTACGTTCTGATAAAGGTGGGGAGAATGTGGAGGTGGCAACATTTATGCTCAATCATGTCCAGCGGGGGCCTGGCAGAGGAAGTATGATCACAGGTACATAATGCTTTGTAACTGTTTGAAAAAAAAAGGTTCCCAATATATGTGCCCATTAGTCAGCAATTGTGCACAGTTTATCAAGATGACAAGGTTACAAGGGTGTACTAAATGGCAATAGACCACTTTCATAAATGGCTGCCAATTTAAAATTCTTTTGTATGCATTTAAATTAGCCTTACTAACCTCGCCTTACTAATTCTTTTGAATTATCAACTTCAAAATGAGGTTAGTAAGGCTAATTTTAATACTTTCAAAAGAATTCATAATTAGCCACCATTTATGAAAGTGGTCTATGAGCAGTAGTAAAACCACTCACATATAATTAGAGATAAATAGATAATAAATACACACCAACATGCTTCCTTGTGGCATGATTGATTGATTGCCGACTTTCAGTATGTCATTTTTTTAAATTAAAATTCAGGAAAGAGCACTCACAACCAACGGATCGAACGGCTTTGGCGAGATGTGTTTGGTGGATGTCTTTTCCTTTTCTATGATCTGTTCTACTCAATAGAAAATCAGAATATGCTAAATCCTGATGATGAAAGGCACTTATGGTGCTTGCATTATGTGTTTTTGCCCATCATAAACCGACACTTGTTGAACTGGAAAGATGCATGGGTCTATCATCCACTGCGTACAGAAGGCAACAAAACACCTATGCAGCTATGGATTACTGGACTACAGGCAGCATGGGGTTCTCAAGGTCCAGAAGATGAAGTGTTTCAGGTATAATTATTGCATTTATACATGATAGCAAACAATTTTCAAAGGAAATGTTCTCATAATGAGTTGCAAAGAGAACATCTGGTGGGATGTCTTTGCACACTATCTTGTTACAAACGCTATCTCATAATGATGTAGACACATGAAATGGGTAATAATAAATGCTGAAATTTTGCTCAATACTTGGCATTTTAAAAGTAGGTTTAGTTGGATCACCCGGGTGAATGTTGTCAATAACCAGAGTATAATGCATCAACTGACGTCATACAATTCACTTTGCCATCTGGAGATGTGTACTCCACAGGTTGTCTAAACATCAGCCACTGTCAGCACCAACAGCCCTAATCAGGACTATGTTCACACAGACAATCAAACTCAACCTACATTGTACCTTTGAAATGTCTCTTGGGTTCAAACATTTCACACGATTTAGCATTTTCTTAATGTCAGTACCTTTAAAAGACCCAACAAAAATGCGGAACATGATGCCCATACTGGTTGTTTCTCATTTAAATGTTCTGTAGGGTGATTATGGCAACTATGGAATTGACTGGCAAGGGCCTGTTCCTGAACCCTCCCCAGACTATGTTGATGTTCCTGCCACAAACAGTCCATTAACTGAGGAGCAAATGCATGCCTTACGTACAACAGAAAACTTAACATATGTTGAGGGAGTTGAGGCATTCAGCTACATCACCAGCCTGATCAACATGTAGCGTTACAGTAGGAAAGTGCAACCTTTATTGTTGAACAAGGAACAATTTTGCAAGTACCATAAAGCAGGAGTAAAGTTCTCAATATTAGCATAGCAAAATAAGGGAAAAACCTTTACAAATTACATGCAATAATAATTATTTCAAAGATATAACTTTGTCCAAATTATGAATTTATGCTTGAGTGACTAATAAATTCATTTTCACAAGACTGTAAACTGGACAGAACAGGAACAAATTAAACAATAATAATAATTATTATAATATATTATAATAAAATAAGTTATTTAAAAGACTGATATAACTTTGTCCAAATGATGAATTTATGCTTGAGTCACTAATAAATTCATTTTCACAAGACTGTAAACTGGACATAACAGGAACAAATTAAATAATTATCTTATATTATAATAAAATAAATTATTTAAAAGACTGATATAACTTTGTCTAAATGATGAATTTATGCTTGAGTCACTAATAAATTCATTTTCACAAGACTGTAAACTGGACATAACAGGAACAAACAGAGATAATATTTCAGAAAAGACTTAAACTGTGAATCATGTAAAACTGAATCCCTTTGCTCCGAAATTCAAGGCTATGTTCATGTTTTTTTGGAAATCGTCATAACAGGTGTGGTTTATTGGGAGGATTATAGTCTTGAAACATGTTTCAGCCATAGGCAAGAGATTTGAACCATCATCAAATTTAACAAGTAGTGCAGAGTCCTTGCCAGTAGGAAGATTTCTTGCACCTGTCCAGAAAGTGATTAGATCTTCAATCTGTGGTCCACCTTGAGAATCAGACAGTTGCAGAGAACGTTAATGTACTGATTGGACCCCAGTGTTACTTAGAAAACAGCTACAGTGATTAAAAAATTGCTTCTGAATGTAATGTATTTGTGCAATCAAATTGTGGGATTTCAAATAAATGTAATTTAGTGATAACCTGAATTTTGTGTTGAGCAATTTTAACATGTCATGCTTGTGGTTTCAAATGGAATAACATTCAGTATCTAAAATAATTTTATTGTTTTGATATCCAACCTTTGATCCCTACTTCTAGTTCATCAATGTAAGATTCATAAAACTCGGCAGTTCTTCCATTCTGCTCATTTTCACTCCTGTCTTCAAAGGTCATTAACTCTTTCACCTCATCTGCAAGGATAACTCTCTCTGCCTCACGGGGAATACAACCTTGATTAGTGATGGGGTTCTTCTTAAGAAGGTTGTTAGTGAAACCTCATCCATGCCTATGGATAGAAATGAAAGATTTTGGAGTACAATCAAACCAGTTATCTACATGTGATAAATTAAGAAGTGTGATAGTCCCCTTCTATCCATGATTCAATAGTCATAGGACAACTTAACTTCACCTTGATGACTATTTCTACAAAAGCCAGGCCTGAAGTGAATTGTAATTTTTAACTTAGCTGATGCTAATTATGCAAACTACTGTTTAGAAAATACAAACAAATAGCAGTTACCTCGTGCTAAATCATCTAACTCACGGTGTCTTTTTTCAATCACATGGTACACCATCAACCCCTCCAGAAGTAATTTCCTGTTTCCATACAGGTTGTCTGGGTCAAGGCCCGCTTCAAAGAGATATGGTTCTATTGAACATCGTAATTCTGGAGATGGGTGATCTTCCTTACTTGGGCATGACATCCAGCTGGAGGGAGTAATTGTAAAGTTCAATCAAAACCAAAAATCTTCAAAGTCATTTTCTCTTTTTGCCACCTGAATTCCACATAAACCCTTTTTTTCCAGTTTTTAACAATAGGTCATCTGTGAAATTCGGCATGGTGCATTCAGTTAGCACGTGTAATTTTTTGTGTCATTGTTGTACCCAGACTTCCTCAGACAGAAGCTCTTCCTTTTGGCCGAAAATGAGGTGATCGTGGTAAACATTTGCTTATCACTCAATGTTTAGGGGTTTTCTGTCAGAGTCAAATAATTTCTATACTTTCAACTCGGGCGAGTATTCTGGATCATGTGTGATATTTGTGTTCTTCAAGCGTTGAATCCTCAAGTGCACGCCATCTAAGCAGACAATAAGGTCCTATGAGAAGAAAGACTATTATTTTTTATATTTAATTAGGGGTCTATCTCAAAAATCAAAGACAAAACTAACCTCTGATATCAGGTTGTGCAATTCTAAGTCGACAATATCGGCTAGTTCAATTGGTGGTGGCTGATGATCATCCTCACTTCTTTTCGATGACAGGTAGTGTTTTGCAGCGGGTGACAGACCATGGAGTCCCGGGCCACCATGCAAAACGGAATGACCAATGATCCGTCCTAGAGCCTTGAAAGTCCCTGTTAGTCTAAGAGATTGGTCATGGACTGGAAGGCGATGGTCGGCTTCACCCTCCAGAAAAACAAGTGCTTTGCCAGCAGAATGGATACCTTCTTCTATAATCCTAATGGCATTTACAAAGAACTCCCGGACTGGTCCACACCCCACACCATCCTCACCCTCAAAACGCACCCTTGGATTTGCAGTCAGTTTGGTTTTTGGATTCTTGTATATAATATCTGCTTGCAGTTCAGCGGTTCCATCCATTCGACTCACACTGATTCGTTGAGCGGGTTGATCGTGTGCTATAACTTCCTGTTGGAAACGCTGCAGAGCAATAGCTGGTGTCCAGTTTTCATAGTCAGCTGATTTAAGTGTAGATTCTTTGCCACCAAGGTCAACAACGTCCAAGGAGCAACTATCACTAACACTTGTGGCTTGTTGGTTAATAAGAAGGGAATGAAAGAGAAGAACAAATAGAATAAAAATAAGTTAGGTGCATTTGTTCCACCTTAGCAGGGAATCAGACTCACAGTTTCCTTAGGCCACATGTTAACAGTGGATGTACACTGTACATGTAGCCCCACAAAACATTGTCTCCAAGTAACAAAGAAAAATGAAAGTCCATATTTGTCTTTGCCTCTATCAATAACTGCACAAGAACAAGTGCTGTAGACATTTATTAAAGAACCATTTTTTATCCTTATTGAGCTTCGAACTCTGTGCGAATCTGCTCTCTCTAGCCACTGCCCATTGTACAGTGTACTTGACCTCAAACCTATCAGTATACATTGCATAACAATAATCATTCCATGCCTATACCCAACAATAAGCATTATTATATGACACAGCAAATCCGAGCGGTCTGATTGGTTCTTTCTTGGTCGGGATTTTGCCATACAGACCATTTCCGTGGAAACGGTCATAAGCTGTGTATTTTTTTGTTTTTGAAAGAGGGCAAATTCGTGAATAATTACTTCCTGGTTAACTCACACAGGCTTTTAAAGAGTAGTAGTCTGATAAGGGCAAAAGTAAATAAGAAAATCACCCAGAAGCTTCTGTGCAGCCTCATCAGGGTCTCCATTGCATACAGCTAAGGCACTCTGAATGTCCAACAAAGTTGCACTCGGGCAAATTTCTTGCAGTGCATGAACACTTGAGCTGCCAATGCTACCAGGCAAAGAGGTGCCACTTGTACTAGGCCATCCAGAGGGCTGTGAAACACCACTTGTACCAGGCAATTCAAAGGGCTGTGAAATAGCACATATACCGGGCCATTCAGAGGGCTGTGAATTACCACTTGTGCTGGGCGATTCAGAGGGCTGTAAAACACCACTTGTTCCGGGCATTCCAGAGGGCTGAGACGTACCACCTGCACCTGGGACACTTTGCACGCTTAAAAGGCAAATAAACAATGCCTTTAGTCTTGGTAAAAGACTTATTTTGAATAAATTTTCTAACTGAAAAATGTTCTTTGACATCAATAACATTAATATTTAGCATCGGCAAGTACGTAACAGGGAGTCAGATCACCTCCTTTTCCTATTTTACAGACAATAATACTCACTGCCAAGAAGTGTACAGGAAATGGTCTGGTCTGACCTCTCTACCTGCACTTTAAGCAGGCTTTTATCTTAAATGGTTATTTGATAGTATTGTCTTCATTGATTGCCATACTGGCACAATATTAATTAACACCAACTTTCATTAAAGTAATGTTTTCTGTACCTTTCAGTAATGTGTCTATCCAATGTTCTTTGTTTCTGTTGGAATGAAAATTGGTACTTAGAAATACCAAGGAGGGTCTGGGATGGATATTGTTTTCAATAGCTTTTTTTCCAAAAAAAAACACTCTTGTTTGGCCATAGGTAACCCAGGCTCACTGTGTGTGACACGTGACATAATATAGGAAAATATAGAGAACATATGAGGTGAAGTTTAGGTCTGAAAATTTGCTAGAAAATGGAAATAAAAATCGATGAAACTTACCATGTGGCGAGTTGTTGTTGTCCTTAATACGTACACGTAGTTTGGGGGAAAAGGAGTCTTCATCATCTTTCCTTCATAGTAAAATGGCAAGGTAGGAGACTGAAGCCAAAGTCGGGTTTCGATCGACTCAAAAGAAGCACAATTTTGTTCGCGAAAATCGAGTCCAGTCGCTAAATAAACACGCCAGGCTTGTGGAACATGAATTTCTCTAAACCACGAATCCCCTGAAGCATCTCCAGCTAGCAACGCGAGGCCACCAGGCTCCGTAGAACTTGTACATTGACCTACTAAAATGGCGACCGTTAGCCGTTGCCCTCACCACTGGCACAGTTCAAATATGGCGCTGAGCTCGGGGCGCCTGGTGACGAGTACAATCAGTCCCCGTGTAGGGAAGGGAGACCCAGATTGCTCGAAGACAAAACGCACCGCCCAACTACACCCTCGGGAATATTGGCCAGCTTCCAATCTTGCCCAGGCGCCAATCACGCCGAGAAAGAGCCTGCTTAAAAATTCCCGTTAAAATGTCGTTATCGAGGCCTTTAAAAAGGTCTTTCGATGACAACAATGCCTTGTCTCCCTTCCCTACACGGGGACTGATTGTACTCGTCACCAGGCGCCCCGAGCTCAGCGCCATATTTGAACTGTGCCAGTGCTGAGGGCAACGGCTAACGGTCGCCATTTTAGTAGGTCAACGTACAAGTTCTACGGAGCCTGGTGGCCTCGCGTTGCTAGCTGGAGATGCTTCAGGGGATTCGTGGTTAAGAGAAATTCATGTTCCACAAGCCTGGCGTGTTTATTTAGCGACTGGACTCGATTTTCGCGAACAAAATCGTGCTTCTTTTGAGTCGATCGGAACCTGACTTTGGCTTCAGTCTCCTACCTTGCCATTTTACTATGAAGGAAAGATGATGAAGACTCCTTTTCCCCCAAACTACGTGTACGTATTAAGGACAACAACAACTCGCCACATGGTAAGTTTCATCGATTTTTATTTCCATTTTCTAGCAAATTTTCAGACCTAAACTTCACCTCATATGTTCTCTATATTTTCCTATATTATGTCACGTGTCACACACAGTGAGCCTGGGTTACCTATAGTTTGGCCCCTCACACAAGTGTCCAAAGATAAATTGAAAACAATGCTCATGCTAAATTTTGGAAGAGCAACAAAGAGTGTCATGGTACTTTTGAAAAAGGCCTATACGGTAAGTGAATTCCATACAGTTTATTGTAAAGTGACCAGGCGTAAATAAATTCACCAATATGCGAGAAAAATATGCTTCCTTTGCAAATAAAAAACTAATAGCTACCTTTGCAGCAGATGGATTTTCAAGGTGAATCTCCTGGTGCTGCCGTAAAGTTGACATTGCTACTAAGGCACCACAAGTGAAACATTGAATCACCGGGCCAGGATTTGCAGTCTATTGTAAGGAAAATAGCAAAATTTAAAAGGTTTATTTTGTCATCAAACCCGACTCGACTCAATGAAAGTCGATTGGAAGTAACTCGACACAAGTCACAAAAGAACTAACACCAAGCTAAGATCGGAACATGAACAAACCTAGGCATGATACAACACATAATATGTATTACTCGTTCTATAAACGTGTGCAGACAAATGATACTTTTGTAAGCGAGTCAGTCTTCACAGCTTGATACGAGTCGCAAAGTAACTCGCGCTGCGCTGTCTGGGACTTAAAAGCGAAGAGCGGAATATTATATTAGGGAACAAACCCTGGCATGATACAAGACATACTGTGTACTATTCGTTTTTTGAACGTGTGCAGATAAATGATACGTTTTAAGCGATTCTTCATATTACTCGTTCTACAATCGTGTGCAGTCAAATGATAGGTTTTAAGAGAGAATGTCCACTGTTATGAACTCGTAACTACAGTCGTAAATTCGTGTATTCGTTTATTGATCTACCGCAAAACTTATCTCTGTAAAATTATACGTGTCGTGAAAATTTATACAAGTAATTCGATCATAGTATAAAAACCGGAAAATCAAGTTGAAATCAAATACTATCTGTACAAACAAAACAAAACCTCGTGAATAAATGTTACATAACAATCGTTACGCGTGACTGTTTGTGACACTCCCCCTAGTTGTTCACCTATGTGAATCAACTACTCGTACTTAAATATAAACCGACAAATGATCTGACTTGTAAAGTTCAGTGTTCGAATTTCGTACTATTTACACGATACTTGAAATAGTTCAATAATATCATTGTCCACTATGGTTTCACTTCTGTTGGAATAAGGTGCTGAATCGGTCGTCTTAAACGTTGATTGGAATTAGAACTCGTTCCACGAGGTACTGTAACTATCGCCGCTCGCAAAGTTCCGTCACGTCCTGGCAGCAGTTCGTCTACCTTAGCCAATTTCCAAAACGCTCGCGCAACAGAATCGTTCTTGAGAATTACGACATCACCGACCTTGACTTTCGCATTGACATTTCGGTCACTTGATCCTTTCGTAACTTGTTCGCGCAAACTGGTCAGGTATTCATTCCTCCAACGACGCGTAAACTGACTTAGCAAATGCCGATGATGCTTTAATCTCTTCGTCAAAGAATTGAACGTACTCGTGGTCTCGTAATGCTGACTGTTGGGATTCATTGTGATTCGTCGGCCATAAATTAAGTCGGACGGGGTTAACGGATGAGAAACTGACTCTTCGTCGTCGTAAACGTACGTAAGTGGTCTGGCGTTGATCACTGCTTCTGCTTCGGTTAACAAGGTGCACATTTCGTCGTAACTCACAGTAGACCGCTCAATAACTTTCTTGATTGGTGACTTGATGCTTCGAACGAGTCTCTCCCAATAGCCTCCCCACCACGGCACTTTTTCCACGATGAAATTCCAAGTAATCCGTTGGTTAGTTAAGTACCTCCATACTTCTGGTGATCGAGCGATCTTGCGAATTTCCTTGCTGGAAGATTGAAACGTTTTCGCGTTGTCAGATTGTATCGTTGCCGGTAATCCTCTTCTACTGGCGAATCTGCGGAAAGCTAATAGGAAATCTTGTACATTCAGTCCTCGTGTTAACTCCAGATGAACGGCCCGAGTTGACGCGCATGTAAATAGGCACACACCTTATTGGAATCAGAGTCACTCTCTTGTGAACGTCCTCGAGCTTCTTTGACGTACAATGGTCCGCCGAAATCCAGTCCGGTGTGCGTAAAAGGGGGATCGTCGGAGACTCGATGACTCGGTAAATCGGCAAGTTGTGAGGGCTTGCATGGTGATGCTTCGTACCTACGGCAAACTACACAATGACGAACGACTTTCTTTACTGTTTCGCGTCCACGCAAAACCCAATGCTTGACACGATCGTGAGTTTGTTTGATTACAAGCTTTACGAAGGCGTGCTTAGCTGGCAAAAGAATTGGAGACTTGCTAGAAGTAGGCAGTGGAGCGTTGGAGATTCTTCCTTTGCATCTGATTGTTTGGTCTTCGCTGAGAAATAATCCAAACTGAGCTACTCGTATAGGCGGCGTGAACTTGGAGTTTTTCCGATTAAGAAAGGAAAGTTCGTCGACAAACGCATTTGTTTGTACCGATTTAATCCATAAAGTTTCAACGTTCTTTAATTCGTCTGCTGTTAATTGGT
>OZ026609.1:10744792-10749792 GCA_964020085.1 Micromussa lordhowensis
ATTGAGCTTTTCGGTGTTCAAAGACTTCAGTTGTAACCTGGATCGTAAGCTATCAGTGATGTAAGAGCGTTGACTGCCATTGTCGAATAATACTCTGATTGTAGTCGATTTTGTTCCTTCTTCATTTGTCGCGATCGCCGTGGCTGTTTGCAACAATACTCTGTCTTTTGCCTTTGCATTCTCCGAAGTGGTGGTTGCCGTTGTCGTGCTAGAATAATGTTCATTGTCCTGCGCGTTTTGAACTCCTGATTCGTAGTGAGGCGGCGTATTTGTGTTACGGGGCGAGTTGTTAGTTTGTTCAGGGCAAATCGATTGATGGTGTCGTCTTTTACACTTTCTGCAACTCTTGTCGCATTGTTCCGCACCGTGCCCTTTTCTCAAACACTTAAAACATCTTTTATCGCGTTTCAGGATTGTCTTCCGAGCGTTGATGTCGGTTATCTTGAGACACGACGCAGAAAAATGCATTTCTGAGCAGTAAACGCATGTAGGCGTTGGCAACGGTGGTGTCATCTCCACTACAAAGGAACCAGTTGTCGGATTTTTCTGAAATTGCGGAGGTCACTTTGGCTCTGTGTTATTTGTCATGGCTTTGATTTTCTCGCTAAGCTCTCTTACTTCGATTTCGTTCTGAATTACGCTAAGAATGGATTCGATATCCCAAACATCTTCGTTGGTGTTTCGAGCGACGTGTACTCGGATTTCAGGGGGAAGTTTTGCCATGATGATGGGAATGAGTAAGCTGCCATATTGAGTTGATTTCACTCCAAGAGCTTCTAGACCTCGTATGTTGACGTTGAGTCTGTCGTACAGGTAGCGAAGTTGATGAGGTTTGTCCGTTGAACATGTAGATATCTTCAACAGTTCGTCCATGTGCGCTGAGATGAGTTGCTGAGGTTTACCGAATTGCTTGTTTATAATATCCACTGCTGCGTCGTAATTTTCTTCGGTAATTGGTAATCCAGCGATAGCGCGAGACGCAGATCCTTCTAGCAGGGATACCAGATAATTAAACTTGTCAATTTTCGTGAGGTCGGTATTTGCTTGTACAGTGCTTTCGAAGCTATCCCAGAAACTTCGAAATTGAGTAACATCTCCCCTGAACTTTGCCAATGTAATCTTGGGTAGTCTAGATATCGATGACCGTGGTGCTGAAACTGTCGGTTGCGAGTGACATACTGATGAATCGAGGGAAGTCGAACCGCTGGCAGAAGGCGATGTTGAAGCAGGAGGGGTCGAAGCGTTGTTAGAAGTCGATGGTGAGGCCAGAGGAGTTGGAGAGTCGCTAGAGGACGAAGTTGGAGCGGGGGGGATCGAAGCGATAATCGTTTTGTTTTCTTGAGCCTCTTGATGTGAAGACATTGTCGGTGCAGAGGGCGTGGTGCTTGTTTCGATGTTTGCGATGGCATCCATGAGGCGCATTTTGAAAAACTCCGCATCTTCCACCTCCTTCATGATGTCACCGACTTCGCAAGCGGTTAATATCTTCTCGTCGAGCTCGCTGATTAATTGTAGCTTTTCCTGCAGCACTCCGTTTATCCTTGTTAGTCGGTTTCGTGTTTTCAAATCAAGTAGCTCGACATCGTTTTCCAAAATCGCGTCAGATTCGTCGATGAGTTTTGTGACAACTCCTTTATTTGCCGCGCGCTTCGCTCGTAATCGTGGAAGGGGATCCGCATCTGTATCAGTCATCTTGAATTGGTCGAGATTCACTGCCCCACGTTGGGCGCCATGTTATGAACTCGTAACTACAGTCGTAAATTCGTGTATTCGTTTATTGATCTACCGCAAAACTTATCTCTGTAAAATTATACGTGTCGTGAAAATTTATACAAGTAATTCGATCATAGTATAAAAACCGGAAAATCAAGTTGAAATCAAATACTATCTGTACAAACAAAACAAAACCTCGTGAATAAATGTTACATAACAATCGTTACGCGTGACTGTTCGTGACATCCACTAAGACCGAGCGAAATTGAAAATACGTGGCACATGATGAAAAATCGAATTCCTTCATATTTCGTCCATAGTTAGCCTATGGTACAGTGAGAAACGTGGTGATTTTGACCTAGGTGATCTTTACAAAAATCAAAGTCACAACAGCGATATGACGAAATGTGAGTACTATCTTGAAGACAGGTTCAGAAGTAAAATATCAAATTATTTTTCCAATAATTCTCCCTTCTCTGTTCTACATTTTAATGTGCGGAGTTTGATCAATAAATTGGATGACCTACAACAATACCTTGAGGAGTTGGAACACAAATTTTCAGTGATTGGAATAAGTGAAACGTGGCTTAATAATAATAATGAATCACAAATCCAGCTACCAGGTTACTCGTTTGTCAATAACAACAGGAACACGAAGACCGGTGGGGGTGTAGGGATGTTCATAGCCTCTTTTATAAGCTTTCACATTAGAAATGATTTGAATTTACAAAGAGATGGTGTTTTAGAAAGTTTTTTTATTGAGACTTGCCTGAGGAAAAATGAGAAAATCATCATAGGAATAATTTATAGACCACCGAACAACAATTTTAATGAATTTGAAGCAGACTTGAAAACAATCCTTCACAAGGTTGATAAAGAAAATAAGACGTGTATACTTATGGGAGACTTCAATATTGATCTCATAAAATCTGCGAGTAGTGACCATGTAAACAGATTTCTTCACCAAATGTATAGCTCTCATTTTTATCCTGTTATAAACAGACCAACAAGAATTACAGCAAATTCAGCAACACTAATTGATAATATATTTAATAATAACATCCACTTTGATTCCTTTCGAGGAATTTTGATTAATGATCTTTCAGATCACTTACCAGTCTTTCAAATATTTCCATCTATAAGCACACCTGAACCAAAAAAGATTGTTCTCAAGAAAAGAGCAATAACAAAGGCAAATATGGATAAATTGCGCAATGAAGTTCAAAATATTAATTGGGAATTTTTAAGGACCATCAATGACGTTGACGACGCATATTCCCATTTTAAAGAAACGTTCATGGGCTTATACAATAAATGTATACCTGAAAAGAATCTCTCTAACAAAGAAAGAAAAATCCATAAAAAGCCTTGGATTACAAAGGGATTCATCAAATCATCTAAAATTAAAAACAAGCTATACAAAAAGATTTTAAACAACGGAAACGAAGAGTTAAAAGCAAGATACAAATATTATCATAACCGTCTGAACAAATTAAAAAATATTCTTAAAAGGAGATATTATGAACAAAAATTTGACACCGCTAAAGGTGATACGAAACAGACATGGAAATTAGTAAATGAAGTAATCAACAGGAAAAAGAGGAATACAGATAGCTCTGCAGAATTTAAAAAAGACAATGAGCGTATTTCTGACGAGAGAGAAATTGTTAATAGATTCAATGAATATTTTGTTAACGTCGGAGCTAACCTTGCAAAGAAAATAACTGCTAACACCAACTCGACATTCAAAAGTTACTTGAAGGGAAACTACATGGAGTCAATGCTATTGACACCTGTTTGTGAACAAGAAATTAAGAAAGAACTAGAAAATCTTGATCCATCAAAAAGCTGTGGACATGATAACATCATGCCCAAAGTAGTAAAACAGTTAGCAACAGAACTGAGTGAACCATTATCACATATCATAAATCTAACATTCAGTACAGGCAAACTACCTGTAGACTTTAAAACCTCGATTGTTATTCCTGTATACAAATCAGGGGACAGTTGTGAATTCAACAATTACAGACCTATTTCTTTATTACCATGCTTTTCTAAAATACTAGAGAAAATGATGTACAAAAGATTATTGAATTACTTAAACAAAATATGCCTTCTTAGTGAACATCAGTTTGGATTTAGGAAAAATAACTCCACAAATTTTGCACTTATTGACCTGATAAATAAAATAACGACTGCTATAGATAACAAATAATTTGCCATTGGGGTATTTCTGGATTTGTCTAAGGCCTTTGATACAGTTGATCATAGCTTGCTACTTCAAAAGCTAGAATTTTATGGCATTAGAGGAATTGCATTGGAATGGTTTAAGAGTTATATAACAAAAAGATATCAGTGTGTCAGATACAACAATAAAATATCAGAGAAAAAAGAGATAACGTGTGGAGTTCCCCAAGGATCGGTTCTTGGTCCTCTACTGTTTTTAGTTTATATTAATGACATCTGTAACAGTTCAGATCTATTATCTTTCATTCTCTTTGCTGATGATACCAATTTGTTGATGTGTAACAAAAATCTAGACACGCTGATAGATAAAATGAATGAAGAACTACTGAAAATCAATACTTGGCTACAATTAAACAAATTATCACTTAATCTTAAAAAAACAAATTTCATTCTGTTTAAATCATCAAAGAAAAAAATAACTAAAAAACCAGATATAAAAATCAAAGATCATTATATTACTCAAGTAAAAAGCACAAAATTTCTTTGAACAATAGTTGACGACCAATTGAAGTGGACAGAACACATTAATTTCGTTGCAAACAAAATATCAAGGTTAACAGGAATAATATGTAAAGCACGGCATTTTGTAACTAGATCGTTATTGAAGTCAATTTACTATGCCCTGATCTACCCCTATATCTTTTATGGCAATGTAGTATGGGCTACTGCATATCAGTCTCATCTTGTGAAAATATACAAACTGCAAAAGAAGCTTGTACGAATAATAACCTTCAAAGAATACAATCATAGCTCAAAACCATTATTTGACAATCTGAAGTTACTGAATGTTTATCAAATTAATTATTACACTATTGCTATGTTAATGAGACAATTTTCAAACAACAATTACCTAACTCATTGAAAAATATTTTCAGGACTAATGAAGAAGTTCACAACCACAACACTCGATCAAACAAAAAATTACACAAGCCTTGTATCAAAACAAACCTCAAAAAATTAAGTATTAGTTTTAAAGGAGTTGATATATACAACAGCTTACCAAGTGATCTAAAAAATATCCAGTGCAAATCAACTTTTAA
>OZ026609.1:10752292-10774792 GCA_964020085.1 Micromussa lordhowensis
AGTGGTAACAACCAGCATTGTCCTGTCGATAGAACACGGTGTCCATCCGCGGGCTTCGTGCACGGTGTTTGTGACCACCTTTTCGTGAAACACCGTCTAACGCTAGGTTAACGTCCATAAATTCATCACACTTCAATAATAATACATGATTTTCCTCAAAATTATTCGATGACATATGTGCACCACAATGGATAAACAAGTTTTACGATTTGACTTTTTTTGTGGATAAAAATCGTCATTTTCAAATTGCAACGAATTAAAAAAGTCGCCATTTTTGCGTTCCTGAGACCAACATGTTAAATTTTCTCTGTCACCTACCTGCCCAATGAATAATAAACAATCAGCCAACTCTACAATGTGCCAGATAAATCCCCAGGAACCGATGGTCTACCCTGTGAATTCTACAAAGTGTTTTGGAAGGATGTGGCGGAAATTTTGATAAACTCTTTTAATTATTCCGACGAAATAGGAAAGCTCTCAATATCACAAAGGAGGGGTATTATTAAACTCATACCAAAAAAGGATGCTGACCTTAATTCAATAAAGAACTGGCGACCGTTAACGCTTCTGAATTGTGATTACAAAATAGCGACAAAAGCTATTGCAAGCCGCATCAAAATGGTTTTGCCAAAGCTTGTTTCCAACGATCAAACCGGTTTCATTAGAGACAGATTTATCGGAGAAAATATTCGTTTAATAGATAGCGTTATCAAATATACAAAAGCGAAAAATATGCCGGGATTGCTCCTTTTTCTTGATTTTGAAAAAGCCTTTGATACTCTAGAGTGGCCCTTTATTCGCAAAACCTTCGAACACTTTGGTTTCGGCCCATCATTATTGAACTGGTTAAAAGTATTTTACTGCAATAGTGAAAGCTGTATTTTAAACAATGGATGGGCAAGTAATTTCTTTGAGCTTAGCCGGGGGGTTAGGCAAGGTTGCCCTCTGTCGCCTTATCTATTTATTCTTTCTGTAGAAGTACTCGCCAATGCAATTCGCCAAAAAAAGGAGATTCGTGGCATAAGTGTAAAGAACAAAGAAATTAAACTTAGCCAATATGCAGATGACACGACCCTTATTTTAGACGGCTCCGAAGAATCCTTTCTAGAATCCTTGAAGATAATAGACTTTTTTGGTAATATATCTGGCCTCAGACTTAATAGTAAAAAGACAGAAGCTTTGTGGATTGGTGCAAGCGCGGATTGGGATTTTAAACTTTGTCCTCAAAAGGACTTCAAATGGCCCAAAAAAAAAGTCAGAGCTTTGGGGGTATGGTTGTCAACAGACCCCGATGTAACTATATCTTTGAACTACAAAGATAAAATAGAAAAAACTAAGTTGATTTTGGGATGCTGGAAACTTCGCAGACTCAGCCTTTTAGGAAAAATCACTGTTTTAAAAAGCCTTATAGCTTCACAACTAGTTTACATTTTTTCTCCTCTTGAAACAAATCATGCAGCAATAAAAGATATAAATGTAATGTTCTATAACTTCTTATGGAATGGCAAAGGCGACAAAATAAAAAGAAATATAATGATAAATGATTACTCAGAAGGGGGATTAAAAATGATTGATATAGCTTCGTTTAATCGATCTCTTAAAACCACATGGATAAAAAAGTATCTAGATAAGGAAAATTGTGGAAGCTGGAAAAGTTTTTTTGACTCGGAACTTGAAAAATATGGAGGTGAAGTAACACTAACTGGAAATCTCAACACAAAAGACAGTCGCAACATTATCAAAGTATCAGATCCTTTTTTCAAAGAAATCCTTGAAATCTGGTCAGAAGCCAATTATGAGGAAAACATTTTGTCGGATTATCACCTTCAGTCATTGCCCTTATGGTATAATTCACTAATAAGAGTTGAGAATAGACCAGTTTTCTATAAGGACTGGTACCTCAAAGGAATAACAAAAGTAGAACATTTAATGGACGACTCTGGAAAGTTTCTTCCGCTTACTGCCTTCCAAACTATACACGACCTGACAGTCCGTCCTTTATCCTTTCTTGGAATCATTTCTTCAATCAAACTTCTCCAAAGATATATACCCCATAATGCCAGAAGCTCGATTAAACATGAAAGTTTCTTGACAAAATTTCTAAGAAGCAAAAAACCAAGTAGATTAGTATATAAGAAACTTGTATTAGAAAAAAGTGAATCACCTAACCAAAGTCAACAAAAGTGGCAGGAAGACATCATTCTAACGACAAAACAAGAACTCAACTGGAAAGAAGCTTATCAAATGGCTTTTCAATGCACAAAGAGCACAAAACTTGTAACTTTCAATTTTAAATTCCTTCATAGAAGAATATCCACAAATAACTTCTTGAAAAAAATTGGTCTTGTCGATAGCGAGAAATGCACTTTCTGCGAAAAAGAAACAGAGAAACTGGCACATTTATTTTGGACTTGCCCAAAAACTCAAGCTTTCTGGACCAATTTCAAAGTATGGTTACAGTCATGCCAAGTTATCGCTAAAGAGACACCCTTAGAGCCTGATACAGCACTGGGTCTAAGGCCAGATAACTCTAAAAATAAACTTCAGATTAACTTCTGGTGCTTAAACGCTAAATATTATATTTGGCTATGTAGACAGAAAAAATGTCCTCCAAAACTAGACAATTTTTTACAGTATTTAAAACATATCTATGAAATAGAAGGCAATAAAACTACAATCGCCTTAAAAAAGTGGGAGCCTCTGTTGGCTATTTTGTAATCTCTTGAGAACTTGATCCTAGTCCCCTGAAAATGAAAACGACAATGAACGACAATGAAGGAAAATAAACAAGGCATATATATACTACATACCATATACCATGTATAACTTTTTCAGTCCGAATTTTAGAATCAAAATTACTATCACGAGTAAGCTGGCACTTTAATAATTTTTTTTTTTTTTTAAATGTATTGTATTTCGTTGTGCAAGAATTGTAAGTCGGGTAAGTAATCTGAGTAGATTGTAAATATTGTAATTACTGTAAGTATTAGTTTGGTTGGTGTAAGTATTAGTATTGTTAGTAGAGTAAGTAGGCGTATTGTATTGTAAGTAATGCAAATAGTATAAGTGTTAGTATTGTAAGTGGCGTAAGTAATAAGTATTGTAAAAATTAAAGATAAAAAATTAATAAAAAAAAAAAAAAAAAACTCTACAATCTTAAATATGCACATGCACTTACGTCGCTTGAGAGCTTGGAATTAACTTCATAACGTTTTCAGTGAATTAATAATCGGTTTATTTCCAGCGTTAGACTGTAATTTTTTGTACACAAATTGACCAGTTCTCGACAACAATATCGTGCAGCGACCCTCGATTATCGTGCTCTGCAATTTTCTACATCGTGATTTTCTTGCGGCACCATCTGAGCACTATGAAAGCTTGATGAAAGCGCGATGAAAGCTCGATGAAAGCTCGATGAAAGCTCGATGAAAGCTCGATGAAAGCACGCTGAACGGACGATAAAACTATTCTCAGCTCGATACACAGACACGATCCCGGGGGTCCATCCAAACGTCTGACTAGCCGCTGAATGCACGATCTGTCAACATAGTGCTAGCCGTCAATCGTGCTTAAGCGATCCAAACTTTAAATTCTTCCACTCGATACACAATACTTTGATGGTGCCTTCACGACAGCGAAAGCATAAAACCTCAGTTGAGACCATTTGCGATGAATTAACAATTCATCAAGGGTACAAAGGTTTTTGGTCTTGCCTTCGCACTTCTTTTGCAGCCGCCTGGGACGAGCGCGGACGTATACAAGCATGCGGCTGGAAACACGATTGTGTTAATATTATCACTTCGAAACAACTTACTGTTAGCAATTTGGCTGCTTGTGTACACGTCCTAGAGGCAATGTAAATTGACTCAGAAATACTTCGAAATACTGTACAGCAACTTTTCAGTCCTTTAGCAGACATCCGAATCGAATTTAATATTTATTTTAATATTTTTACAGTCATGAATGTTCCCTCTTACATCCACACTTTCGCTTCGAAAAAAGTAGAATCCTTGTTTATAACATTTCCCTCATCAGCATAAACATTTCAAGTATACGAGTTTCTGACCTGGCTGCAAATATCACATCGGAACTGCTGATATAATATTGAATGAACGTGGCATTTTCAAAATCGTTTGCTACAAATTTTAAAATGTAAGCGAAATCACGGGCTGACATAGCGACCATTTTGTTGGCGAAAAGCGACCTTTACACATGCAAGAGTTTTATCTTACTCCAATTTGCGAAAAGAAACCTTTGTGAATATTGCCTGTAGCCCGCATATTGTAACTAATATTAGTTGTACCAAAGGTTGACATAATATTATAACAACTGAATTACTAAAACTATTTCATACAACGCTCAAACAGTAGAGGAAGGACGCTGACAACGTTTGGGCCAAATTACAAAATTTTATTGGAAAATGAACAAAAAATCCCCCGGGAGGGAGGGTGGGTACAAAACTCGATCAACAGCGAGCACGAGGTGAAACTTGAGCCTAGACGAGCATGACGCAGCAGCTCGCGAAAGATAACAATTAACTAGTTTTACCCTAACGACAAAACACTAAAATTATTTCATACAATGCTCAAACGGTAGAGGAAGGACGCTGACAACGTTTGGGCCAAATTACAAAATTTTATTGGAAAATGAATAAAAATCCCCCAAATGTGAGGAAAGTTGATTTGAGGCCCAAACGCAGAAAAAATATATATATATATTAAAAAAAAAATTGGCAATGGTAAGATAATGGAAAGGAATCACCATAAAGATATAGGTAGATAGAAAGCTATATACATTAAAGTTAAAACTCCTAATGAGTGTCAGTTATGATAGGCCAGCGGCCATCAAATCTGCGACAATCGTGCGCTGGCTTAGAGGCAGAGCCAAATAGCGCCGGTAAGCATCGGAACGCCAATCACCGTGCCGTTGAATGAGACGCTCTGGAACTCCTGCCTGAAATGCGAAAGTAGCACCGCCCCGCCGAAAACTGTGAGGTGAAAAATCGGTAGCGTGCAAGCCGATCCTGGAGATGAGAGACTTGATGGAGCTGGTGAAGTCAGTGTAAGTCAGTGGGCGTAACGAGCCGTTACGTGGAACGCAGAAGAAAGGTGCGGAAGCTGGTGCAGGAACAAGGGAGAAGAACTGCAAGATGGCTGATACTGGGCAGAGGGGCGAGCCAGGGATGATCGGGAGTGGTACAAAAAGGAGACGGTCCTTGTGCTGAAGAGTCTTTGACCATTTAATGCGAAGGACGGCGCCTTGCGATGTGAACTTTATATCGTCGCGGCAGAGATGGCGGGTCGGGTCAAAACGGCGAGGAGAGGGCGCAGTTAGGTTTGACTTCCGGAGAAAAGAGAAGAAGGCAACCGTGAACAGACACCAGATGGCTGAGTCCTACGGACTAGTGAGGTCGAGATGTGACTTGAAAGAACCGAGAATAGCGGGAGTGATTGGAGCTTTCTGATGTGTGGCCAAACCAAGAAGCCGCTTGCGACCCTTTTTAGTTAATGTGACCTCGAAGGAATCCAAAGCCGGACAAGGTGTTCCCTGGAACAGATGAAACAACCGGACACCGTTCAGCTTGTTGAGAATGGTTTGGAATGATGAGGTGAAGCAGGCCAAATACACAGCGTACGAAGAGATGGTCTGAGGGGAAGCAGGCAGGTTGCGGAGCCCGAAAGTGGAGCAAAATACGACATAGGACTTCCACTGAGATTGCAAGTTTTTTAACGTGCCAGGAGCGTAAGTGTGGGCTTGGACGGAAGCAGTGAGATCGGATAAGGCTGGGAATGAGGCTGGAACGGTGCTAGAGCTGAGCGAGGGCTGTGGGTGATCTGTGGATATGTGATAATATCTCAGGTTAGCAAAGAAAGCAGTTACATGTGAAAGTCAAAGTTGAAAAGTGCTGGGGGGGCAGTGGACGTGAGTAGTTGCCAGGTCAGCGGTCAGGGAAGTGAAGTGGGCTTCGTGGGGCGTGGAAGAAAAACCCGTTGAAAAAGGCGCCAGCCCCTGTTAAACAAGCATCCCTGGACAGATAGTGTGGGTGGTTGATCCAGGGGTCTGTCTTGATAAGGGAGGTCCCGTTGTACTGAGGGAGAAACGTGCACCACCAACGCAAGTCTGATTTGAGGTCGTCTGAGATGGGGCAGAAACGTAAGTGAAGATTTGTCCGCAGACCGTTGAGCAGACCGTTCATAAAAATACGGGCAGGTCGCACACAAGCAGTGACGAAAGACATAACGCCAAGGAGAGAACGGAGGTTGGCCATGGACAGGCTCGATGTAGAAAGGGCGGCCTGGCACTGGGAGAGGAGGTCAGATACGCATTCAGGGGTGACGCTGATAGTCATGTCGTCTGTATTGAAAAGGACGCCAAGGAACACCATGGATGTGGAGGGAGGACTGTCCTTGTCCGGGGAGGACTGAAGGCCAAGGTCGAGGAGCAGGTGATCAAGGGCAGTGAATGCTTGAGTGGAATTGGCAGGAACTTCAGCGCCCCCGAAGTCGTCGATGTAGTTCCTACAAGCAAAACCGAGGGAACTGAACATGAAAGTGACCGCGGAAGTGGTGCGCTGGCACATCATCGTGGCTGAGCGGAGACCGAATGGAGGGGCGATGTCGAAGTACAGGCGACCATTGTGGGTGAATCCGAGATAGCTGTAGTCGCGAGGGTCAACGCGTAACTGTCTGTAGGCGCGGCTGAGGTCCTTTTTGAAGAGGTGACAGCCGTGGCCTTTGATGCGAATGAGGGCCTGTAAGGCGTCTGTGCCTGGGAGGCGGAGAGAGAAAGGCTCGTTGAGATACGTGTCCTTTGGGATGCCACTGTTAACGGAACTACCTGCAGGGAAACTGAGGTCGAGGACCACTCGGGGTTTGCCGGATCTGCTTGTGGCGATTTGAAGAGGCGATGTGATGAGAGGAGTCGCCAGAGGATTAGCTGAGAAGGGGCCGCATGTGGCTCCCAGGAAGCACTCTTTCACAAGAAAAGCGTCGATGATGTCTGGGCGGGCCAGGGCGGAGCCGTGATTCTTGGAAGAAGACTGGGGTGGGCTGGATTTGGTGTAACCGATGGGCCAGCCAAACTCGAGAAAATCGTAAAATTGCTTGTCGTGGTATGACGCCAGACGTTCGCGCCAGGCTGAGATATGTAAGCCGGATGGCACAGGAAGGCGAAGAGAAAAACCATTGGCGGATAGGGAACGATGGAGACGAGCGTGTAACTGGATAGCTGTGCTGACAATGTCGTTCTTTAAAGGAAGAGGCTTGGGTTGAGGAGCGGAGAGAGGATTGCTTGAAACAGGTGTGGAAGCTGCTAGTGTTGAGATGGAGGACGGTGACAGTAGTCAGCTGGCTTTAGGGGAGGGGTCCTGGCGGCGAGTTGGGATGTCAAACTTGCGTTTTGGGCAGTGTTTTGCCTGGTGGTCGGAACGCTTGCAAACTACACAGACGTGCAGTTTGGGACAGTCGTCGGACTTGCAATCGTCGTGCCAGGACCAGTCGTCGCAGATCTGATGGCGGAGAGGCTGTTGGGTGCCCTGTGGTCGCCCCGAGGCAGGCTTGCGGGCCTTGTCTTGTGTATTAATGCCGACGGAAGGGAGAAGGTTTGGTGGGATGAAAAAGGGCTGCTTGTATGGTTCGAATGAAACGCCCCACTTCACGAGGCCCATTTCAAGGGCACGAAGCACTTTATAGTGAAACGCGCGAACCGCTGACCATTGATAGCTGCAGGCTAGGCCCATGAGGTCTGCCAAGTGGGACAACAACAAAGACTTTTTAGACGAATCACGAGTCTGTTCCACGATGGCTAGGTAGCCAGAAGTGAACTCGGCTATTGTTAATTCGTTGTACAGCTTTGGCTCACCTGGGGCTAGGATGTGCGGCTCGTGGAATTTCGTGGACGCCTCGTTAACCGCTGGAGTCGTGATGGCCTGAATTTTGGCTAGTTCTAGTTGTAGCTGGAGCTTTTGTACCTCTAATTGCTGGGATTCTTTGACTACAAGAAGTCGACGAAGCTCTGCGTCGTGGGCTGCTCGGAGATCTTGAACTGGTGTTGTTGTTGTATCGTTTCGGCTAGCGTCGCGCGCGGGATTCGGAGAAACCCCATCAGTTTGCTGGAGAGTATGGGTTGGCGTCAGAAGATGAAATCCCAGCAGAAGGCAATTGATCTGCTCCTTGGGCGATAGATGTAGGCAGTGTAGTGAAGGCGGTCGAAGGAGAGCGAGAAAAGTTGACCAAGGCGGAGGACAGGCGCACGATGTCGGCCGACAAAGGACCAAGTGAATCCCACTCGAAATCGTCGTCGAGTGGTCTACGCGGAGGCTTGATTGTTCTGGAAGGCTTGTTGTTGCTGTTAGAAGCTGACATCGCGAGTTCAAGTTGAGGGAGATAGAATAATTACACGGAAAATCGCTTTGAAACTGGCGTCTACAAAACTCGATCAACAGCGAGCACAAGGTTGTGAAACTTGAGCCTAGACGAGCATGACGCAGCAGCTCGCGAAAGATAACAATTAACTAGTTTTACCCTAACGACAAAACACTAAAACTAAAAATTTTCTGGGGGCATACGCCCCAGAGACTCGCGTCTTCGGTGCTAGTTTAAGTTATCCTTCCTGTACCTACCTACACGAAAAAACCACGCTACGCCCCTGCAAATGTGGGGAAAATACCGGCTTTCTGTTAGCAGGGGTAGAAAACTCAAATTTTTACAAAGAACGTACAACATATGGGCTCATTAGATCCTCATTAGCGCTTTTGCTAGCCACGGAGCTGAAAATATGGCCGATTTTTATGTTTTACAAGCTTTAACGCCTATGAAGACAATTGGTATATTCATGTAGCATGATGCCTTACTTTTAACTTTCTGATTACTAGCATACCAGAGCTACATAATAGGAGAAGTTCCTGTTATGTATTTGTTCTAGCGACAGAGTTCAAGTCACTCGAATAAATACGCCCACGCGCGAAACAAAAGAACTTTAACTGTTCTTTCAAGCAAAGCGATTCTTAACTGTCTTTCTAGGAGCAAACCAATAAGGCTGGGCAGTATGAATGTTTTAAAAATATATATATTTAACAATGATACAAAGTAGAAAGGAAATCATGACAAGCGAAAAGCGCAGTTGAGTGGACATGTCAAGGCGCCGTTTCTCTTGTAAGTTAAACGACTGTGGGTGTTTTCAAAGGCTTACGAACACTGAAAATACTGTAAGAACGAAATCAATACATTCACTACATGGTTCATCATCTCCTAACATCGGCCAACTTCAGTATGGTACACTTCAAAAACCATTCAGTGATTCAAGAATGTCTAAGTGCTGTTGTTCAGGAACTTTGAAGCTCAGTCTTCCTTCACTACCATCAATCACAGTATCAAATGGACCACAAATGAATCTCACCGTTGCAGCGTAAACAAGAGCTTCCTTGCTTTGATCTAGCCAGTAAATCATAGTGTCTTCTTGTTCACGAATGTAGAAATGCCCCCGAAAAATGTTTGCGCCTGCTGGATAAGACGCCCCCCACCCATCGGTTGTGGGCCTGTTTAGGACCTCAGAGCCATTACTTGTTACTTTCAATAGACAATAGTCTTCTCCTCGGTCTGCAGCAGCAATGGCAACAGTGGAATCCTTTGCTACAAGGTCCTGGATTTGTTCCCTTTGTAGCTGCTCGTCAGCCCTTGTACTCCGACGTTCCATCTGTGCCTCATGGTCCATTTCTATCTCCTCCCACACATCGACGTAATCAACATTACTGCACACACCATTTTCCATGCACCCATCACAGTAACATGACAATTTCCGTACACGGAGTTTTCTTCCACTTTCTCCAGTCTCGATAGAATGAATGGACCTGTTTCCTTTTACCTCCTTAAAGTATCTTGTACGCCTTTCTCTGTTAGACTGTTCGACATAGAAAAAGATTCTTCTCTTGAGATTTACATTTTCTGATTGGTATCGACTTTGTGCAGGTTGCTGAAGGTTTTCTACGCAAAACTTGTACAGGTCTGCAGCATTTCGAATGATAACTTGACGTTTGATCACGGCCATGTCAGCTTTGTGCTTTACGTTTGCCCCAGCGCCGTCCTGTGGCCCTTTAGCATGCGACGTTTCGTAGACATTTCGGATGGTTTTAAAGCCAAAGTCTTCTTCTGAGTAGGAAATTTCCCCCATGCAGTGCCTACTTTTGTATTGCGCTGAGCAGCCATCCGTCCATTCGTGCATGACATTCACCTTGTAATCGATCTCCTTCAAGTAGTTGGCAATAAGGGCACGGCATCCATGGACTGAATGGTGATCGTGCTTGCAATCGGAGGATATAACAAATATGTGTTCGGTCACGATTTTGGGCTCTTCTTCGGTGCTCTCCTCGTTGTCTACGGCAAGCAACGCGTGACGATGTAAGATGGTGACATGTAACGAGGCCTGCGTTTGGGAAAAATACATGGACTGGATTTGGTCTTGGAACCTACACGTGTAGTTCTCTGAGTAGTCATGCACACAGCAAACATGACCAAGGGGAAGGTTTTCTGCAAGCTTTTTCATTTGGTCGTGCTGCCAAATTGATCTAAATTGATGGGAGGGGAAACTTACCAGGAGGAGTTTTAGCTTGGAAAAAATGGATCCTCCTACCTCCATTGACATTGACATACTCGTATGCTTGCCATTTTAATTTCACAGTTGTTTCACTGACGTTGAGTTCTTCCGCCATCAGGGGTAATTTGTTAACTCCGCAGTTGTCGCATTCTCTGCATAAGCAACACAGCCGATGGAGCCTTTCGCCGTCTTTTTTCTCACAGAGTGTTATGTTAACCAGATCACTTAAATGAGTATATAATGGATACGCTCCTTCTCGTGTGGGGTCTTTCTCTAGCAAGGACTTTCTGTATGCCATACATACTTGGAATATCATCCGCATCTCCACATGTACGCTGCAACAGCAGGAATTTCTGTCTTGCTCCCTCGGAGGAGTTACAAAAAACGGCTTGCACTTTTCAAAAGAACGCTGTCCCATCTTAATGTCCGGATATTTATCTCGGAACTCAAGAAATGCTTCCGTTTGAGTCTTTTCTAGGATTTGTTTCTCATGTGAAACATAAACATTTGGACTCACTCGTTGGCGGATAACATCTTTCTTGTTACCAGTGGGGCGAGAGATAGTGGGTGATGCCCAGAAATCATGCGCTAGTTTTTTGTGCTCCTCAGGAATTGAGTCACTTCTTGTTTTCCTTTCAGTGTACATCCAAAGTGACTTTGGATCACTCAACACGTTAAACCGATGAGTCAAACTCATAGCGATTCTACGGCGGTTGATGTTAAGTGCCTTTGCAACTGGCTTCCTCAGATTCCCCTTGGCTACAGCCTCTCCACAAACCATTGCTAGGCCAATGCCTGCAGCAATTCTCTTATCGTCAGACCTTCTTTCTTTCATGGAGCTCAACGCATGCTCTACGTCCTTCAAAACAGCGCAACCCACTTCCATTTGCTTCTGTTGTTGTGAACTGGTTACCAGATTTAAATCTTCTAACTTTTTCCTCGTTATTGGGCTCTGGACAAGTTTCGCCACAATATAGACTTTTTTCTCTGGGGATTCTGGCAGTGCGGACTTCACCTCATCTAACGCTCTCTTCTCGCTCATTCTGTTCGGAAAGGGTCCAGAGGTACATTTACTTGAATAACGTTTTCTCCTTTCTTCCAAAATAGCTTCCCTGTGGTTTTGATAAAATCGCCGTGCTCTTTCCCTTTGCTGTTCTCTCTTTTTTTCCCTCGATTCCTGTAATCGCTCAGCCCCTGATTTCTTCATGCTTTACTGCTGGTTACATTAAACAATTACTGTTAATCCAAAGTGAGGCAAAGAAAAAGAAGGAAGACAAGAAAAAAGAAAATTGAACTACCTGAAAATCTCTTACTCGGTGCCCGATGCACGATGCGCGATTCGCGTTGCGCAACGTGCGGAGCACGATGTACACACTACTTCATTTTTCATGACAGTTCCCTCCCAAATACTAATTTCACTGCTGAATTATTTGGAATTTGTTTTTGGTCTATGCTGGGATAAAAAAAAACTTTGTTGAAAGGATCAACTAAGGGTAAATGCATCACACACTTCGTGCGCGATGTGCAATGCGCGAAGCTCGATGATCAATAGCTAGTGCTCGATGAATGTGTGGTGTGATGCGCGATGCTATGTTATTTTTATTACTATAAGGGGTTCTTTTACTAACATGGATAACCTTCCTGAAGAAATTATCTTGCGAATTTTTACATTTCTGCCCCTTACATTTGTCTTTAAAACAGTTTCTCGCGTTTCTAAACAGTTTCGCCGCCTGGCCTACGATCGTAACCTGTTAAAATTTGCTACGGACATGATTCAAGAGGTAGACATTGACAAACAAAACAGCTTTTCTCCGCAGGCGTCATGGAGGTTACTGAGTGTGATAAGCGTGGCTCCTTCTAACTGCGTCAAGTCACTTGCAATAAGAAATGGAAATAGAACCTGGGAAATCCTAAAACTATTTCAGACAAAGTGGAAAGAGGTACGAATTCTGAATCTATCCGGTACACAAGGAACAGTGCCAGACAACGTGATAAGTAACACGGTATTTAAGCAGCTTCGTGAACTTAACGTCAGTGGAACTGGCATTGATGACTACTTTCTTCGACAGCTTAGTCAAACATGCAGTATGCTTTTTTGTGTTAACATTTCCAAGTGTTCAAATGTAACACACGCAGGAATTTCCTCAGCAGCATTTAACTTAGCGGTGATGAACATGTCATACTGCCAACTTGGTGTCGAATCAGTAATTCACGTCGTCCGCGAATATGGCTGCACAGTAACATGCATCAAAGGAATTGATGTGACGGTTTCTTTTGCAGATGTTATTCGCACTCTATTTCCTGAGGTAATTGAAATTGGAATTCCTGTTATTTGTGGATTTTCTTTCAAAGAATATACATGTCCCAATATCTGCTACTGGTGTTCCACAAATGATGTTACTAGAAATTTGCTGTCTGTAGAGAGTTCTTTATATCCATATGTGATGTAACTGATTGTGAAAATGCAAGGCGTTTCGCAATATTTTGCAGGTTTATCAACGTGCGAACATTGTTATTGTGAAAAATTAATATCAATTTCACCAAGTTTAAAAGAAAGTATTGTTTATAAGTTCCCACGTGTGTGTTTTCGTGATTTTTTTTCTTTTCTGTGTTGAGAGGGAAGAGGGGGGGGGGGGGGGGGTCTAGATTCCGTATCGTGCTTAACTTTTACATACACTCTAAGGTTGGCAATCACTCTTTCAAACGCTCCCTATAATGCGTTTCAAATGATAAAACAGTTAGCTTATATACGTACCGCCAAATTGACTGTCATTTGTTTTCTGTTTTCAAAAATGCTCACGTTTATGCTTATACACTGTAATAATTTAGAAGAAGTTTCTTCGTAATTGAAGTTTGGGCGAGGTTAAGGGCAGTTCAGCCTAATTCAAGTAGTATTTCTTCAGCGGTTTTGATTATTATATTTACTTAAGACAGGCAAAGGATCATCAACAAGCCGCAATACTGTTGCCTCTTTAAAATTGTTATTTTCAAGCACATGCTAATGCTTGCTCTTTAACACTGAATTCTTGCTTAAAAACGGTGATGTAATGAAACAAATATATTAAAATATGTTTCAAAAGATGGTTGTTAAACTTCTATTACCACTAGCTACATTAAGGCGCACGGGAACAGCTACAAGCACTGTCACTTTCTGTACTTTGTCATGTGTAACTTTGATCTTGTAGTTTTGGTTATGGCATGAACAAGCATGTTCGCAAGTTCTGATGTCTCATGTCTTTCATATCACTTTAAATTTTCGTTTTCAACAGGTAAACATCAAAGCGGCACTTTTCTCTAGTGGTTACCTCATAAGTGAAAACTGCGTAAGTTACAAAAATGTAAGCAAGTAAATGCAACGAAACTCAGTTAAGCTTACGAATGTTGCGAACTTGGATTTAAGAATTATCTAGAACCGCCTATTAACATACTTCCTCAAATGGGAATTAATCCCATTTATGCCCCTTTGTACATCATCTGGGCTAAAAAAGGAGGAAAGGTATCCCCTGATCAAGGAAACTCTTCCTTGGTCCAGTGGAGCCTTGCCTTTGCCACCATAGACGTTACGATCAAACAACTCCTCTTCCTTGAACAAAATTTTCACTAAAGCAAGGGCAAATGTCCCGGGACTCTTGTGCTTCGCTTGCAGTTGACACAAAGTGGCGTAGTCCAAATTCTTTTGTAGAATGGAGATGTCCGGGTCTGTGTTTAGCTGTGTATTGTTGTCTAAATGTCCGTATTGTGGCCGTACGTTTGTGGCAGTGTTGTTCAAGTAAGTCTCTGTGTTTTGTTCAGTTGTTGTTGGTATAGTTGTAAAAGAGTCAATGTTACTGTTTAAAGGTCCGTATTGTGTCAGTACGTTTGTGGCGGTGTTGTTCAAGTATGTCGCTGTATTTTGTTCAGTCGTGTTAGTAGTTGTTGGTACATACATACATACATACATACATACATACAACTTTATTTGTTTTAGCAGGTTACAAAGTTGTCAAAGTTGTCAAAGAGTTGTCAAAGAGTCAATATTGCTGTTTATAGGTCCGTATTGTGTCAGTACGTTTGTGACGGTGTTGTTCAAGTATGTCGCTGTGTTTCGTTGACTCGTGTTAGTAGTTGTTGGTGGAGTTGTAAAAGAGTCAGTATTGCTGTTTAAAGGTCCGTATTGTCGCAGTGCGTTTGTGGCGGTGTTGTTCAAGTATGTCGCTGTGTGTATGTCGTTTAGTCGTGTTAGTAGTTGTTGGTAGAGTTGTAAAAGAGTCAGTATTGTTTAAAGGTCCGTATTGTGCCAGTATGTTTGTGGCGGTGTTCAAGTATGTCGCAATGTTTGGTTCAGTTGTGTTAGTAGTTGTTGGTGTAGTTGTCGCAAAAAAAGTTGTGTCTAGTTTCTTCGTTATGTCCAAAAGAATAGAATTATTTAAACATAAATAACTTGAAATTAAACTCAACTGATTTACAATTTCTTGGGAATTTTTAAGAGAAAACAATAAAAGATTAAACAGATAAGGATTTTCTTTGTCTTTATCTTCTCCGCCTGCCTGTTCTTCATTTCCGTTGTCTTTATCTTCTCCGCCAGCCAGTTCTTCACTTTCTTTGTCTTTTCCTTCTCCGCCAGCCAATTCTTCACTTTCTTTCTCTTTATCTTCTCCACCTGCCAGTTCTTCAATTTCTTTCTCTTTATTTTCTCCGCCAGCCAGTTCTGCACTTTCTTTGTCTTTTCCTTCTCCGCCAGCCAATTCTTCACTTTCTTTCTCTTTATCTTCTCCACCTGCCAGTTCTTCAATTTCTTTCTCTTTATTTTCTCCGCAAGCCAGTTCTGCACTTTCTTTGTCTTTATCTTCACTGCCAGCCAGTTCTTCACTTTCTTTGTCTTTATCTTCTCCACCAGCTAGTTCTTCATTTTCTTTGTCTTCTACGAAGGCCCTTGCTTTTTCAATGGGATATTGTTGCCATGTTCTTTGAGCCTCTGCATAGTCGTCTACAATAAAACAAATTTATGTTACGTTTGTCAAGGGAATACAATAACAACGTTGCTTTATTTTACTCTTGATACTCAATACACATTTGCAAAGAAAATTACAAATTCTGAAATAACTTGGGGAATAGATGTGCTTAAAGTTGAGCCAGGGGGATAAATGAACCTTGCGGTTTTCGAGTTTTAAATCTAGTTTTAAGAGAAAAAACAAGAAACCACTGCAGAAAAATAAAAATTCCTTGTTTTACACGTTGTTACTTACCAGTTAGAAACAAAATATTTGCGGGAACAGTTTCTCCCTCCTCCGTCAAGAACTGCACTTTACGCCCAATCTCGATACTCCCACCCGTTATTTTTTGCGTGGTTGATGCGCCAATTAAATCTTCTTTTTCAAAAAAATATCCTCCGTACCGTTTTCTTTTTAAATTTCTTCGGAGACTCATCTACAAAGAAAAATTAAGATAAGTAGGTTATAAATAAAGTCTTTTATAATCAGTAGAAATTTCCAAGCTAAAAGAAATAATATTTTCAACCTTTTTTAGCCATGCTCGACCCCCTGCTCAGATTTCCGGCTGTTTACCTTTCCCAGGCCACCCGCGCGTATCTGGCGACAAGGTGATCGCGACAGAAGGGCTTTGCCACGTGCGCGATATTACGGATGAGCTTAACTAAAGGTCGTGTCCTATTGGGATCAATCGTTTTAACCGCAACCGGTCTCAACAGAACACTATTCCAACCGTTTTTGGTTGAAACCGGTAACCCTAAGTTTTTCCCCAATAGAACACGAAAAATCCCAACCAACCCAACCAACCAGAAACGGTTGATGGGCAATACCGTTGTTGAACAGGATTGATCAAACGATGAAAGTGTTAACACGTTCAGAGCATTCAGCTGCTGAGATGGTCATTTGTCCTGGAGAAACAGGTAACCGTAAGTAAGCCTCCCAACAAAAACTTTATTATTCAGAGTTTTGCCTTATCGAATACAGAAAAATCTAAAGTGCCAAATTCTCGAGTAACTGATATAATCCTTTTCATTTGTTTATAAACGGCTGCGACCGTGAGATCTGCGTTGTTCAAACCGCTTTGTTTACGTAATTTCACGGCCGCAGCCTTTTAGAAACAAATTACGCGGATTAACAGCGAACAGAAAACTGCTTCCGAGCAAAGATTTTATTGTGCGCCTCACGGATGTCAATTTTGTGATTATTTGCAATTTCTTCCTCGCACTCCTGCTAGTTATAAAAGAAAGTCTCGATTTTTTAATACGTGGTACAGCGATCACAACAATATAAAATAACTAATGGAATTTATTCAGTGATTTGAACAGCGAAGAAAAAAAAATACGGCAACTTGACCTGCACAAAAAACATAGACATGCACGGCTGACAGTAAACTGGAAGCTCGGCTTTTTACTGAAAAACCGAACGGACGGCCGGGAATTTATCTAAAAGTTTCAGCTTAAATTTTAAAAAAATATGAATTAAATATTGCTTTGTTTTCGTTTCCTAAGCGAAAACATTCATTAGGAATCAAAATGGATTGTATGCGTGCCAAACGAAAAGAGCAAAGTGTTTTTCTTTTTTTCACTGCGAAGCGGCGCAAAATCTTGCAAGCTACCCTTGCAGATTATCTACAAGAAGGCTGAGCGAACTGATGATCAAATGATAATATGAACTAATAATAATTTAGTCAACCGTTATTTTGACTTTCTTTTTTAATGTTATTTTTTCCTTTTATAAGATTTTGAAGCAAACAATTTGTGGTAGCCTCAGACTCGGAGGTATTGAAAGACAACAAACAACTTTATTCAGTTTGTGCGTACATTTGTCTGCAAGGCTGGGAAGACGCTGCGGCGCCGAAAAAAAATAACAGACAAATGTATATGGTAAATTATAAAAATTATCTGAGCGTCTGAAGTCTAGTTAAGCTACATCATTCAAACTTGGTGAATACAATCTTCCACCTGATATTTTAACTTCGCGATTCACAAATTGTGTAAAGTTCGATTTTGGAAAAAGTTATTTGCCATTGGATTCCCATACCAATTACACTGTAATTTCAGACCGCTTTGCCTACCCGACGGAAACCGTGATGATGCTATCAGCTGTTGATCTATTAAAAGTGCTTCGAAATCTCGTTAAAAACCTGTTGCTTCAACCTTCAACTTGCCAAACATTTAAAAACAAACATTACCCTAAAATAAGCTTGAGCTTTAACTTAAGAGCTCACTATTCTTAAGAACATGTTGCTCGCAAAGATTTGACTTATAGACCCATTTCAGTAATTCCCAATCTGGAGGACAAACAATGGTTGTTTTCTCCCCTGAGAGAAACAAACCTTTCAAATGCAAAACAATCTTATTGTTTTGTCCTCCAGATTGGGAATTAACTGAAATGGGTCTATAGCGATACTCACTGTTGATAAACATTACGTCATATTCAGCACATGCGCAATGCGTTGGTTGGCAAAAGATATGGCGTCGTCTGAGGTCAAAGGGCTCTCTGAATATTTTACAGCCCTTGACCGTGTTGCAAAGTCACGCTACGAATCTAAACTAACCTACAAAGGACGCAGCAATGAAGAAATAATGCTTCCAGATCCTTACGCATTGAAAGAATGGCACAATGATCCCCTTTCCTGGCCTGATCTGACGTTCGGTGATATCTACACTTATTTAATAGACACGCCAGGCATTTACACGAGGGAGTCTTTGAAGGCATACAAGTCGCTGGAAGCTTATGATTTTTTTCTAAGCGGCCATGTGAAGCCTCTCTGGTTTCACACTATTGATGAAGATGTACCGTTCTGTTTCATTAAAGGAAAAGTTATTCCATCTCAGCGTCTAAACGATAAACCACACGAAGCATGGGTTTGTCTTCGAAAGAAGGAAGCCACTGTTCATTGTGCACATTGTACCTGCATGGCTGGGTAAGTAGTTATTTCATATTGACAGATGAACCTTTACCACTCCTCCGGAGGACCATAAAAGGTAACTTATTTCTTTCTCATTCTACAGATTAGGGGAAGTGTGCAGCCACGTGGCTGCTGTGCTTTTTAAAGTGGAGGCAGCAGTGAAACTGGGCCTAACAAAATCATCCTGTACTAGCGTGGCTTGTCAATGGAATCGCACATTCAGAGAGAAGGTAATCCAATATTATCTTCATTAGATATTATAATCATTTTTCATAATTATTATTGTTGCAATTTGTATGGTTAATTCTCAGGTAGGAAGTGGTGACATGCCCTAGAAAAAAATGCCAAAAGGTTTTGGGGTGAAAAGTTGTGCTTTGAAAAAACAAAAGAAAGGAAAAAGAAAAGGAAAAAAAACAGAGATTGCATTAATCAATTATTAAATTAGTGAATGATCAGTGATTGCGTGATTGTTGAAGAAAAAACCATCGACCCTAATAGATGGCGAGATAGTCAGTGCTCACTCCCGTTGTACCCAGATTTCCAAATTGGAGATTCCTACCCCATATGCAGTTTCCAGTAATGATATTTTACAGGAGTCCTGAAGATAATTTTTTAAAAATACATTAATGGAGAAGATGCAAATTCACATCAGCTGTGGTGTGCACCACACTACCAGTCAATTTGAGTATATTTTTTCTTGATTAGAATAAACAGGAAACTGAATATTAACTTTTATGAAATGGTAGAGAAATAGTTTCATCTTTCCTGTTTTGTTTTTCTTATCAGCTTAATCCCAAATCTGTTGCTCAGTTCAAAGAGTTGTTGAAACGAAATCGTCACAGGGAAGTGCAGTCAGTCTCATATCAGCCTAGTACAGATCTTCCTGACATTAATGAGTTGAAAAGTCTTCAGACAGCTTGCCCGAGAGCTGCATTTTTTACACTGATTCCAAAACTGGACCCAGAAGATACAGATAGTGCATCAGAGGATGAGGATGAGGTAAATTATATTCCAGAACCAATTACCTCACTGCATCAAGAGGAGTATTCATCTCTTTCAAAGAAAGAGCTTCAAGGCAAGAGCAAGGAAATACTGTTAAAACTCTCTAGAATAACACAAGATCAAATTTTAGAGCTAGAAAAGCTGACCAGGGAGCAGGCCATTTGCCCTCTCTGGTTTGAACATCGAAGAGGCAGGATAACTGGCAGTATCGCTCATGAATTGTTCAGAAGGAAAGCAACCACCCCTCCAGAAAATCTATGGAGAAAAATTATGGGATATGACCCAAAGGATCTAAGCAAAGTAAAGCCAGTAAAATGGGGAACTGACAATGAAGACAAAGCAAGGGATCAGTATGTCAGGATTAAATCAGAGGAACATGGGGGTTTTGCATGCAGACACTCGGGTTTTCTAATTGATGAGAAGAGGCCATATATTGGAGCATCTGCTGATGGCATAGCAACATGTAATTGCTGCAAGCCAAGAGTTCTAGAAATTAAGTGTCCTTACAAATACAAGGATGTTGATCCCATGGAAGCAGCAAGGATTGACTCTAAGTTTTGCTTAGACAAGGATGGAAATCTCAAGACAACTCACCAATACTACACCCAGTTGCAGCTGGAAATACATGTTAATCACCTGTTCGGTGTTGAAGTTGGTGACTTGTGTGTGTACACAAACAAGTGCATCCATATTGTGGAAGACATCAAGTATGATAAGGACTATGTAGAACAACTCCTAGGAAAATGTGAATCTTTTTTTCATAGCTATCTCTTGCCAGAGATATTAACAAGGAGCTTGGACAGAATTGATAGTGAAAGTGAAATAGATGAGGAAGGCAGTGCTCAACCTCTATTTTGTATTTGCAATAGACCAGAATATGGGAAAATGATTGAATGTGACAATGTGTCATGTGACATTGGTTGGTTCCACTTTTCATGTGTTGGTGTTCGTAGAAAACCCAAAGGTGAATGGTATTGTCCAGAGTGCAAAAGTGATGAATAAGTTCATCACAAATTTTGGAACATTTTGATGCCTATAGGGTCATTCAAAAATGATGTTATGTCTTTTGAACCTGACTGGAGTAATCAGCATTAAATTCAATATGAAAGAAGTAGTCACCAGATTTAAGGGATATGTGTGAGACCAGTGGCAATGACTTGCATACTGACTGCGAGGCTTATAAGGGTAATGTGCAATTATGCACATAAGAATCTTCCAGGAATTTTAAATTCAGGGGAGGGCTTAAATAACGTAGCATCATGTCTTCAAAGCATTTATAGTTTATAATCTGTTCAAAACTGCTAAACCAAATGCTTCACTTTATTCACATTTTCTCAATGCAAATACAAGAAATAACAACTGCCAACAACAAATGACCTTGAAGGGTAACAACAACAATACATTAACAGAGGCTGTCATGGAATCTGGTGATTAATAATTTAGCAACAAGTAATGCCCTCTGTTGAATAAGTTATCTTTTCTTGAACACAATAACATTACTTATAAGCAGAAAAGTGATGCAAGACAAACCCAGAAAAATTGGAAGACAGTTTCGTTCAGATGTTGATGAAAACAGGGGAGGGGTGGATTCCACCTTCCCTACCCCCTGTGAGGGTTAATCAGGGAGGGCTTAATGTAGAGGGCCACCTTTTTGTAACTGTTGAGATTACTATAGAAAAGCTTTCAAGCCTAGAATTAATTTCAAATGTGGTAATAATTTTTTATCATTCCTGTAAGGTGCTGGGTAGTTTTGGAGCTTTTGGCAAGATTTTGACATTTAAAAAATATATATTTTTCATTCCCTCATCCCTTGCACAATGGAGGAACCAAGCCTGACTATTTAATCACCGAGACCATTGTTTTGGCAAAGTCGTTGAATGCACTGATTTTTACTTAACTAATTTTGGCTGTAAATTGCTTATTGCAGCTGTTATCATGACAATATTATCTGCATGAGGTACCAGAGAGAGAGGTAAGATTCCTGCTAGAAGTTTGAAGTTCTTTATCCTCTCCATCATTCTCTCAACATGAATCCTAACTCTGGCAAGTCTACGAGACATTTCCACTTGCCTCATGCTTAGCTGTTTCTTCCCTTTCGTGAAGCTTGGGATTGCAAGCCTAGCACCCTGTGAGGCCAACTCCTCTTCTATTAGGAACCCTCTATCTGCAAGAACTAGGTCTCCATATTCGAGCAGATTTAAGAATCCTGATTGTTGAGTTATTAGTTTATCTGAAGCTCTACCCCCAAAAGCCTTTGAGACAAAAGAAATGGCACCACTTGGGGTAATACCGACTAATATTTTAATGGTGTTATGATGCTTATAATTTGACCATGTAAGAGCTCGCAGTGTCAGATTACGTGCTCTTTCACAAAATATTTCTGTACAATCAATTATTACCCTGCACTTTGAATATCGTGGTTTGAATAATGATGGTAAAGTACGAGAAACTTCTTCCTTTGAGGGCCACCTAACTAGAAAAGATAACCTGAAGGCTAATGCTGGCAAACCTTCATTCACCAGTCTTGAAACTAAACCCTCTGAGATGTTAAATCTGTAAGCTAAATCTTGATTAAGGAGGGCAAGCCTCAGTTTCATGAAAATTAAAAGAAATATGCTACCTTTGGACAACACAGTTGAACATGGCAATACTGATAGACAAAAATTTAATGCCCAAAGGAAGGTTGCATAGTCAGGAAAGCCTGTAAAAAATTTTTTTTTTTTCGTGGTATTTCCATGTTCAAGGAAATGTTCATAAAATTTCACACTTTTGAACTCCTCTTTTAGTTTCCTATTCTCTTCCTGAAGCCTGCTGATCTCATCATAGAGCATTTTGATCTCCTTTTTCAGCTACTGTATAGACTTTTCCTTGTCCTCCTGACTGTCACCACTTGGTTCACCATCTAATACCAAAAAGTTATGAATACATTATATGATGAACAACTCAGGGGGAAATACTTCTCATTTTTGTTTTGGTGTGGAAAGGTGGCGGGGGTGGGGGCCACAAGCCCGGGGGTGGGGGGTACTTAAC
>OZ026609.1:10787292-10809792 GCA_964020085.1 Micromussa lordhowensis
AATCGGATTATCAGTTTCCTTGGTATTCCTAAACCGAGGGTCGTCGTGGATGGAAATATTACTAACTATGTTAATATTAACAGAGGAGTGCCTTGGGGTACAGTCCTGACCACTTTTATTCTCTTTGATGGTTAACGATATAAAGCTAGTTGATTCAAATAATGGGATTTCGAAATATGCTGATGATATCACTATTAGTGTACCTGTTAGAAGGAACTCTGACACAGCGCTAGTAGAAGTCAAGAATCTTGAGAACTGGGCAGCCAAAAACACTCAGGATGTCTTTGAATTTGTCAAAAACTTGGGAAATGCTACTGCGTAACAGGACAACTAAGCCTGCTCCTCCTCCAGTGCTTGGGATTGAGCCGAAAGAGTGACTGAAACTTTTGGAATTACTTTCCATGAAGATCCTTGTAATTGGGATCTTCATATCGACAGCCTACTTTCTAGAGCTGCTACACTGTAGTCGTCTGTATATTCTTAGGATATGCAAGTATTACGGTTACTCTATTAGCTTAGTAAACTCTTCGACTCCTTAATAATGTTATTATTCCTGTATGGATTAGACGTTTGGGCCTCCGTCTATATCAATGCAAATATTTAGATCGGATTGACACTTTTTTTCGGCGAGCCTATTGTTTCGGCTACACTATAATAAGATCATTTCGATATTTGATGTAATTACCACAAGGGACAGTAATCTTCTTAACAGAATAATAAGTGACACTGGTCATGTATTATAAACTTGCTCCCTCCCAAACGTTATAGGATCCTTTGAGAAAGGGATCATGACTTTATACTTCCTAAAGTAAAAACTGACCGATTGAAACGGGCCTTTGTAAAAAGATGTCTTTGTAAATTTATTTCTTAACTTTTTTAACTTAAGCCCCCTTTCTAATTTTTGTTTAACTATTTTTTGCTTTGCTTTGTTCATTGATTGTAAAGCCACACGTATGTTGTGTCTGATTCCTTAATAAAGACTTCTACTACTACTGACTATTAAATACATGATAATTCTATTGCATATTTTTTTTTTTTTTTAATTATTTGCAACACAACAATACAACAATGTACTTAAAAAATAAAGTCAACTAATAACAAACAGCATACTAGTATACAAAACGCACTTCCTAAAGTAAATATGTCCTAAAGTAAATATGTAAATATAAGCTTATATAAACGTAACAACGATTAAGACGGGGGGATTACAATCAAACAGAAGAGCAGTTTTCAAGTTTCCATTGCCATTCAATTTTCCTCTGTAATTCTACAGAGTTGGGCGTCATAGAAAGTACTTTACAAGTATATAAATAATATTTTGTGTATAATAAGAGAATATCTAGTCTGCGTTCTTGGGCGTTCGTCAGTTTGCATTTTTCATCTTTTATATGGAATAGAATCTGTTCATTTGGGGGAGCAAGTTTTAAGTTACTCACATTATTGAACCATTTCACGATATCAGTGTAGATTGAGGACGTAGTAGAACAGTCTAGGAATGTGTGAAGTATAGAGTCTTGACTTGAACATAAGGTGCATAGATCATCGTCTGTAATTTTAAATCTTTTCAGTTCTCGCTTAGTGACAGTTATCCTATGCAGAAGCTTAAATAAAAATTGCCTTAGTTTGTTATCTTTAGTTATTTTATATATCTTTTGAAAGTTGGCTTTCCAGGAAACAAACGAATCAGGGAAGAGTTGTTTCCAAGCTTCCACACCTGTAGGCATATTAATACTATTCTCATTAAAAAGTTTGTAATAATGTTTGCATCTCATTTTGACCAAGGAGAAGGAAAGGTTTTTAGTTAAATGAAATATATCTTCCGTTTTGAAGAGATCATCAGGCGAAATTTGAGTTTTATAAGCATTACGTTTAAGTTCGCTGGGAATAGCAGCAATCATTTGAAAGTATTGTAGAAAATTGATTTCTAAATCAAATTTGTCCTGAAATTCTTGTAGCGACAAGAACTTTCCGTCTTCATTAAGCAAATCTTGCACCAAATAGATTCCTTTTTCAAACCATGTTTTCCAGAACAAAGTTTTCCCCTCGATCTTAATTTCCCTATTATTCCACAAGACAAATTTCCGTCGCTGGTCTAGGTCATACATATTGACAAGTTCCTGAAAGTATTCTAACAGTTCTTTATAGAACAGGGGAAAACTTGAATCCATGTATTTTGTATCATAATTACAATTTAGTAGAAAGGTTAGACCACCATGTCTATTCAAATAGTAATTTGGAATTGTCTTCCAGTTAGCATCGCTGCCATCAAGCAGTCTGCCAATCCAGCTCAGACGGAGGGACTTTATCATAGATCTGAAGTTAATAAAATTTAATCCCCCATCTACAAGAGGTTGATACATCACTTTTCTCTTGATTTTGTCTTTCTTACCTCTCCACAGGAAAGCAAAGAGTTCAGCTTGCGTTTTTTGAATAACACTTTCAGGGACAGTAAGCATCGAAGCAGTGTATGTCAACTGAGATACTCCAATTGTTTTCGCCAAGAGCGTACGACCATAAAGAGAAAGGTCACGTGTCTGCCACATATTCAATTTAGTCTTCATTTTTTGAATTCTGCTAAAAAAGTTGGCCTGATTGTTCTTTTGTTGATCGTAAGATATATATGTACCGAGGATTTTTATAGGTTCTCTTATAGCTGTGAAGTTCAGTATCTTATTCCTGCACTCTTTCTTAGATCCAATCCACATAACTTTTGTCTTTGTCTCATTTAATTTGAGACCTGATATTTCCCCGAAGATGTTAATATGATGCAAACATGCCTTAAGGGAGTCTATATCACTTAAAATGAGTGTAGTGTCATCGGCGAATTGAGATAGCTTCACTTCTTGAGAGTTTGGAAAAGAAATACCTTTGCACTCTGGAATATAACGGAGTTTCAGTGCTAACAATTCAACAGAAAGAATAAATAAGTATGGGCTAAGCGGACAGCCTTGCCGAACTCCTCTTGATATTTTAAAGTAGTTAGTCATATAACCTCCATTCATCACACCGCTTTCAATATCCTTGTAGAGAATTTTAATCCATTTCCTAATGGCTGGTCCAAAGTTAAAAGCTTTTAGAGCCCTATACAAAAAATCCCATTCCAGAGAATCAAAAGCTTTTTCAAAGTCTACGAAGAGAAAGATACCAGGGATTTTGTTGCTTTCGGTGTACGACATTAAGTCACTTAAAAGTCTAATATTTTGCCCTATATACCTTCCTTTAATAAAGCCAGTTTGATCTGGGTGAATTAGTTTTGGCAAGAAAGGTTCCATACGTATTGCTATAATTCTTGCAAGAATTTTGTAATCCACATTAAGAAGAGTAATGGGACGCCAATTTCTTAAGTCGTTTAAGTTCTCATCGCCCTTGGGGACTAGATTGATGATTCCTCTTCGTTGCGAAATCGAAAGTTTGTTTTCTTGAAAAGCTTCATTATAGGAATCCAGTAGGTTGGAACCAATTAATTCAATAAATGTTTCGTAAAATTCAACAGAAAAACCATCATCACCCGGAGTCTTGCCCTTTTGAAAACATTTAATAGCATTTTTTATTTCTTCAATTGATAAGTCGTGTTCCATTAGATCTTGTTCTTCCTTTGTTAGCTTAGGAATCTGTAACTCTTCCACGAAAGAGTCGAAGTTAGCTTCATTCAAAGTTTCATCTTCCTCTTTTTGACTACTCAAAAGTTGTGTAAAGTGTTCCTCAATTTTGTTATTTATGTCCTTGATATTAGTTAATGGCTCAGTAGGATTCTCAGTTCTTAGTTCCTTGATTAGTTTCTTTTCATATTTTTTCTCTTCTAAATTAAAGAAATATTTTGTTGGCTTTTCTCCCTGCTCAATCCAGCGGGATTTCGAGCGAAACATTGTCTCTCTCCCTTGCAATTCATATAAATATTTCAGTTGCTTTTTAGCTTCTTCATAGTTATTCAAAGTATTAGTATCAAGGCAAAGGTCGTTACATATTTTCTGGTCTAGCTCGTTGATTTCATTTTGCAATTCTATTTCTCTTTGTTTTGCTTCTCTCCTTTTTTTCTTGGAATAGGAGATAGTAAAGGCACGAATTTCCATTTTAATCATTTCCCAAAGTAATCGTTTATTTTCGAGATCCTTATATTTTTCTAAAATTTCTGGGTATGTTCTGTTAACAAGTTGAATGAAGTTTTCATCTTCCAAGAGCTGGTTGTTAAATTTCCAGGACCCTGGGCCCCTTTTGAAATCTCCTTGAATTTCTAGCGATAAGAAGATTGCTTTGTGATCAGGGGCAATAGAAGCACGGATTTCCGCTGTTTTCACATTAGCATTCATTGCATTGGAGATAAAAAAATAATCAATTCTCGATTTCATCTTAAAGCTTTTGGACTCATAAGTAAAGGCTCTAGTGTTCGGATGAAGTTTACGATAAATATCATTTAGGCCAAATTCCTTCATAAGGCGAGTAATCGAGTTTCTGTATTCTGTTACGCTCCAAGGAAGGCCACCTGCTTTATCTTTTGGCGTTAAAGTACAATTCCAATCACCTGTGATTATTAATTTTGTAATATCAGTTTTAGCTATAAGATCAGGTACAAGATTTTTAATAAAAGCCAATTTTTCATCGTGCTGATTTGGCGCATAGATATTGACAACAAAAAGTTCTTCGTCTCCCACTTTAAGTTTAGCTATAATGTATCTACCATTTGGGTCACTGTAAATAATATGAAGACTAAGTTGAGCGTTAGATTTCAGAAGGATACATACTCCCCTTGAATGTTCTGACCCATGAGCAAATAAAGTTTGTCCTCCCCATTCCGCAGACCAGATATTCTCATCCTTTTCCAGTGAAAAAGTTTCCTGAAGACAATATAATGTCGCCTTTTGGTTCTTTAAATATGAGAAAATTCCGCTCCGTTTGGTTTGATTACGTAACCCCCTGACATTAAGACTAATTATTTTCAAAGAACTAGACATATCTGGACCTACACGAAAAACAGAGCAACAACACAGCGACAATAATAAGCTAGAATTTGGCTAGAAGACTTAAAAACAAAAAGGTTAATTACAAACAAACTACGCTTCGATGAATAAATAATGTAACACAATGCAGAATAAACAACACAATAACGACAGCAATCACACCGGGATAAAATAAGTCTTTCTCATGGGATTAAGCAGTTCGATCGACACTCAAATGCAAATTTCTAACCCGAGATCGTAAACAAGAGAGAGAGAAAAAACATGACTAGATAGTTCAGATACAAAAAAAAAACAATATAGTTTAAGTCAATGTCATGCAGGCTGGGGAGAATTGACGAGATAAATAATATAATTAATATATAGATTTAGGTCAACCTAAAAGCGGAGCTCCTGTAGCCCGATTAGGCTTAACCAGGACAAGGTTGAATTTTGAGTTCAGTTTTGTAACTTTGCTGCAAGGTTTTCTGCATATTGTTTGGTGTTTAGTTTTTCTTTCAACTGAAATGAACTGCTTTTTTCAATCCAGAAGTCAAACGAGTGGATTAAAAAATCAAAACATTATCAGAGGAAATTGTGAAAATTACTTTGATTGTTTAATAAAGAATTGCCAAAAACTATTGGGCTAAAATATTATCTGAATGATGTTAACATGTGAGCATTGTTCCAAGGTTTTATCATTGCATTGACCCTATTGCGTAGTACTAGTTGTAGTTAAATAAATTAGCCAGAAATCTTCCAGTTTGGAAATCTTCCAGTTTCCACGTAAACACGACAAACGTTACTCCTTTAGCTGACCTAGCATATTGTGTAGCCGCGTTGAGCTCCAGAAAGCACGCGAAAAATTAAGCCTCCTTTTGGTTTAGAGGTCCCCTTATGGCCGCCATCTTGCGCGACTCCACCGTCGTCGTCGTCGTTGTCGTCGCCGTCGTGCGTACGCGCCCACGAGCAATACCGCTGTCCATGATTAACCATGAGAAAATCCATACATGGGTTTCTTTTTCCTATATGGTTATGGGGCTCCGCTTGGCGGCCGTTCGGGCCGCCGGAGCTCCGCTATTATACGTACTTGACGTCTAAAGCTTATCGAGATCTTTAGGATGTTGTATTTTTATTATTTCGGTGCCAGCGGGATCTGTTTTGACGTAAATCTTTCCGTCCAGAGTCCAAACTCGCCAATCTTTGTGAAGACGCTTCTTGTCTCGCACTTTCTTAAATAAACTTGCCCTTTGAGCCGTCAGATTTTCGTTTATGTACACTCTTTCTGCGCCTCGCAAAGCCTCCCGAACGTTTACTCTGCGCAGCTTACGGCGATTATGATACATTCTTTCTTTACTATAATAATTGGAAAATCTAACGATTATTGGCCTTGGTTGGATGTTACCTTTTTTCACGCGGTGGGAAATATCGACGTCTTCTAAAACCAAGTCCACGTTCAAACATTTTGCAAGGTCCAGGATGATTTGTTCTGTATCTTCTTCACTTTCTTCGGGAATGCCATAAGTCTCTAAGTTAAATTTTCTGGTGTATTGTTCAAGATCGTCGTGCATTAATGAGAGTTCGTTTACTTTCTCCTCTAAGGAAAGCTTCTGTGCCTTGCTAGCTTCTAACTTGTTCTCAAAATCCACGGCTTTCTGCTGTAGACTAGCGCAGTTCTTTGACATTGTTTTCATCTTGTCCTTTAGCTCCACGTTCTCTTTCACCACAGAGTCGACCCTTTCTTGTGTGAACTCTAGGCTGACTCGTAGATCTTCGTAATTTCTTTGTAAAATTTTCTGTTCTTCAAGCATTAAGTTAGTATTGGTTTCAATTCTTTTCACCGCCTCCCAGATCGTTGCCAGTGTTAAGTCCTGGCCGGATTGAACGCCACGTGCAACGTCTTCCATAGTCGCTAAGTTTTCTTTAGTAAATCGCTTTGCGTTTGGAGATGTTGTAGATTCTTCGCTGCTGGCGCTACTAAGATCACTTCTTTTACGTACAACCTGGCCAGTCTCCATCATTCTCCTGCCATTATCTCATGTTTTATCTCACCGAGCCACGGAGCTCAGAAAAACACGTCCGCCATCTACAACCTCTCGTCCCAGTCTCTTTTTCTATTGCATATGGATTGAACGAAATCATCCTCAAATATTACTATTGATTTGTGGCTTTGTTTCTGCTTTGTGAATGTCACATGAAGTCATTAGAGCGACTTAATTACAGCTTGCAGTTTTTTCGCAGTAGCCCCATATAATAAGCCCTGTCAATGTTAAACTTCAGAGGGGAGGTGGGGGGAAGAAGGGTTGGCTGGGCATAGGAGGAACATTTAACGTTAGTTAAGATGTCCTTATTAAATGCCTACCACAAAAAATTTGTGGACATTCAAGTAAGTTTTGGGCACGGAAACATGAGCTTGCGCCTAAGAGACCCCAAGACTGTAGAAAGAAGCATTTTGCACCAAATAAATAATAATAATAATAAATCAATAATTTGAGAAGTCATTGCAAGCATAATTCAGGGAGTCATAAAATTTGACTAAACTCAAGAAAACTGCCAGCATACATGTAGTTAAAAGTGAAATATTGCCACCACAATTCTAAAAGAGCCGCACATAGTTTATTACATTTTTTATTGAGGTTAAAAGAGCCAACATAATTCCATACAACGCTGGAACATAATTCTGTAGTTCACCAAAATGAAATATCAAACACCATAACATAATTTGTTTTATAATTTTGACCCTAATAACGCTTCATACTACTTAAAGCAGCTCGACATTTTAGTACTTTCAGTTTTTTTAGGGGATTTATTAAACTTTAAATCAATTATATACAGCAAATATTTAAATGGCATCTTTTTTTAAACAAAAAATCTAAATCAGCCCCTTATTACAAAGTTATAAATAATTAATTTTGCTATTGCTTTTACAACTAAATTGATGACAACAAATTATTTCTTTTTTCAATGTTTCGACAGGCATACTAGTTGTCGAAAGACCATGTGCAACTGTTGCTGACGTTGAAGAACTATTTGGTTCTGAAAGTAAAACACAGCTTTATGCACATTTACACAACATGTTAGAAAAGAGCTCGATTAATACAACTGGTGAGTGTTTCTTTTTCTAAATATTCAGGAATAACACCATGCCTAGTTATTGATTTATTCATTTGTTTTTATGTACAATTCATGCCGTTAACAATAAAGCTAAATATATATTATTGATAATTTCCCATAGAACTTCAATGTTTAACTCTTCAGAGGACTTGGCTTAATTAACTATAGACTATTATTACCTGGGAAATACTTTAAATGTTACAGTCTGGATTTACGTTTTACATAGAGAACAACCTCAAAAAAGGACTTTACATACTGTTACATACTGCCTTTTAAATTCATAAGCTTCAAGGAATTTGGCATTTTTGCCAAACAATGTTGCATGCATCGCAAGACCTAGGCTGCCTAACTAATGACTAAATATCACTATTATTATTTTTTCAACAAAGCACCCACTTTAAGAATCACACTGATGTTTGGTGCAGAACACATTGCAACCCAAACAAATCAAGCAACCTTAAGGTAATTTTACTATTTTTTCCACTAGAATTCTGATTAACCAAATTCAGTTTCCCTTAGAACTTCAATGAGTATATTATTATTGCCTACATGTAGTTGTCTCAAACAGCTTATACATATATAATTACTTAAGCAGTATTTTCATAACCCTTTTTTCCTTTGGGGCTCAAACATCACGATTCCATTGGTTTTAATATAAACCTGCACAGTAATTGATACTGGAAACAGCAAATGATATTAAGGAAAAAAAAAACATCGAAAAATTGATATTTAATGTATGTCCTCTATATTTTCGAAGCACCTAAACTAACTGGACTTGTAAAATACAACCACAGTATACTTATAAAACAATTCCATACACGGCAGGACAGTCTTGAGATAAATCCCAGACTGTGTTTAGAGCTTCTTTGGTAAGAATTTTAATATATGTCTTCTATATTTTCGAAGAAGTTGTTGAAGACAACAGTGGTTTGACTTGGAAAACTTTTTTGTATTTTAAACAACTGGTCACTGATGAAAGGTGGTGGCAACTGGAGATTCGACTGTATTTTGACCAGCATAAAATTGAACAAAATGCTGCAAAATGAAACAGAATAAAACAACTAATGTAAGTAACATGACCTGTTTACCTTGGTGGATCATCATTTTTAAAGGGTAATTCTTCAACAACTTCTTCATCATGAGTGTCATTGTCAGATGACCACAGTTTCTTCAAAGTTGCATCTACAGCAGCCCTTTAAAGGAAGTTAAGTGTGAGACCTCGACAAAAGAGGTCCATTACTAGAGGCAATACTTTGCTCAAAAAAGTAAGACTCCCATCAATAAGTTCTTATTAATTTCCTTGTTTTGTATGTGGTATTGCTGTAAAGTTTGACCAAGAGTAGAGAATAAATTTGAATCTTCAAGTCTGAAATACTGTCTTTATCTAATATTATTCACGTCAATAATCTGTTGTGACCCGGTTTTAGCTTATGGTAAGGAGTTTCTTAAAAAGAATGGCAATGAAGTTTTGTTTAAAGAGAGATAGTAAAACTTTCTTACAATGTCTGTAAGTACATGCATACAGCAAGAATTCATACCAAATTGCTCCCATATGAAGTTTAGGCAAAGACAAGGTTTGATGGCTTTTACTGGGTTCCTTAAAATTTGCAAGTAAAAGGTTACTTTGGGGTAGGAAATTGAATGGCTTGTATGTTTAAGTTGAGTCTGGGGGAGACTGGGCCGGAAGGAACCTCTACCCTTGCTGTATAAACTTGATGTAATGATCCTTTAACATCAATGTCACAAGGTCAAAATTTCCACAGCAAGTTATACCTTGAGATGACAGTAAATTGCTTAGCCGGGTTAAGTATTAAACAAGAATAATTTGCTTATTATGGAGGGCTTTTATTTCACCAAAAGATCTCTTCATAAACAAGTGTCCTCAACACGATATAAAAATTGATGAAAACTTATTTGAGCTGTTTAATTAAATTCATAGATAAAGTTACTGACTAGAACTGGTTTAGCATAGTTCTATCAACCCTGCATGCTTTTCATTTGTTGTTAAATCTTCACCAGTCAAGCTTCCTACCTAACTTGGCTGTTGTCTTCCTTGTCTTTAATGGGACTATTCTCCAGTGAGGAAGAACTAAGAATATTTATCACTTCCTCTACATCCTGCGGAAAAAAAGTAAAGTATAAGTAAATAGTTAGACAGATCGTTAAAATAATAAATAAATAAATCAAGAAATAAATCAAGAAATAAATAAAATACCTTAATTAATATATGAACAAAAGGCTAGACCCTCATAACTGATCGCCATTGGCTGCGGCCGCACTAGGAGAGTTAACTGGGTTTATTTTTCAGAAACCTAGTTAAAAATTCTAAATAAGTTAACTCAGTTAAAGGTTGGTTATAATAAAATAATGGGGTTACATTTTATGAGCGGCCGCACTGAAATGGGTTTGCTCAATTGACGTCATGAGATAAACCAACAAAATGGCAGGCTTCGACGACCATGTTGTTATATACTCGTTTCTTTTTCTTTGTTTTCGTTTCCTTTCCTAATGCGAACTACGGAAATTTCTAACGCAGTTCTTTCAACCATGATGTTAACTGATTTCGCGTAGACGTCAGAGTGTTCTCCACAACCTCGGTCCCAGGGTCTCTCTTCTCTGCCTCCCTTGGTCCTTGGAAGAAAGACCCTGGTTGCGGCTGTTCACGTGACAATCTTTCCATCCAAAACCGTAGGGCGGGTGGGTACTCAAGCAAATTTGGTCAAGAGGATGGTAAAATACCATCCGGGGGAAGGTGAAGTTGAACAATTGTTGGTTTCAAAATGGCGCTTGAGTTTCTGAGCTATGTTCAGAAGGCGCTCCTTTCGGCTGGCTATGACGATATAATTTTGAAAGTGAAACAAGTCATGTGCCTGGAAAGTCTTTATTTAAAGAAAGATTTAGTTGCTGTTCTTCCTACTGGCTACGGGAAATCCTTAGTTTTCCAAGTTCTGCCTCGATTGTTGAGGGAAAGAGATACACGTGCAACCACGTCGGTAACACAGTCTGTAGTTTTAGTTGTTTCACCTTTGAACGCTTTGATGTATGACCAGATTTCTAAATTGAGAGCGAGAGGTGTGAAAGTAGCGGTGCTAGGAATAAAGAAAGGAAACGACGCCGATTCGCCGGTTACTTCTCAGTGGGAAGGAGCTCGTGAAAGTATCAACCAGGCCGGATACGAGATTGTTTTTTTGTTACCCGGAGGCTTTTTAGTCTTGTAATGATGGAGTGGAAGTTCTACAAAGCAGTGTTTATTTGTCAGCCGTCAAAGCACTCGTAGTAGATGAAGCTCACTGCATCCTTGAATGGTGAGCACATTTCAAAATATTACTCAAAATGTTGCCATAGCCAGCCGTTCGTTTAAATTTAAGCTTATTTCAAATTAACCTCAATGCTTTGTTGTTTTGTCAATTATGAAACATAGCAGGAAAAATAAAAATAGCTGTTCATCCCAGAGCTATATTTACCACATTTATTTCCTCATGGATATGTAAACTATATCGATTGACTCGTAGCTAATATATGAACAATGAAGAGTTGATAGAAAAATCAGTTAACTGTCCATTGATCATCGCTGGTACGCGGGGGGAACTCCATATAAAAAGGATCGGGATGCCCATTTGAAATCTTGAAAAGAATCGCTAAGATGTACTAAGATTCTGCTTTGTGAGCGGGACTTAAACTTTTTATCCCTAAAAGGAAGCAATTCTAAAACAACATTAGTGATACATTTGCTTGCTCTGAAGTAATTTCCTCAGTTGTATATTAAATATATCGATTTTTAACACAGGGGAGATGACTTCAGACCAGACTATGGGAAATTAGGTGTCCTGGCTGCCCTTTTGCCAAATGCTCCTGTAGCAGCCCTTACAGCAACAGCAACTAAAAGTGATAGACAGACCATTTATAGCACTTTATGCCTGAGGAGTCTTAATCTGGTCATTGGAAATCTCAACCGCTCAAACATTGTTTATGCTAAAGTCTTTCGAGAGGGAAGTGACCATGAAGCATATGCTAACATTCTTGAGCTTATTGCTAAATCTCTGTTGGAACAGGGTAGCAAATACCCATTAACATTAATCTACCTCCCACTGCCTTGGCGTGGAAGGGCTTACAGGTTATTTGAAAGCATTTTAATTGAGAAGCAGTATGATCCAATAGAAGGACCATTCATCCCGGAAAATCGCTTATTTGGGCAATTTCATGCCCCTCAAACAGAGAAAATGAAGGAAGCAAATTTTAAAGCAACTTTGCAAACCAGAAAGCAAATATCGAGTTGTTTTTGCGACCATGGCCATGGGAATGGGTGTGGACATTCCGAGTGTAAGACAGGTAGTCCACATAGGTCCTCCCAGATCAATAAGAGAATATTATCAGGAATCTGGTCATGCCGAGAGGGATCACAAAAAGTCATGGGCCACTTTGTACTACAACAACCACGACATAGCCTCTAACAAGCCAGGCATGACAGACCACATAAGACAGTACTGCAGGAGTACTGATGTGTGTTTACGGAAACAACTGCTGCAGTTTTTAGATGCTCCTCCTCCAGTGCCTTGCAGTAGCCTTCATGATTGCTGTGATGTATGCAAATCACACTGTAGTTGTAGCGATTGCAAAGGTGATTTGATGTCTTATGGTCAAACTGCATTTTCTGGTGCTGTCATGTCAGCAGCTGCAGCTTGCTGTGATGATGAACACAGCGGTCAAACGACTGGGCACTCGCGTGAACACGCGCGAGTTTAAGCACTTCCGGTCACTTTCCCTCTTTATCCCACAAAATTTCCACGGTCAACCTCCGCCACTCGAGGCATCTCGGTACTAAGTTCAATCATTCTACCCCTACAAACGTTCTTTTCCCAAGTTTTATTGCTTAGGCAACAGCCTTTTTCTCATACGAAAATCTGCCCCCAGAGAGACCAACGACAACTATCGCGATAAAAACACAAGTCTTCATGTTTCTCTACGAACTCGTAAATTCGACAAGAAAATTCACTATTGTTGCAGAGATAGTTTCTTTGTTGAAAAAGATATATAAAAGAGACGCCCCTTTTAGAGCTGTGTTTAAGGTAAAAACCTTAGCTGTTTTGTTTTCGGCTTATCCTTGCGAAATGAAACACATACCGCGTAATTTAAATCTGCCGCCATTTTGGCGCTACCTTGTTTCTATGGAAATGGTGCAATCCATTCCCACGCGCGCACGCGCGGCTTGAGCATGCGCACTCATTTGACCGCTGTGGGGTGATGATGAGTCTGACAGGATAACTGAAAATCTAGGACAATATGTCATGTCTCTTAAAAAGGAGAGAAAATTTGCCCAACTGCGATCAGGCTGCCAGTGTCTTAACAGAGACATTATGCAAGAAATTGTATCTAAAAGAAAGGACATTACTAATTCCGTATCTGGTTTATTTAATTTGTGTGTTTATTTAATTAATGGTTTATTTAATTTATTTATTTCTTTATCATTATTGTTCTTTATTAATAAGTTTTTTATGTCGTAATTAATGTACTTAATTCCATTTTGTACAATTTTCTTTCTTGTGTTAAGGGCAGTGCTCGCGCAAGTGTTATTCTATTTCTCGCTTTTGTTAAAATTGTACGTTAATATTTTCGAATAATTGAATTGTATCACGTTTTAACTTATACGCCATTGCTTGTATAAAATCAAACGAACTTGTAAACGAATTCACAACTGAAGATGATCGTTGAACGATCGAAACATGTCTTGTTTAAAACTTAAAGTTGTTGTTCATTTTTTAAAAGTAGTTACCTGCCTGCTATTATCCAGACCATTTGGAGCTATTATACACAACTTAGCAGAGAAGTATGATGGTGTTACCGTCGCTGACATCCGCAAGTTTGAAAAAATTGCGGTCAAGGCTAGGAAAGCCGAGTTCGATTTGAATTTTTTACGCAATTGCAAGACTTTCAACGTCTTCCCGAGGTTTTTGTGTTTTCAACTACCAAACACAAGTGGCCAGGATATCTTGGCAATTAGAAAGCGTCTGTTAAGAAGTACCATCACGAGACGTACAAGAGAATACAAAAAGCTGCTGCGCGGAAAGGAACAGTTGTTATCTGATTTAGGTAGCATTCTTAACAGCGTTGACTTCTACATTCTCCAGAGATCGGTAGACTACAACGTGAAGAAAGCGGTGAACAAAATCGTCAAAACACATACGAAGAAGCTTGAAAGACTGACAAGGAATGCTGTTCTTCCGTTCACATCAAATGAAACGGTTACTAACCTGTCGTCCTGCAATCTAACGTCGCAACAACTGGAAGTCTTGAAATATGGATTGACTCACTCAATTTGCCCACCTCGAATCAACAAATCGGACGTTTTCACTTGCTTTGAACTTATCAACGGAACAATGATGAAACATCTCAAGGACAGAAAACAAAAGGGCAAGGTTGTGGCTGACCTGTCGCATATTGCCAATTCATACGTCCTAGCGCATCGATTTACAGTTGCCGATCTAAAGAGGTACAGAGTTTTAAAGGATCTCAAAAGAAACTCGAACATCGTGATTTTAAAGCCCGACAAAGGAAATGGCGTTGTGATAATGGACAGATCTGATTATGACAGTGGTGTTCTCAAAATAATCAGTGACTCTGGCAAATTCAAGCCACTGCAAGAAGATCCTACCCTGTTAAGAGAAAGTCAGCTGCAGCGATTTCTGAGGAAATTGAAAACCAATGGACACTTGGATCCGAAAGTGTACTCCAAAATCTACCCCTCCGGTTCCAGGCCAGCAAGGATTTATGGTCTACCAAAAATGCACAAGCCGCGTGGACCTAACTCATTGCCTCCTTTCAGACCTATAGTCTCGTCGATTGGGACCTATAACTATGAACTAGCTAAGTATCTATGCTCTCTATTACAACCCAACATTCCCACTAATTGTTGCACTCAGGATAGCTTTACTTTTGTTAATGAAATCCAAGATATACCTTTATCAGGTAATTTCATGGTTTCATTCGACGTTGAAAGTTCATTTACCAACATACCCTTGAATGAGTGCATTGATTTAGCTGTTCGCTATATAAAGGAGGATAATACTGACATTAAGTTAAGTGCCACCGAGCTTAAAACCCTTTTACGTTTTGCCACATCTCAAACTCATTTTCTGTTTAAAGGTTCTTTTTACGATCAGGTAGATGGTGTGTCTATGGGCTCACCCCTTGCCCCCGTCTTAGCCAACCTTTTCATGGGGCATAACGAGAAGGACTGGATAGAAAACTACAAGGGTTCTAAGATTTTGTTCTATCGACGATATGTCGATGACACGTTCTGTGTCTTTGAGAGGGAGGAGGATGCTGTTTCCTTTTACAATTACATCAATTCCCAACACCCTAACATACGGTTTACTATGGAGAAAGAAGTAGACAACAAGTTAGCTTTCTTGGATGTCTTGGTCAATAACAACCCTCCTAATCTCCAGACATCTGTTTTCCGTAAGAAAACTTTCACAGGGCTCCTAACCAACTATTTTAGTTTCACTTCATTTTCCTACAAAATGGGCCTTGTTAGAACACTGGTGGACAGGGTTTATAAGATCAATAATTCTTGGCTAGGATTTCATAAGGATATAAAACATCTTACCCTTATTCTACGAAAGAACCTTTTCCCTGTTGACATTGTAGAAAAGGTCATCAACAGATACGTCAGCAGAGCTACAAGCCGCCCATCAGCTAGCGCTCAGGTTCAGCAAGCCGTTTCAACTTATTACTTTAAGTTACCCTATGTAGGCTCTTTCACTAGGGAAACACAGAAAAGGCTGCGCAAACTTGTACAGCGCTACTGTACTAACATCGAAATTAAGTTAGCTTTTTCTTCTTTTAAAATTGGTAGAATGTTTAGTGTTAAGGATCCTATTCCTCTCGATCTCCGTTCGTGCGTTGTCTACAAGTTTACGTGTGCAGGATGTAATGCCTGCTACATCGGCGAGACTAGCCGACATCTCTCGACGCGCGTTCGTGAACATCTGAGCAGGGATAGGAATTCGCACATTTTCCAGCATTTACAGCAATCACAGGCATGTCGGTGTCTAGCCGATAAGACCTGCTTCTCCATTGTAGATTGCGCGCCCAACAAATTGCAACTCCTTTTGAAAGAAGCAATGCACATCAAATGGGAGAATCCTACTTTAAATAAGCAGCTGAAACATGCTGACTTATCTCTCTCGTTCTGATGTTACTTTTTATGTAGTAATGGTTTATTTAATTTATTTATTTCTTTATCATTATTGTTCTTTATTAATAAGTTTTTTATGTCGTAATTAATGTACTTAATTCCATTTTGTACAATTTTCTTTCTTGTGTTAAGGGCAGTGCTCGCGCAAGTGTTATTCTATTTCTCGCGCTTGTTAAAATTGTACGTTAATATTTTCGAATAATTGAATTGTATCACGTTTTAACTTATACGCCATTGCTTGTATAAAATCAAACGAACTTGTAAACGAATTCACAACTGAAGATGATCGTTGAACGATCGAAACATGTCTTGTTTAAAACTTAAAGTTGTTGTTCATTTTTTAATTCCGTATCATATGTAATGGCTAATTTCCCAGTTTTTTCATAAGCAATTGCTGAGGTAATTTTAAAAAAGAATTTCACAGTGAACATTTGCAATCATTTCTTTTATTTGGAGTAGCAAGTGCCTCAAGCTTTATGCTAACCCATACTATGGGATAGTCTATAGGATAGAGATCAGAATACAGTAATGATGAAAATCAGTTTGCTATAGAGTTTTCCATTGATGAAACCTTCAAAAATTGTAGTCAACGTTATTCAGTTGGTGTGAAACATACAAGTGTTACAGGGTTAACTTTACTTTTGTCATGGTGTAGTCATTACACCGCATTGTATACATTTTGCATTAATTCAAATGATGCATCTCAGTAGGAATTCAGTTCTTACTGTAAGGGTCCTGTAAGTTAAATGGCTAAAGGCTTAAGTTTGTACCTTCTCAATTTTAATTGTGTTGTACAAGTATTGCCAACAGTTACCCAGCCATTTTTTTCATGTGATCTTTAAGCCATCCATGAAGTTTGACAAAGTCCACCTTCTCAAGTGGATAGGACAAGCAATCTGGAATGAAGGGTGCATTCTACTGGGAACAATTTTAAATGGTCTTAATATCCTAAGGTCTTGTTGAATTATTTGCTCATCTCTTTCAGAGCTCCTGTGTGTGTGAAGAAGATTGTGGACCAACTCCCGTTTGCTCATCAAAGATCTCTACAATTTGTCTCTGTCCACCAGCTGCTTTAGTTGCTCTATGCACTGCTTTTTCTGTTTTGTTTGCACCCATTGCTTTTATTGCTGCCTTGTGGTCATTGTTTCAAATCTGCCTCCATGTTTTTCCCTGGTCCACCTTTCCAGTTCACTGTTTGGCTCCATATGGCACGTTGTGCTTCTCTTTCAGAAAGAAGAATCTCATTCTGAGCCACATTAACCATCATTTCAAGGCTATAGGCCTTAAAGGATGAGTCTGTCTTAAAGTACAGCAGTAATGATATTTCACATGATTTACGTGCCAACACTCCGAAAAAAACTGTTCACACCCCTCGTAATGTTTTACATCCAGTGAGACATTCTTCCTTTTCCGTTTCTCTCGAAAATACTTAAGTGTCCCCTCCTCTCTAATAGATGTAGCCTTGTAAAGATCCTTGAAAGCCAACTTCAGTAAGAAAAAGAACACCAACAGTGAAAGAATGATAGTAACAAAGATTCCAAATTAAACAAACTCTTAATAACATGATTTTCAAATTGTGTTGAACATGTTATTTGCCAAAAAACAAAGTAAGAAACAAACAAACAAACCTCATAGAGGCCTATTTCATTCTTGAACAAAATGACTTTTAATTACTCCATATTTTAATATAGATGTGAAAATCATTTAAATAGTAATTGATACTGCTCTGGCAAGTATATGATTTTCAATCAGACTTTTAATAACCAAAACAGAAAATTATCAATGACAATGTACAAAAGGTGGTGACAGCCAACTGAGTTGAACAAGGTTTTTATATTTGCATCAAAAAGGCTGATGGAGGAGATTTAACATTTGTCAGCCCTTCTGGCACAAATTATTTGATAACAAACAAGGGCAAGTGGACATCTACAAATTAAATATCTTGCAGCCATTGGTACCTTTAGAAAACTCCTCTTTGCAGCTATCCGAAAGGGATACAGATGGTCTAACCTATCTTTGTTGGTATGAGCTCCAGCCCTCAGGTCTTTGGCACCAGCAAATCTGATCCTAGTTAGTTGGTCGCCAATGCAAGGAACCTTCACCCCGCAAAGTGGATCATCAAGGTTTTGTTCTGGAGGAGAATGGGAAGCTGGTTGATCAGGCCTGGCTGGTGCAAATATCTGTGGTGGAGGAGGTGCAGGAGCTGGCAATGGGAGATTCTTTGTCTTTGTGTAGATGTCATGAATCCAAGTCTCTAATGTATACATGACATCTATACAGTCAGCATACTTCTTCTCGTCCTTCATGAGGACTGGCATAGTGATGATGTCCGATTTCTGTTTCATAAGCTCGGTGTACTCATGAGGAATATGCTTTGGCAACAGATCCGCTAAGAAATCAAAGGCTGAGAAAAACTCGGCATAAATACGATACCGATCTGCAATTTCACTTAGGTCTTCATCACTCAACAAGAAAATGTCAGGTGCTGTGGTGTTGATGTCTCTCTTAGGGCCATTGTCAGGTAAATGACTTGACTTCACTCTGTCAAAAACGATAGTGCTAGCAACAGCATGTTCACTGACATTTTGATCTTCCTGACGGATGTCCTGCACTTTTATTTCCCAGTCAATTTTGTCTAGGACTACACAGAATTCTCCTCCCTGTCTGGTAAGTTCAACTGCTTGATCTAGGAAATGGCTTCCTATTTCATCTAGGATATCATATTTCTTTGAAGGATCCAAACACAAACCAAATTTTTGAAACCTCTTCATTGCCTTAAAAGTAATAATAAAAGAACAAAAGTAGTTGCTTTCCTTTTGATATAAATTTATTATTATATAGGTAAAAACAAATTCTTCTAATAGTTTCACCACTTGCTAACAGCTCAAATTGTTTAAAATCATCTATATTCTTTCATCCAAGTCCTCCACCACGATTATTTCTATTCCACTTGGCAATGTATATTAGTATAGTAAACTATTGGCTATACATTGTAGTATAAAAGACAACTTGAAAATTAATTATAACTGATTAAGCATTCAGAAATTTAGAATACAATTGGATATATTAATATAGTATAATTTTACATGTAAGTTACCATTTTGCTGGCACCTGCCTCAGTAAGAAGAACAGTATTCAATCGCTGCAGCCTGGATAGTTCTGGTACTCTCACAAACATGGGAATGGCATACATTAAACATATTGGGGGTACTTTCTTTTCTTCTATGTGGTCTAAATTTCCATTTACTAGTGTAACCAGAAAGTGCATTGTAGTAGGACAGTTCTTTTCAATTTATACAAATATTTCTTTCCAGGTAAGTTTGCTCAAGCCATCATTGTCATGCTTTCTTAAAACAGAACTTTCAGATCTGCGACACATTGTTTTTAGCTCTTCATCCACAGGCTCAAAAACAATCGTCTTTAACTCCTGGTAGACCTGAGGAATTTTGGAAACTTCCTTTGCAATTATCTGTGGATTTCCTGTCTGTGTTGCCTGTAATAACTCATCTGTTACTGTAGCACTTTGGACATCATCCTACCAAAAAAGTACAATTGTTTTAATTTAGGAGCTTGTTCTCTGTTATTTTATGAATAAAACCTTAATCATGTCTTATAATTGTTTTGTATCATTCATTTAAATAATGACCAGGCGAAAATAACAAACAAACAAGGAAAAAAACAGCACATGGTCAAAGGAACATTTTTAGAGTTGAACGGTTCTCTCAACCATGATTAATTCTCTCTGGGACATCAAATCTAAATAACTGTCTAAATTAATTTTGAATTTTAAAAATCCCCTTTTACAACAAATGTAAGTACTAGACAAAGCAATGCCTTTTTTTAACCTTCCTGAAATAATGTCACCAGCAACCTTACTGTATTTAAGAGCGAGTGCCTACAAAAATCGACCTAAATCGCCTGTAAGTGGCACAAGTTGAAAAATTGATTTCCCTTATATTTTGCGCATAGACAGGTCCTAGTAAGACTAGAAACGGACCACAGTTAGTTTCTGCTAATACAACTTTCTTTGGTAGAAATAGGCAAAAAACGATTTCGCCCCGATTAGGCTCAAAATCTACTTCCGGTTTTGCTGAATTTTCCGAATATTTGATTGCTTCGCGCTCCGCAGAACAGCTACTTGAGAATCTTTCAATGGATTTTATATTCAGTTTAGGTCTTCGTCGTATGACTGAGCGAAAAGTAAAGTAAATCGAAGTTAGTTTTTAGCCCGAAAAGAGACAAAACAGACACGCAAAATGTTACAATGTGTTGCAAGCGAATTATTGGATTAAAACATCGCCATATTTGTCTATGGGCTATAACTTTAAATACCATAAAAACACTTTCTACGGGTTAAATATACACCCACCTGTTAGGATATCAAAAAATATCTCTGGGCAAATGGCTTTAAGTCGCCCGCCGCGGCCCGTGTTTCTCATAGATTTTGTCCAAAATCCACCGTTGAAATGTAAACAATTGCGTGACGCGGTAGCCACTCTCGAGTAAACATTCTTTTCCAACAATCCAATGAAATCAATTTTTAAAACGATGTGTGGATAAAATGATGGTAAGTTTTTTTTTGTTGTTGTTGTTGTTTAAGTTAGCATAAATATATACATTTTTTCATTTGCCACGGCATCCGCGAAAAAGAACGTGACAAGAGTGCTTCGGGAAATGATTAATGATTTTAACACTAGTTTATTTTATTAATTTCACTGATAACTTACAATACAGTAGCAGTTTTAGACATACACTTAACCAATCCTCTATGGAATGATTGACTGACAAATAAAGTCAAGTGGAAATACCATAAATTCTATCAACTGCTAACTGTGTGACGGCATCTCGGCTCTTGTACCTACACAATATGCTCAAACTCAGCTAGAAAACCCGGAATTAGCCGAGGAAGAAATTGCGTTTGCGCTTCAGTCATACTGGGAAAAAAATCCATCCGTTTTCTACTTTGGTTGTTTGATCAATAACTTAAGTGACACTATTAACGCCATTCGCTGCCTGTCTGAAATTTGCAGATCATAACACTGGTAGACAAATAAGCATTACAATGGTCGATCTAATCCCGGGGTCCAGCACCACCGGCCCATTTTATTAAAAAAAATGAATATCTTTGCAGTCTCCTAAGGCAATTCCTCAGAAGTAAACGTTGAATATATTTTTAATGTTCCCTACCAAACACTGCTTCGAAAAAAACCGTAAAGAAAGGTCACCGTGCTGGCAACAGCGATATGATGGAGCAGTCCGGTTCAGGGAGAGGGATGCCTGTACTGGTTCTAACCACGTACGTTATCTTATCGGCTCTTGTTACATTTTGCAGTAGCTGGAAACAAAGTCTAGAAGAGCACGTGGAACAATGTTAGATATAATTTATGAGAAAAAACACACAATTTTTAACAACATCAACTCAAAACGTTCCTCGAGTGGTTGCTTTTAAGACCATAATATCATTTGAACCCTCGAGTAACAACGATTTTGTGCACAGTTTTAGCCATATCATTTTTCTTTCCGAAATATTTGAGTCCAAATTTTCAACTTAAAGAGAATAATCAATATTTACCAAAATTATGCAATTAAAACGACCATTTATTTCGCTGTCGATCTTAGCTCTTAGCTTGAAGGAAATCCCTTAATGCACCACAGTTAGCCCCACCTCAAAAATTAGAAAAACAACCTACCTAACTTCAGGTGTTTGTTGCCTTGTTTCCGATGATGGGTTATGGGCCGTGAATCGGCCCAACAAACCTGAAGCGAAACAGGAAAACAAACATCTGAAGCGAATAAGGTTTACTTTTTATTCATACCTGCTTCTTCGTATATTTTAGGCTTAGGAATATAAGCGTTTTTCCCATACAAATCCTTATACTTCGACTATTGCGTAACGTAAGATGTGCAAGCGTGGGACTCTAGTGTTGCCACGCTCTTGTGCGGGCGCGCCAATGACGCAAAAACCGACCTTTTCAGTGATACGCGATGTAATTCAGAGCAATCACCTTCAAGATTTTGATGGCTCTTCAAAATAGACCGAGAACATATCACAGCGTTAACAGATCACTTCAGTTGAGCAAGTGCAGCACTTCACTAGATCTTGAAGCTTATCGACGTAAGGCCTTTTGCGTTTCACAGTGATTCCAGAAACATCAATGTCTAGAGAGAGACAGATGTCGCGCAAAACAGAGACACTGAAAGTAGCTGTAAGTTTGCTGCTAGAGGCAAGTTCACAGATGTTGTTAGTGTCGTACATTA
>OZ026609.1:10814792-10842292 GCA_964020085.1 Micromussa lordhowensis
ACGGAGTGTGTGTGATGGCATGGAAGGTTTGTGTATGGCGCTAAAGAGATTCTCTTATCCTTGTCGATACAGCGACATGATTCCTCGCTTCGCCAAACCTGTGCCAGTGCTTTCTATGATAACAAACACAGTACTGGATTTTATCTACAATATGCATGGCCATCGCATCACGCAATGGAACAACTTTTTGTTAGACCAGCTAAAGCTGGAACAGTACGCAGTTGCGGTTGCAGAGAAGGGGGCAGCATTGGATAACTGCTATGGATTCATTGATGGTACTGTTAGGCCCATATGTCGACCTCAAGATAACCAAAGAGTTGTCTACAATGGCCACAAAAGAGTACACGCAATCAAATTCCAGTCTGTCACTGTACCATCTGGAATGATAGCTCAGATTTATGGCCCAGTAGGTAAATATCAATCTGGTTGATTTCCTCAATTCAGGATATTCCTATGGCTAATACAGTATTTCCATGAACTGTATCTTACCACCCCTCCCTTTTCACCGCATCCACTGTAGGACCCTTTGAAGATTCTGTTGACATCTATAAAGCAAAGTACTCAACTCCAGTTTATTTTCCTTTACTCTAGAGGGCAAGAGACATGATGCAGGCATGCTGGCTGATTCTAAACTCCTTGATCAGTTAGAGAGAAATGCTTTTTCTACTGCCGGTAGGCCCTTGTGTTTATACGGAGACCCGGCCTACCCCCTCAGGGTCCATTTACAAGGACCATACAAGCATGCTGTATTGACTCCACTGCAAGAGGCCTTTAACACATCCATGAGTGGTGTTCGTGAGTCAGTGGAGTGGCTTTTCAGGGACATAGTCGAATACTTTAAATTCATTGACTTTAAGAAAAATTTAAAAATCCAGTTAAGCTCAGTTGGCAAGTATTACATAGTATGTGCCATTTTCAGAAATGCTCTGACTTGTTTATATGGGAACCATACCTCAACATTCTTTGATCTCGAGCCTCCAACTCTACAAGAATACTTTTCTTAATTTTTGTCATCAGTTTAATCCTTCAAGGGATTGGGTCATTTGTTTTAGTAAACAGGGAGGCTTTCATAATACATTTTTCAGTCCATTTGCCCATACTTATTAAGAAAGCATTTATTTCCAAAGATACAGAATGCAGACCATTTTTTCTTGCTTTGTAATTCACAACGGTGAAAGAAAGTTTGCTTGGGAACTTTAAATGTTAATCTGCAGTATTTTCATTAAATATTTCAAGTGAAATGGCAGATATAGTACCTAAATGCAACCATAAGAATGTTTTCCAAGTGGTCACAGTTCAAGTAGTTTCAATGTAATGTTTCTTAACACAACTTTGTTTTTAAATAAATAAATCAATAAATGCAGATCTTATTCTTGTATAAGACAATGTAAATGCTGAAGGAGTGAATGGAACCTTAACATGAGACTGCAAATCAACAACACAAAAAGGTTAACATTTTTCATCTTTTTTGTCATACTGAGGAATTTTCTAAATGCAACTGACAACAAGTGAAACATTTCCAAAACATGCTATCTTACAGTGAACGAACTAGAGGTGTCCACATCATAAGCAAAAGGTTAATCATTTTGGTCCAAACTTGTTCAGAACAGTGAACATCAGTGCCTGAAAATCTTGCATCTGCTTACTCTGCTGCTGTTGTTGTTGCACTATCAACTTCATAAAATCTTCCTGCTTTTTCTCTTGCAACATAACTTCCTGTTTTCGAAGAGCAAGCTCCTCTTTACGGGTTTCTTGCAGAAGCTCACTTCGTTCTCGCAAATAAAGCAAAGTATCACTTCCACTTGACCTTTTTTTTTTCTTTGTTTCATTTTCTCCATCTACACCTTTTCTTTTCTGGGTCTGCCCCATCCTTTCCATGGCCTGTCTTCTCATGTCCTCAGCATTCTCTTTGTCCTGTTTTTTTCGTTCCCTCTGCCTCTGTGTGTCATCTCCATCCATTGATTCAGCTGCATCTTCCTTCTCTATAAGCTCCTCAATAGCAGTTTCAGTCTCAGACATTTCTGTGTCTATACCACTAGCTTTCTCCTCACTTTTCAGCTTCTTTCGGAGTTTTTGAGCCAGAAGCTGGTAGCGATCACGCACAGCTCTCGAATCAACTTTAAATTTGGGTTCCAAAATCTCCAAAAGATGGTCTGCAATTATTTTCCACTTTGCTCCCCTCTGAACAGTTCCCTTTTTGGTACCAGTAAATGGATCTACAGCAAGAATCTCACGGCACATCAATCTGTCATGCTCTTCGGTCCAGTACATTGCAGAGCTGTTGAATTATCAAAATAAAAAGGACATTTCAAGCTGCTTGTATTAACTTTCTCGTTCAAAGCATCTCAATCAAGAAAGGATGGGGAGGAGTGCAAGTTTTGGCGGGAAATGCTTTCCACCATTGGCAAAATAAAAATCCTTTTCGATATTCGTTGATTCAGTTCTAAAACCGATTTTTGGTGGCTATCAGGTTTAAACAATAATTAAATGTAAACAATAAGGTACATTTATTTCGCGCATTAGAGTAAAAGGTAAGTTGCCCCAAGTTTCGCTGTTTATGGCGGCACTGAAAATTATTTCACACGAAGATAATTTTACCTTCTCATCATCTCAGAAATGTAAATACGTAGAAATAGCTTAGATGTACACAGAGATATCAGCATAAAATGAAATGGCGAGCATATTAAACTGGATCAGTGATAACTAGAGCACAGAAGATATACATGAAATAGATCTTACCGTATGGATTTCTTCGAGCTTGAGGTCTTCTGACAATTTGCCGATGGCTGCGATGGGCGGCTTGTGCTAGCGCATATTTCTGCTTCAGGAATGTTCATCGTGGAATTTCTCCTCAAATAATTTAAGCCGTAAACACCGAAAAAGTACACGTAAGAAAAAATACCGTAAATCAATGAAAAGGACCAAGAACTTTACGAGGAATTTCGACGTTGTCTACACTACGGCAAAACAGCGAATGTGCCGTCGCCAACGACAGGACGACGGCGGATTGCAGTCAGCTTTTCAGGTTCTGCGCATGACCGAAACGGAAAATAAACTTCCGGTATGCCGTCGTCGTGCCTCCCGTCCTGGTGCTTAAGGTCTCTGTTTACATTCCCACGACGGTTCAGGGAAAATTTATGAGAAACACAGGCCAAGGCGGGCGACTTATAACCATTTGCCCAGAGATGTTTATTGATTTTCAAACAGGTGGGTGTATAGTTAACTCGTAGAAAGTGTTTTTATGGCATTTAAAGTTATAGCCCATAGAAAAATATGGCGATATTTTAGTGCTATAATTCACTTGCAACACATTGTAATACTTTGCATGTTAGTTCGATCTCGTTTTGGGCTCAAACGAAACCTCAATTTATTTTATTTATACCTCAGTCATACCATGAAGACCTGGGCTGAATATAAAAACCGTTAAAAGATTCTAAAGTAGCTGTTGTGCGACGCGCAAAGCAATCAAATTTTCAGAAAATTCAGCATAACCGGAAGTAGATTTTGAGCCCAATCGGGGCGAAATCGTTTTTCGCAAATTTCTTCCAAAAAAATCTCCCTTAGCGGAAACTAACTACGGGCCGTTTGTTTTCTAGCTAGGGCCAATCTATGGACAAAATTTGAGCAAAATCGATTTTTCGACTTGTGCCGTTGTTTGGTCCATATTTGTGGGCACTGGCTCTTAAAATCACAACTTTTCCAGCCATTTATATAGCAGAAGAATTTAGAACCTGAAAGATAAGCACAGATCATCTGCACTCAAACGTTGAATTCAGAAAAGCTATAGGCATTAAATTATGAACATTAAAGCTTATCACCAGCAAGATTATTGCCAAGAATGGAGTTAATTTGTTTCTGGGTAGTCTGGATCCTTTAGTTTAGAGTTCAAGCTTATATTAAATGCAGTCTAAATGTATAAAGCTTCATAAGCTGACGCCTCATGCTTTGGTTCATAGAGTTTAAATAGTGGAAATCAGAATTTGAAGACACTTAAGAGCCGCCCTCTATAAATATCAACTATCATCGTTTGGACGAGAAAAAATGAAATTTCTCAAACTTTCTCAGATGAATGGTCTAGATAAGTGATTCACAAAAATATAACTTTCAGTTCAATTCGATTTGTATTTTAGCGCTGGGGCGACCATCTTGTGTTTGCCGCTCTGAGAGGGCTTTCAGCGGCCATTTTAGGGCACATTTTGAATAATTTGCCATACAAATAAAACGTTATAAATCCAGATAAAAACCCATTATTCGAGACAAGCAAATGTTTCTTGTTACGTTGAGGGGCTGTTTTAGGAATTTAATCGACATCTGAATTTTTTCGAGATTTTTACATTTCTTCCCTTTCGAGTTACTCTTGAAGCGCCTTAAAAATGGCGAAATTTAAAGGAAAATATCGCCAAAAGTACATCAATTGAGATCCCAAAACTACATTCCACTTAAAGAGCAATGTCTAACGTGTAAAAATATGTAATAAAATTTTGGGGCAGTTAAAACTGTAAAATATTAGAAGAAGAAGTCTAAGGTGTGCTTTTGTCAACAAACACCGCCGTCCTTATTAGCAAAATAAAGTGAAAATAACGATGCACGAAGAAAATAATGATATGTTCCACTTACCTCGCGACATGTCGACAACTGGATGTTCCACGATACCTCATGTTATATTATCAGTAGGTTTCAGCCGCATTTTCGATGCTTAGTAAACGAAATCACTCTGACACATTCCAACGGTTAAGCTGATTTCAACTCCACGAAGCCCGCGTCATAACATCTTTCGCCTCATAATCGCCGTTTGCAAGAAGTTTAACAATTTGCTGAGATCTTAACTGTCCCAAAAGTCTGTCAGCAGCCTTTAAATCCTCCTCTTAATCGATAATTCTCGTCAAGAACTCGTTTAAGTTCAGTTCTGTTTCGATCTGTTGTCATTATTCCACAGATTGCGTTACACATAACAAGTGCACATTTCAACTGGCAGGGGTAGGGTGGGTAGCAAATGAAACTGAAACCGGCTTTAAAAGCCATTTTACGTATTTCAGTGGCTAAACTAGTAATCAGCTTTCTCACGGAATTATTTGAACATGAGCTACTGTTTGGGAAATTTGAGTCATTCTGTAGGTTATTTATTTTTTTCGTGGTCGTGGTGGGGGGGGGGGGGTGCACAGTGTCTGGTCAAGTAACCTCTTGATCAGTATTGTCAGTTCATCAGTGAGTCACTGTTAGGGGTTTTCAGGATACTCGCTATTTGGGTTCAATATTAACAATATACGAAAGTGAGGGAAAAAATTAATGGGGTAGAGGATGTTTAGATCAGATGAAGCGGGACATTGAGTAGCAAATCGTTAAGCTGGAATGAACAGGATACGGGATATTTAGGCCAGAGATTAATAGGTTATGGGATACACAGAACCCCCCTCCCCCTCTTGTAATGGAGCCTCAACAATGATCTGCTGTTTAGGGTAAAATAAATGTTTGCCAACTGCTATAAGCATTTATTCAGGACTTTTAGTAGTTATATCACGGTGGAACGGTCAGAACTTCATGCTAGCCCACATATCCATATAGGACATAACCATATATGGATATATATGGATAAGACAATATGGGAGTGTGCTCTATATGTGGGCTAGCATGAAGTTCTTGCCCGGTGGAACTGATATGAAAGTTTGGGGTCCGATTTTAGGTAACGCACCGCCTTATTAGTAATTTCTAAGCTCATGCTCGGTACCCTGAATAAATAGATAAAGGCGGAGCTAGAAAAATAAACAGAATTTAATTTTCCCAAATACTGTACCGTTTAAATCAAATTCTTACATGACACCCTTTAAATTGTGTTTGTGCAAACAGATTGAGGCGCAGCCAACATCCCACACTCATGATATCGGTAAACAAATATCTCAAGCTCATTGACAGCTTTTAGTTTTTGGCAAGAGTTTGAATATACTACAAGTAAAATACAAATAGATTTCCAATAAAAACCCCGCTACTTGTTTTTTTGTTCTGCCTTATACTTTTGTCTTTTGCTGCCTGAAATGCCATCCTGTTGCGAAGGGAACACACTGCCAAATAGTGCGCAAGAGGTAACGGTAAGCGTCGTTTTATTGAAACTCCTTGTATTTTCTTAGCCGTTCCACTTTTGCATCTCATAAGGAAATGCTCAAAAAATTACTGAAGGGGCTTCTGTTTTTTTGTGGGCACACGGTCTGTGCATCCTGTAAGGCATGGTTTAGATGCCAGGCGCGCGCTTGGGTTGGAACTGACCTACAATGTAATCAACTACGCTACCAAGCATGCGACTTCTTGTTGTGACCGAATCATTTTCACAGTAAAATTACGATCCTGTACTAACACCAGGAACACCAAAAAAGCAGCTTATGCCTGACCAGTAACTGTTAACGGATTCCAGCTGAAAAACTAGGTGTTATCGTATGTGTGAAGAAAAAATCATACTGAGATCCAACTGCACAGGGCATAATGCGCGCTCAAAACAAGTGCAATGTTTGACTTACTGGAGAGATGACAGGAAAAAACGGGCACCTTCAAAGTTTTACAACTAAACCTATGATTGGAAGAGGTGGCGCGGCCTAGTGGTCTTGGTTCAAATCCTTCACCCTACCACTCTCTGGATATTTGTTCTCAGTAGTCCCGACTTCAACTCCTCGACCGCGTTGTGTAAATAGCCAACTGGCCAGTCTCCCACCAGTTGGGATTCTTAACAATTTATGTTCTATTTCAACATGTTCTATCTTTGTGGATTCCAATAACTCTTGCTAATATCTGCTTTTTCCACGTTTTCCTAATCTGCGAAAATACATTTTACTGACCCTGCCCACCCGTAGGTGATCCGTCAAAAAGATGCGCCGGTCAGCCGCTAATATCGTTCAGTTCTGTGATGGAGCACAGCTCCATGTCTGCACAAGACTACTTATCAACTCTATGTAGGGCGCTTTACGCGATCTAGGGATGCTGCAAACATCTAGATCAAAATACTCGCATATCAGGTGAAGCATGTTGACCCTTAGCTTTTTAAAGCCATTAGATGCGTTTAAGGCACACAAGTTGAACGAGTCATAAACAATTGGATGACTTAACTGACACTTTTCAAGAATATCTGCTCGGGTTGATGAATACGCAGCTTCATCCTCAGCGGCTGTTATGTCTTCTTCGAGGATCTCCTCCCGTCTGTTTTTTGGCTTTGCAGCCATTCTGGAGAAGGATTGAACCTGCTGAGGAGTCAGGAACACATCTAAGGTGAACCGGCTACTTCCGTCCTCATCTTTTGCGTACCTCATCTCTTGTGCTACAGTAACTGCTTCGACTTTATGGCCCGTCTCCTGACCTAAGAAAAACTTTTCTTCGAAAAGCCACGTGTAGTCGCAGAAAATTTTGCTCTGAGTTTTTCACTCAAATTTCTGAGCCTTTTCGTGCATATTTCAGGCTCCACTGATCCGAGCACTCTGATCTGGAAATCATTGGAAAGATCTTTCCCTCTTGCAGAAGTTGAGTATAAATTATTATTATGTATTTGATTATTATATTATTATTATTATGCAATTTTAGTCAAAGGTGAGACGTCAGAAGTGGAACAAAGGCCAGGGCTCGTCACGGGCGGTTAGGAGCGGCACGGGAGTCAATGAGCTAAGGACATTTTTGACATGGGGCCGGTTAAGGGCTCAGTGAGGGTCTAGGAAAGCCAAATAAAAAAATATGCTGCGACAGTGTACAACAACTCGACCTGTAGGCCCAGCCTGTAGGTTAATCAGTAATATGGTTTAACCATACCTTGAAGCTGTGTCCACTGTGCAATCTTAAACGAGTTAGTTCATGAGAATCTTTGGTTAAAAGGAGGATTTTAAAGGCTGCTAACAGACTTGTGAATCAGTAGGCATTTTAGCAAATATTAACAACTTGAAAATGGTTTTGACGAGGCGAAAGACACGTTATATTGATAAATGACTATGTTCTCTGACGCGGGCCGCCGACATAAATTTCGTGTTTCTTGTTAATTAATTTTTTACCTAAATAACCAGTTTCCCAAAAACCCCTAATTAACAGGGCATCATTAATGAACTGATTAACCTGAGCAAAAGATAATATACAGATCATTGTCTCTTGACCTGATACTGGCTATCTTGTTCTTTTTAATACAATTCGCGTCCAGCCACTCCCCCCCCCCCCCCCCACGACCCTCCATCGACCACAAAAAATGACGCAAATTTCCAAGCAGTAGCTCATAATCAAATCATTCCGTGAGAAAGCTGATTACTAGTTTAGCCACTGAAATACGTAAAATGGCTTTAAAGCCAGTTACATTTTCATTTCCTACCTCCCCCCCCCCACCCCTCTCTATATCCCTACCAGTTGAAATGTGCACTTGTTATGTGTAACGCAATCTGTGAAATAATGGCAACAGATCGAAACAGAACTGAACTTAAACGAGTTCTTGACGAGAATTATCGATTAAGAGGAGGGTTTAAAGGCTGCTGACAGACTTTTGGGACAGTTAGGATCTCAGCAAATTGTTAAACTTCTTGCAAACGGCGATTATGAGGCGAAAGATGTTATGACGCGGGCTTCGTGAAGTTGAAATCAGCTTAACCGTTGGAATGTGTCAGAGTGATTTCGTTTACTAAGCATCGAAAATGCGGCTGAAACCTACTGATAATATAACATGAGGTATCGTGGAACATCCAGTTGTCGACATGTCGCGAGGTAAGTGGAATATATCATTATTTTCTTCGTGCATCGTTATTTTCACGTTATTATGCTAATTAGGACGGCGGTGTTTGTTGACAAAAGCACACCTTAGACTTCTTCTTCTAACATTTTACAGTTTTAACTGCCCAAAATTTTTATTGCATATGTTTACACGTGAGACATTGCTCTTTAAGTGGTGTGTAGTTTTGGGATCTCAATTGATGTACTTTTGGCGATATTTTCCTTTAAATTTCGCCATTTTTAAGGCGCTTCACGAGTAGCTCGAAAGGGAAGAAATGTAAAAATCTCGAAAAAATTCAGATGTTGATTAAATTCCCAAAACAGCCCCTCAACGTAACAAGAAACATTTGCTTGTCTCGAATAATGGGTTTTTATCTGGATTTATAACGTTTTATTTGTATGGCAAATTGTTAAAAACTGCCCTAAAATGGCCGCTGAAAGCCCTCTCAGAGCGGCAAAACCAAGGTGGTCGCCCCAGCGCTAAAATACGAATCGAATTGAACTGAAAGTTATATTTTTGTGAATCACTTATCTAGACCATTCATCTGAGAAAGTTTGAGAAATTTCATTTTTTCTCGTCCAAGCGATGATAGTTGGTATTAACAGAGGGCGGCTCTTAAGCTTAACTAGAAGCTTACTAGTATAAAAGTTTAGACTTGTACTCACAACATTCTGCAGTGAATTAATAGCTGAAAAGCTTAGCCCTCTCTTTGTCGATGTCGCGACGGTTGTCGATGCGGAAATCAAAAGAGTTTTGATTGTCTTCGGAGCAGAGGGCGATATCTCAATACATCTTTTAAATCTTTCGCCCATTTTACTTTCAAATGAAGCTTGACTTTTGTCGATCTGGTCCTGGAGAAGCTTGGTGTTGTTTAGTCTCCTTGAGCATGGCCTACAGACCAAGTGTGGAAAATCTCCTCAAGGCAATGGCTTTCCGTGCAACGTTTCGGCCACGACGAGAAGACCGCAGTTCCTTTCACTGAACAGGTTATTACTGTGATCTCTATCACATACAGTTGCGCAAACCCTACATAAACTTGAGTCAGCAGAGTATAAACACTTTTTTGGTGTTTGTTTTTGAAACATGACTTTCGCGCGAAACCGCAGAGTGGAGAATGCGAAACGAGCGGGAGTTGAGACAGTGGTCGAAAGAGCTGCACGTGAAAATGAGGAGATTACAAAACGAGCTGCAGAAAAGCTGAGTACGCCTACAGAGACTCTCCCTGATCCAAAGAATCTAAGATCGTGGACTAAAGACTTATCAAGACTTCCTCATCTAACTAGTAAAGAGATATTGAACTATCTCGTCTTTGGAAGTTATAAGTTCTACAAGAACGAGGACATGCAACGCTTCAAGCAGCTAAAAGCTTGCAAATTTTTCAAAGATGGCCATTTTCAAGACATCGAGCTTGCGTTCATTAAGCAGAAGCAGTTACTGTTTTACCAGGGCCAAAGTATTACCATCAATGAAAACTGATCGAGTGTACAACACCTGGATATCAATGGTTAAAGACACTGCAAACGTTTTCTCAGCCGATTGTAATTGCATAGCCGGGTAAGTTGCTTTGCAAAGAACTTTATGCACCTATCAATGTGTAGCCGGCGTGGGGGGGGGGGGGGGGGAGGGGAGGGCAAAGGGCAGAGATTTGATCAATCGCTTTGGCCCGGGGTAGGGTATTTGAATTATCTTGCTGTCCCGGGGGTAGGGATATTTGAATTTTTTTCATGCCTGGGACCACAAACATTGTCTGGCTGTTTCTTTTTAGGAATTAGGAAGCTTGTTGTAAGTTTATAAAAGATGCTCTCTTTTTTTCATTGTAGGTTAGGAGAAGCTTGTAATCATATCGCAGCATATCGCATGTAAAAGTGACAAATGAAGGGGAAATGTCTTGTACTTCACTGCCATGTGAATGGAACAAGGCCCGAAAGAGAAAGCTTAGCCCCAAGCAAATAAGCAGTTTGCAACCAGTGAAACATCAGTATGGCAAAAAACCCAGGCTGGCAGCCACGCCTAAACCAGGGCTGTACAAGGCAGGTGCTCCTGTCAGCAACTCTTTCCTCCCTAATTTTCTGGATAACTTACAGTCAGTGAATCCTGACTGTGTAATTTTTACAGTAACAGAAAGGCAAAATGTTGTTTCATGTGATGGTGCCATTGCATGTGATGATAAAATCAGGGCACATGAAGAGGTCGTAACATCAGAATTTGATGTTGAAGAATTTGCTAAACACTATGAACCGCAAAAATTTCCTCCCAGAAATTTAGAGTTATTAAGTGATAACCTTAAATATGCCTCAGATGAATTTAAAGAAAAAAGAAATAATTATTTTGCATCACTGAAAATGTCAAAGGTCGAGGCAGAGCCGATTGAAATCAGTACTCGTGGACAAAGTGTCAATCCTAAATGGTTGCAAGCCAGGAAAGGGAGAATAACAGCATCACAGTTTGGTCGAATCTGTAAGATGAGGCCAACAACACCTCCAGATAATGTTGTAAGAGAAATAATGGGTTACAAACAAGAATCTAATGGGTCTCTCCGCTCAAAAGCTGCACCCCTACAATGGGGGTCTCAGCATGAGTCGGTAGCAAAAGAGAGATATGTTAAATTCATGAAGAAAAAAGGTCACAAGAGACTCACTGTCATGGAAAGGGGCCTTGTAGTTCAGTCAGATCTTCCCTTTCTTAGTGCAAGCCCTGATGGGTTTGTAAACTGCCCTGGTTGCAGGGAATATCAACGATTGCTTGAAATTAAGTGTCCTTATAAATGGCGTCTCCTAACTCCTCGAGTTGCAGCACAGGACAAAACATTTTTTTGTTACATCAATTCAAAGGGAAAGGTAAAACTCAAGAAAACATCAATTTACTACTATCAAATTCAGGGTCTAATGGCTCTTTGCAAACTAAAGATATGCGCCTTTGTGATATGGACACTCAAAAGTTTATTAGTAATAAGGGTTACGTTTGATGAAACATTCTGGAAGAAGAAGATGCTTCCAAAACTGGTGGAATTTTTTAAGGTGGCCATAGTAACTGAAGTTCTAACTGAGAGGGTCAGAAGGGGGATTCCCCTGACCAAGTAGTTTTTCCTTTTTTATAACTGCTTTTTTTTTTTTTTTTTTCCTATATACTGCTGTCAGCTGGTTTGTTGTTATTGTTCACAATAAACTGTAAACCAAACTGTTTAACAAATAAATTTATTGTCAACAATGCCTCCACTTACTTACTCAATGTCTTGTATTGTACTACTAAATTGAAAGTCATTTAACTAAAGGGGGCTCAAGGTTAGTTAAAGCACTACAAATAAGTACGATATTATTTGCATTATTCCATTCTGTAGCAGGAATAGTCCCCTGTAAAATCCTGAAATTCTTAATTTGCTCCATTTTGCTTTCAACATGGATTCGTACAGCCGCAATTTGCCTTGTTTGTTCAACTTCCTTCCTTGTCAGGTGACGGTTAGAATCCCTTTTTGGAGGCATATTAAGTGTTACACCTTTATCCTTTATCTGCATGATACTGTCCCCAGCCTCTAGTAGATTAAGCAGTCCCGATTCTCTCACAACGTGCTTGTCAGAAGCATTGCCACCCCACAACTGTGACAGAAATGTTACTGCCCCTGATGGGCTAATACCCACAAGTACCTTAAAGGTATTGAGATTTGTAGCTAGAATATGTGATCGCCTGATTTACTAAAGATAATGGAGTCTCTATAAAAAATTCAGTACAATCTATAATCACACGAGTGAAAGGAAATTTTTTAAAACATTGTGTAGGCCAAGTAATTAAATGCCTTAGATGATCAGCAAGAATAGTATACCAAGTAATTAGGATACGAGACACTGTACTTGTTGAGACACAAAAACGATCCGCCAAGTCTTGCTCTAGAAGTCCCAGCCTAAGTCTCATCATCACCATTAAGAATTCCTCAGTCAGTCTCATTTTTCTCTGGGGTCCAGGTTTTTGCCTCCCTTCATCTGTCAGATACGATTTCTCTTTTAAAGAATCCTTCCCTTGCCAGTAGTTTAATTTGACAGCTACTTTAACAATGCTATTGAATAACAGCATTAAATTTTAAAGTTCCAAAATTGACAATTCCTGTGTAAAATTTAGTCTTTACATCGTTACCTTCAAGGTTTTCCGCTGTCAACAAAGGAGGATTTACTTGCACCCCAACTTCACATGTTGTTTTCTCGGTTTGGACATTTTTGTCCTCAGAACTCGCGCAAAACTGCACGCCAGTATCTGTTTGTTTTTCCTTCACATTATCTGCAGATATACTTACCGGGCTTAAAGGTAAGTAATCGTGGAAACTATCCTCAAATCTATTAAAAATTTTTCAAGGCATACGCGTTTTCTTGCTTTTAGCACAGGTTTCGATAGCAAGCCTTTTGACCTGTCGGGCAATGGCCGTTTTATAGTGGGAGACTTTGGTAGTGGCTTCGAAGGAAATACTGTAGGTAGTTTGCACCAGGGTTTCGGGCCATCAGAACCTTTGAAGTGAAGGCTGCGTACGCGTGTTCCGGCTTTTGGAACTAAGTTTTTGCGAACAATTCGTAACTTCCTAATCCATTGTCGTCTCAGTTGTAAGTCAAGAGGCAGTCTATGCAATTTCACTGGCTTTCCATTTACAACTTTTCCTCTAAAACTGTGGCATAATGGCACACAACAATACAAAGTACCTCGAGGGACCCGGACTCGTGACTCGCCAGCCGGGGTCACTCCCGCTCGTTTCGCATTCTCAACTCTGGCCATTAGCTCCTCTAACGTGCCTGACACTTTTAGTCCGTGATTTTTTAGCCATTGCTGTAGTTCTTTATGGAACTGATCACTGTTGGCATCGACAAACTCCGCCATTACTTTTGCACGCGTTGGAAGATCTGTACTTACCACAGCCTCGCCTTGGCGATAATTCAGCCCAGTCTCCATTGCGCACGGTTAATCCTGGGAAAGGACTATTCCACGTGCAACTTCGGGATGTATTTTTTTCTTGTTGGTTTTTTGATATCTTCTCCAGTAGAAAATAGGTCATTTCAAGTTGGAAATAAAGTTGAGATGGTACACGATACTTGAAGGCTTTTTAACGAGAAACAGAGTAAAAGTATCCTAAAAGAGTCTATTCACAACCTGCAAATGATTTTGGTCGGAAAATAATTGAAACATGGGTAACTAGGAATAAGTTTGCTTCTCCCAGGCGTTCATTTAGTTGAGGCGCACCGCGAAAAACGGTGAGCGAAAAAATATGGTGAAGTGCAGGGAGAGAAAGCACTTCACCCCTATTTTTCCCTCGCCGTTTTCCGAGCTATATGCCCAAACTAACTGAACACCTGGAAGAGGCTGGGGATAAGTTGTCTTCTCTAGCCCAGGCATTTAACCAATTAAGTTCAAAGTACGGCTGGCGTTACATATCTTTGCTACACAGTGACATTGGTTGTGCAGCTCTCTGGAAAGAAATTGTTTTCAAAAGAAACGAATTATACATTGTATTGATGCGTACTGTCTCTGCTCCACTGTTTGCTTCTAAAACGATCAGAAACATTTTCACTGTCTTAGTTTGCACCACCAAGGAAAAACATCCTAACTTAACGTAATTTAACTCAACTTAGTTTAAATTTGCAACAATAATAGAACTTAATGTCTGGAAAAAAAAAACGCAATTGTACACTGACTCTAACTTGTTGTGTTGAGCCCTACTATGAAGAGTATATCTAATTTCTCCAATGTAGCAAGTCTTCTTTGTGTCTTGATGAATAAAATCTTCAACAACTTTATTATTGCCCTCAGATGGGTTGGTTGTAAATCGTACAGGTGGTCGTCCTAGGCCGGCTTGCTCTCTAACACCAGCACCAAGGAAACAAAAAACTTTCTGTGCTTTGTTTTCACAAACCAGCGATAGGCCTCTTTACCTGGCTCATCAGCTTGACTCCATTTCTCCTCCAGGGCATCCAGGCGACACTGAAATTCCTCTATCGCTCTACAGTCAACCAGTCCAGGCACATATTCTCCGTCAGATGCTCTACCAAAGGTACAGTATCCTGCAGAAACTGTGCTTGATAGGCCGAAGGAACTGAGACTAAATTGTCCTAAGTTGAAGGTTGCGTCAACGTAGATGGGTTGAAACTCCGTCGGATCTGTACAAAAACGAGAAATGTCATTAATTTGACGATTGTTTCCTAGGAAACAGGCATGCTCTGGTGCACATTTCACTCCTCTAAGAAACGCAGTATCTTGGAAACGGCTTTGTGTTTTGCATTCTACGAGCAATTCATACCAGGCATCTTTCCCATGGGCTGAACTTCCTTGCTGTTGTACAGACGAAGGGCGTCTTGCGAGGTAAGAAACCTGTTTTGTACTTTTGGGAAGTTCACCGAGTCCCCTCACTTCTGTCAAGTTACCTTTTCCTTCGATGAGTGTGTGAAATGCAGCACTGGGTCCTTGTTGACCACCCAAAGACTTCAGCTTTTCCATTGTACTCTCACAGGTTCTTACGTACTCTTTTTGATGAGGCTTCAGACTGATTGGATGTTCCTCACCGGTAAAAGAGTACTGGATGATGCAATAATTACCCAGGCGGCCATCCTCCTCTGTTAGATAGATAATAATTGCAAAAACAACAATCAGTAACAACAACAACAACGACAACAATAGCAGCAGCAGCAGCAACAACAACAACAAATAACAACAATAACAATAATAATAATAACTGAGATCGAGACAACAACAACAATCTTTATTTAAAAGATGTAAATTACAAATTATAACTTAGGCTGGCCCGCGGATAGCTAAAGCTAATCTAGGCGGGCCAGTCAAACAAGATCTAATTACAAACAACCATATACGTATTTACAAATTGTGAAACAGAAAAAACTGTAAAATAACTTTACATAAGATAAAATAGAAAGGTGAGATAAGGTGATGTTAGTAGACCATAAATACACACACAAAAAAAGAAAACTTACAAAACTGTTTATACAAGTACATTAACATATTTAGATAAATACAAGGAACTAAAACTAGAGGTAAGACGATTAGTATATATGAATATATTAGGCACTACAATTTAAGAATTTGAATTAGGGTGTCGACTTCAACATAGTCATCTCTATCTGAAAGAGCCTGAAATAGAAATTGGCGAATTTTTTTCTTAAAGGTTGGTTTAGATATATCTCTCCAATTTGGAGAAATTTGATTCCATAACATAACATTGCTCCAGTTCTTGAAAAAGAACGTCTGAAGATTTCCAACTTAACTTCTTTCCGAATATAATTTCCTTTAGCGGCATGCCTTGTGTTGTACCCGTGAATTTCATTTGACTTAGTGAAAAGAGCTCTTATAGGCGAAGGGGCTAGTCCTTTCCAAATAACATGCATGAGATTCGCAACCGTGTCAAAATAGATCATATTAACAGGTAAGATCTTTGACTTAATAAAAAGCGGAAGAGCATGAGTATCCCTTGGAGCAAAATAAATCAGTCGCAGAGCACGTTTCTGGAGGACAAGTAACTTGCTAATGTACGTCTTTGGTGCGCGACCCCAGGCACAAATCCCGTAGGATAAATATGGCATAATAAGCGAGCGATAAATCATTAAAAGAGTTTCAGTTGGAACAAAATGTCTTAGTCTGGCTAGAATCAGTCCAATAGTTTTACTTATTTTCAGCGAGATAAAGTCGATATGGTTCTTCCATTTAAGGTTACAATCAATAAGGATTCCCAGAAATTTGACAAAATCTTTACGTTCTAGACAACAGAACCCATTAGCACTGTTATCATACATTTTGATACTAATTTCCATATTAAACTTCTTCTGGCTTGGACAAAAGATAACTTAATTGGATTTCTTAATATTTAGACTAAGCTTGTTTACAACTAACCATTCTTAAACTTTACTCAGCTCAGAATTAACTACTTGCTCGAGTACTTTTAAATTTTTATGGGCAAATAGGAGAGTGGTGTCGTCCGCAAAAAGAAAAAAAAATTAATTTATCCGAAGATTTATGAATATCATTAATATATATAAGAAATAGGAGAGGACCCAACACAGATCCCTGGGGGACACCACAGGGATTTAGTTCCTTAGTCAAGACATGCTCACCGATTTGGGTTACTTGAGATCTTCCCTTAAGATAGGATGAGAACCATTCAAGAATAATTCCTCTGATTCCATAACGGTACAACTTATCTAACAAAATGTCATGATCGACCGTATCAAACGCCTTTTTTAGATCAATGAACACTCCACAGGAGAACAACCCTTTGTCCAGATTGTTTTGGATCCTATTAACTATATCAATAGACCTTTTTACCGATACGGCGGCCATCTTGAATAAATTAATTGTAAATCTTATTATGGGATGCTGAGGGGGCAAACCAATGGAAGCGTGTCTGTGTTACTCTATACGTACCTCGTTTTATTTCAATCGTCTCTAATATTCCTGCGAAAGTAAGCTTCTACAGACATAAAAAATGGGAAAAGGCGATCGTTGTGCCGTATTTGGATGCAATAATGATCGCAGATTTCCCGAAAAGTATGTGATTAAAGACCGTACAGGTTTCTTCGGGGGAAAACCACACATACGATTTTGGTCCTGCAAGAATCCAAACAAGTTCAGGGATTGGACCAGAAGGCTTAACAGGAAGAATTTCAAGGTGAACGAAAGCACTAAAGTTTGCTCAAATCATTTTGAATTAGGAAGGCCGGTTGAAAGGCATCCAGATCCAACACTTTTTCTGAAGGGATACGATCGAGAGGAAGTTACACGGAAAAGAAAGGCACCCATGGTAAGGTTACCGGTGCCACCAAAGGCTCCAAAGGCTACGAAGACTAGAAAATCAGGAAATGCTGAAAAAAAGATGAACAGGGATGTAGGCAATAATTTGAACGCTGAACAGGATGACATTAATGTGATTCAAAATGACAGTAATGTGATTCACGTTTCAGACACTGAACCAATGTCAGAGGAAGATTGTTGTGCAGGTGACAATGTGAAGGACCGCAATCTTGAAGGGACTCCAGTTTTACAGCAAGGGAAAGTAACTGACTCCCGTTTGGAAGAAGAACATTGTACCCCTAACAAAGAAAGCTCGCAGTCCAAACAGGGAACTACTGATTATGAAAACCCTCAAAATACTAAGAAAAATGACCCAGAATTTAGTATAGATAGAATTAAACACTCAGACAGCCTTATGAAACTATATACTGGCTGTCCAAATTATGTGACTTTTTTGTTTATTTTAAACAAAGTAGAACCCAAAGTTGGAAAGCTACATTTCCACAAGGGGAAGATTACAAACATTGATTTAACTACAACAAAAAACTACCAGCAAAGCCCCAGCAAGCCTGGCTGTAGAGGAAAACCTGGTCCACGTAGTGAACTTAATGCTGAAAATCAGTTGCTTATGACCTTGATGAAGATACGGCTAGATTTACATATTGAAGACTTAGCATTTAGATTTAGTGTTAGTGCAGCATCTGTTTCCCGTATCATCTCAACCTGGATAGAATTTCTTGGTAGGGAACTTGAACCCCTCATTTATTGGCCCACTATGGAACAGACACTATCTTACAATCCAAAGTGTTTTGTTGGAAACCTGAAAAAAGTTGAAGGTATTATAGACTGTACTGAGCAACATATTGTAAAGCCCTCAAATGCAAAACTACAGTATCAGACCTACAGCCAGTACAAAAGTGCAAATACTCTTAAAAAATTGGTTGTTTGCACCAAGTCTGGCTCAGTAAGTTACATATCAGATGCATATGGAGGAGCAGCCTCAGATCGTTACATAACTGAAGATTGTGGAGTAATTAATAAATTCACCAGGGGCATGGTAGCACTAGTAGACCGGGGCTTTAATGTGCAAGATGTATTCTTGAAGCATCATGTGACAGTGGCCATGCCCCCTTTCACAAAGGGCAAGAAACAATTCACCAAGGGGCAGGTTGAACAAGCAAAAGCTATTTCCAGGGCACGCATTCACGTTGAGAGGGCCATTGGGCGTCTTAAAGAATTTAAATTGTTAAAACATGAGCTACCATTGAACATGCTTGACTTAGCTGATTGTATCTGGGTCATTGCCGGAGCAATAACAAACCTGCAGCCACCTCTTGCCTTTGAATGATTACAAAAGGCTTTTCTTTTGGAAAACATGCAGGCCCTTCTTTGTTGTTGATATTGATGTGATACATTTTGATTGAAGTTATTGATTGTAAACCTTAGTTAAGAAGCACAAGTGGAAGCATCAACTAAGTCCTTAAGAATTGACCTAGCAATTACCTTAGATAATATTTTGTTTGTGAAAAGCTCAGGACATATATAGTTGTTAAAGAAATGTTCAAACTTTGGCAGATTTGCTGCATAGTTCGGATTAAGCTTAATCCTCTCTGTGAATGTGTCCTTTGTAGTGTAAACATAGAAGTAGTCTTCTTGTTTTTCACATACAAACATCTGATGTTGCACCTGAGTGAAATACCTATGCCTATTGTAAAGTTGGAACTCTGGGAGAGTTGTTTCCCCTGTAGTACTTGTTGCAGTAGACCTAACCAAGCAGCTCCCCTTCTCCTGGACATACTCGGACACTACCTTGCCTCTGTGTGTCCAGGGGCATTTGCATTCAAAGAGGGTGTCTGGGCAGCAGTTGCATGTACAGTAACCATCTGGACTTGCTGCTATATAAGGGTATTTTGCTGAAATTACTAGGCCTGATTCTGTGCATCTAAAACCTTTATGAGTTTTTTTCATTGTTTTGTTGAATGTTTTCCGGGCAACTGGCTCTGTCTGTGTGCCCCACTGAACTGATTTGCTTTTCACCTCAGGAAGGTAGCCACATAGGTCAGCACAAAGATTTTCAGCTGCAGTTTCATTTCTTACTGTCATATTTGAGTCATACTTCACAATTACATCATGTGCTTTTGAGGCAGTAATTCTTCCAATTCTGTACTCCTTCCACTTTGAGTTCTTAGATTGCTCTTTTGTTGATCTGTAGACAAGATCAGCCTCATCCTGTGCTATTTTCATTTTCTCTTTAAGAGCTGTACACTTTTCCTGAAGACTGGCATTTGGTGTTTTCTTGTTTATCTCTTCAACTATTTCTGGCAGTGTTGGTGGGAGACTGACAGAGGTAGCTGATTCTATTTCTTGTGTTTTATTAGCCACATATTTCGTTTTGATAAAGCACAGCAGTGAACTATTCCCATCAGATGCCATAGCTAATTTCTCCCAGTCTTCATGGCCAAAGTTTGAAGACCTATCCTCCGGTGCTCTTGGGTCAAATAAACTCCTGCTTATACGTCCCCCATCATCTGGACTTTGGAGACCAGATTTGGTTTTCTTCATTTTCATATTTTTAGTCTTGTCTGGCTGGTGAATTTTCTTGCGCTTGTTACTTGTCTTTCTCCCCCATTGCTGTGGGATGGATGTACAAGTCTTATTGTTTCCCACCCTTACTTCATATTCAATGTGATGCAATAATGCAGAAACATGCTTGCAGCTCTCTCCATACCCGGCGAGGCACCCGCACTCACCTGTAAGTATATCCCCACTTCCAGTACCGAGGCAAACCCATACACTGTAAGGATTTTCACCGATTCTTGTTTGCGGTACAACTTTTCCACGAACGTAACAAAACTTCACGCATTCTGATATATTATTGTACTCAACATCGGAGACATGACCACTTTCATACAGATTTTTTCCTTCTTTCATGGATTTTCTATCATTGTTTTCAAACAAGTATGTTTCAATATCAGTCATTGTCGTATCGGGGAAATATTGACTTCCTGACGACCAGTTTGCTAGATCCTCTGGAAAAGGAAGCGATATTCCATCCATTAAGAGTTTTCCCTTTCTTCTCGCTAAAATTTCAGCTTCTTCTTGCTCTTTGGTGCTACACAGTTGCAAATGTAGCCGGGAAGCGTAGTAAACCTTTGAAATTAAGTCGCCCTTGCGAGTATCACTGGTGATAACAATACCACGATCTTTCAAATACTTTCGCAATTTCTCAACGTTCCACACATTAAGCTCCTCTTTACTAAACTCTTTCGTGTTCTCGTCCGGTTGATCGCCCATAATACTTAATTTACAGAATATGTAGCGCTGTAGACTGAAAGTGACATATCCCGTGACGGAAACATTTCGCGTGTTTGCCCCCTGGGAATCCCATAATATGCTTTAAATTAATAAATTCAAAATGGCCGCCGTATCGGTAAAAAGGTCTATTAACGCATGCTGTGTGGAGTATTTCTCTCTAAAACCGTACTGTGACTCATAAAACAGACCATTTATTTCAAAGAACGATTTTAAGCGTTTGTACATTAGTCTTTCAAAGATTCTATTGAATATAGAGAGCAAGGATATAGGACGATAATTATTGGGGTCGGTATCCTCACCACTCTTGAAGACAAGGACCACCTTAGCTAGCTTTAATTTCTTAGGAAAGGTTCCCTCAAGGATTGAAGTATTCATTATTTCCATTAGAGGTTGACTAACAACTTTTAGCAACTTTCAAAGTGTTACTGAACAGCGCACGAATAAACTCCATGAGACTTGTTCAAAGATAATAGCGATATTTCCGATTCCACTTCACCAGGAGTGTCAGGATCGAAGTAAAAAGTCATTGGACTATTAACAAGAAATTCCGAAAAATGGCGTTCCGAGTGGGGTAGTTTAGCAGCTAAAGTTGATCCACAGGAAGCGAAGTGTTTGTTCAGGTTGCAGGATAATTCCATCGGATCATGGATTAAACGACCATTACTTTCATCCCGTAAGCAGGAATTTTTTCAGTTTTTTCTTTCCACGATTAATAAATTCACTGATACCCGCCCAGGTCTTTTTCATACTGGAGATATTCCGTTGAAAATAGTCATGAAAATACAGTTTCTTACTCAGTCGAATTAAAGTTGTAATTTTATTTCTATAAAGCCTATATTGATGTTCAAATTTAGAATGGTGTAAGCTGTTCTTAATTTTGATTGATTTCCTTATACCTTTGGTAATCCATGGTTTAGAAAGTTGCTTAGCTCTGCGTTTGGAGACAGTTTTAAAAGGCACGTGAGTGTTTATTACCTTGTTGAACCTGTTGTAAAATCTTGAAAACGATTTATCGGTGTTAATGTTTGGTGGAGAAATTATTTCGTTCCAATTAATATCTGAGAGCTCCGCGAAAAATTTAGCTTCCGAAAAGTGCGAGAAATCACGGACTTTTTTAATCCGTCAACTTTCCTTTTCACAAGGATATTTGACATTACACAGAACTGCGAAAAATGATCACTGATATCTGAAATTATATTACCGGTGGATAGTAGATCGGTTGTATTATTTACAAGTATGTTATCAATTAGTGTAGCAGAATTTCTATAAACACGTGTAGGTTTGTCAATTAAGGGGATAAAAGAATAGCTCTGTAACGAGAGTAAAAAATTATGCGCATAATCGCAGCTTTCAGATTTAAGGAGGTCAATGTTTTTTCTTTTCTTTTTTTTTTATTTGCAAAACAAATAACTACTTACATTACTTACAATATAGCTATTACACCACGGACATTACAATAACTCTTCTCTCAGGGTAATACTTACATTACTTACATTACAATACTTACATAGAATACGGTACAATACTTAAGCTACTTACGATACAAGACATTGCATCATTTATTGACAGAATAATTTTTTCATCTGTTTCCACTTACATAAAAATTTATCCTGCAAAGCAAAGTCACATGCAAATTTTTCAATACTATAATTAAACTTAAGGTAGCTCTGTATGCCAGCAAAATCGGGGTTACGTCCCTCCATTTTGCATTTAAATATGAAAAACTTGACCACTAAAATAATACAATTAATCGCATTTTTACAAGGCATACAGTTTGTATAGCCCAAGAGAACAGATTCAAGGGAAAATTGTATTTCAATTTCTGTTACTGACCGAATCCAGTGCGCGAGGGCGTTCCAGAGGGGGAATATCCGGTGACAGTACCAAAAGAGGTGCTCTATGGTTTCGGGTTTACTGTCACAAAAAAAGCAATCATCGTGATCCTTGATTCCCATTTTCATTAACAATACATTTGTTCCAATAGTTCTATGGAATATCCTATATTGAAAGCTTCTTAGCTTGCTAGCACTCGTGCATAAAAAAAGGGATACTGTAATAGGTAGACCAATCTTCGACCGGAGATGTAAAAGTTTATCCCATTTACGCTGCACCCTAGTTGGCTGTGTGGCAACCGATTTTCGCAAACTATCATAAGTAAAATTGGTCACCTTTTTGTCTTAAATAATATCTCTATATTTTCAGATTTAACCACAAGTAACCGTTTACCAAACTATCTAATCTTTGACTTCCATGAGCTTGGAATTGCGCGGATAATGCCATAAGCTTGAAAGAAGGTACATTTTAGGTTAAACTTGTTAATCAATTCGGTTGGTGACATAAAAACGCCAGATTCGTCTACAAGATCATTGACGTAGCGTAAAATTTAATGTAACACGACTTATAAAACACAGATTTATTTTCTATCTTAATAAAAACATTATTCCATAGTGGCTGAGACAAAATATCGCTGGCTCCTACAGTGTCCTCAACATACTCTGCCCATGATTCAACTACATTCCTCCAGAACAAGCCAGGGGTGATAGTGATCTTTTGTTTAGTAACCAAACATCATTCCAGTAAAGACGATCAGAAATCAAGAGTCTTTACCAGTCTGCCTGATAATTTACATCCCAAACTTTTTTGATCCAGAAGATCTTAAGAGCCTTGGCAAATGATCAAATGTCGGTTATCTTCAATCCATAATAATAATAATAATAATAATAATATCTTTATTTATACAGAAAGACCGATCAGCAAAAATCGAAGGATTTTGCTGGTATAAACCGGTGATCTGATTACAATTTAAAAATACATATTAAAATAGAAGATAAGAGAACTAAAACAGCCTAAGATAAAAATTCGAACGGGAATAAATATATATATATTAAGTCTACAGATAACGACAGATAATTACAATGCTAACTTACACTACAAACATGCGAGGAAACATCAAGATTCAAAAAGTAATTAAATAGTTTCGACTTAAACGTCTGCATACTAATTATATCTCGAAGATGTCTAGGTAGCGAATTCCATTCACGCGAGGCGGTGCTCTTAAAACTTGACTGCCCTAAGGCTGTCTTGGCTCTTACACCGTCTATTAGCGAACTATCTCTAAAATTACGATCGCATAGCTCTGAGCGTTTAACTTAATATCCTTTCAGCTGTCGTGGGCAGTCTGTATTGTTAATGATCTTAAACACCAGTTGCAATCTCAAGAAACGTCTTCTGCTGCTTAAAGAAAGCAGCGTTAGTTTTGATCTCATGTGTTGCGTACAGATCTTGTGATTAGCACTTAGAATAATACGCATAGCTTGATTTTGAAGACGCTCAAGACGCTGAGCATCTTGTTTTCCACAATCGCCCCAGACTATACAGCCATAATCCATCAATGGTAGGATCGTTTGCTTGTATATTCTAAGTAGCACACTACGAGTGAGGTACTTAGAAATCCTGTTCAATAGTTTCAGTCTGGGATAAACCCTTCGAGATATCGCAAGGACGTGGGTATTCCAACTTAAATTGTGATCTATATTCACTCCCAGGTATTTCACACTATTAGTTTGCTTAAGCAGATTGCCATCCAGAAAAATTTCTAGGTCGCGGGATGTGGTTGTAGTATATCTTGAGCCGATTAGCATGACTTCGCATTTCTTGTGGTTACTTATCAATCCATTTTGTCTCCACCAGTTGGCAATATTGGTAAGGTCTTCATTTACTAAGCGTTCAGCTATGTTGATTTCAGAGGAGGTGGCATGAAGTTCGGTATCGTCAGCATACAGAAATACGTTAGTGTTCCGACATACTTTACAGATATCAGGGTGGGTCCAAGGATTGACCCTTGTGGAACACCATAAGAAATCGACCTCTTGCTTGATTCTTCACCACCACAGGAGACATATTGATATCTTTCTTTCAAATAGCTATTAAACCATTTGAGCTCGATACCGGTTACGCCATTACTTCTCATTTTGTTTAAGAGAGTGTTGTGATCTATGATGTCAAATGCTTTCCTTAAATCAAGGAAGGCACTTACAACCTTTTCACCGCTATCGATAGCCATCTTCCACGAGTCAACAGCCCTAATCAAAGCAACGGTTGTCGATGAATTTCGTGCATAAGCAAACTGGTGTTTGCCAATGAGGTCAAATTGCTGGGCGTATTGCATAAGATTCAGATTTGCAAAAAATTCGTGAACCTTAGAAACATTTGGCAAAATGGAAAAAGGCCTATAATTGTCGCACTCTGTAAGGGAACCTCCCTTGGACACTGGGGTTACTCTGGCAACCTTCCATGACAGCGGAAATTGTCCAGTCAAGTAAGATACATTAAGCAGACGAGTTATGCTCCGACTAATACAAGGAGAAGTTCCATTCTACCGAATCGAATGCTTTTTCAAAATCAATTAATAGCAATAAGCCCTCTTGGTTATTGGAATTTAATTTATCTATAATATCGTAAATTAGCCTAGTATTTTCGGCAATTGACCTATTTTTAAGAAAGCCTTTTTGGGCGTGCGATATGATGGTTGGAAGAACCTTCTTAATACGATTTGCGATAACAGCTGAAGCTATTTTATAATCGACTCCAAGTAAAGATATCGGTCTCCAATTTTTTAGATAAAACTTTGTCTTATTTGGCTTAGGTAAGGTAGTTATAAGCGCGCTCCTCTGAGTGACGGACATTTCGCCAATGCTATTTGAGAAATTAACTGACCGCACTAAATAATGACAGAGGTCCTTCCAAAAAAAATTATAAAATTCCACAGTAAAACCATCCATCCCAGGACTTTTTCCATCGCCCATACTTTTTAGGGCATCTAAACATTCTTTAGCAGAAATGTTACCCTCGCAAGAGTCCTTTTCTTCAGGAGTCAATTTCGCTCTTATATTATCTTGATTGAAAAAGGTGGTAAAATGATCTGCCGTGAATTGAGTTTCCCTGGAGGTGTAAAGCTTTTCATAAAAACGCTCCTGCTCCCTAATTATATCTTTTTGGTCTGTGATTTCGGTAGCATCTTCTAAAACTAGCTTAGAAATTAATTTGTTTGTGTAATGTCTTTTCTCCAGATTCAGAAAGTACTTAGTGCTTTTTTCACCCCTTGTAATCCAATTAGCTTTTGACCTTGTAGCTATACCACGCATTTTATGTTCTCTCAGTTCTTGTAACTCATTTTGTTTTTGGTTGAGTTTCCTTTTTGTTTCTTCGCATGGAGATACATTTAATCTTTGCTGAAGAGAATTAATTTCTTTTTCAAGAAAATTTTCAGTCTTATTTTGCTCTTTTTTCTTCCATGCTGCACAAGAAATAGTTTTGCCCCGAATTTGAAGCTTAAGAGTTTCAAACAATAGTTGGTCATGAATGGAAAAAGTGAGAGACTCTGGATGTTCTATGTCACCATTAATTTTGTATTCATCAAGCGTCTCATACAATCCTTGACAAGTTTCACATATGCCGAATCTGACAATAAAGAATTATTGAATTTCCAGAACCCTCTGCCCCTCTCCTGATGTGTAAAGATCATATTCATAACTACTAATGAGTGATCCGTGCGATAGCCACGCTTCCAAATCCCACTTAGATAGAATTCTTATACTCCAAAAGAGAGTTGTTCGCTTGATCTATTTTTTGCCTTTCAGAACGTATGGGATTCCATATTTCGCTCAATCTAACATCCTACCAATCACAATGCTCTACTTCAAACTTTCATCAATCTTAATGCTTGATATAACCACTAACTCTGCACCTCAAAATATCTGCAATCTTTTTACCTTTACACAAGACATACATCAGCATAATACCCGCTCAGCATCTTCTGGTAACTACTACATTAATCATTCTAGGCTCAATCACCATAAAAACTCCACTGTGATGACGCGTATCGTTGTCGATAAGAGTACATACCACGCTAAACCACATTCGATTTGTTTTTTACCACAATATCAACGGCAAAGAACGGCAAAGAAAATGTTTTTCTTCAGAGTGTGACCAAGATCGTGACACAAAGAAAGAGCAAGCGTTGTCTATAACTTTTTCGCAATCTGATTGGTTTATTAGCCAAAATGAGCGTTTCTGATTGGCTATTACAACAAGCAAAAGCTACTACAAGAATTCTGAATCGAGCGAAACGACTGAAAGTTGAACGTTAAAACTCACGAAAATACAACTTCAACTGTTCAGTTACAGGAAATACTCAAGCAGAATTATTATGACTTTGCGGCAAAACGTACACATTGGCATTTGCCATAGTGCAGCCATGGAAGAAGCCATTTGGGAAGGCCAAAGCACTGGATTTTGAGGCAGAGTACGAAATCGAACTCGAAGCTGGCGCCACTGGAAGATGAATAACTGCCGAACTCGCTTCTTTACTAACTAGAGCATTTGATAGGATGTTGGAGCAGTTCTTCAACTGTTCTACGGATGGTCTTGCGTTGTAGCTTGATATGCTTTGTTCGTTAGCATGGCCCGAGATGGACATGATGTGGCGTGAAGGAACGTTGTTGTTTGACCACAGAGTGATGGCGGTTGCTCGCACCGAGTGGTTAGTGTACGTCTGGGACAGTCCAGCGCCGAGGGAGATTTCCTTCATCATTGTTGCCAGCGTATTCACTCCCAGAGGGCTGTTCTCGTACCAGATCATATCCGATTCTTTGGCTTTTGACGACGGTCGTTGGAAAAAAGCTGGCTGTAGCGGGTTGAGTTT
>OZ026609.1:10847292-10852292 GCA_964020085.1 Micromussa lordhowensis
GACCCCAAACTTTTGTGATTCTGTTTCGTTTGAACAGTTTTCCACCAAATGTTGCACATTATTTTGGGTACTCAATTTCAAACAAAGAGTGTCAAAATGTCAAATTATGACGTCATATTTGACGACATCACAAAAACGTGTCATGCAAAGTTTTTTCGAATTTTCGTTTACCATAAAATATATCATTTGAAAGGGCATGACTAGAGAGTACTAGGGGACTATTACACTGAAAACAGTTCCTCGTTATGTCAACGTTTTCCAGAGTTGTAACAATGTGGCGGAATTTCTGTGTCCTCCCCTGGACCAAATCAACCCTATTGTAATTGATTTTTTCTGGGTAACCTGGAAATACTGACCCCCCGGTTTGCGGACTCCCACTACGGACCAGGTCTGCGGACTACTCCTACGGAACCCCCCCCCCCTCCCCCTACAGACAAACCTCCCAGAACAGAGTTTTAAAAAAATGAAAAAAATTCTCTTATGGGCTGTCTGATAGATTCATCGTGTCGGTGATTTTTCGAGTGCCACTGCGCAAATGTAACAGACTTAGGCTTTTAACACCCACAACCCCAACCCTCCCCCCCCCCCCCCACCCCATCCCTTAAAAATGCCTAAAACTTGTTTTCAGCGTAAGGAGATGCCGGTGGAATCTGGCTGTGGGAGATGTGTTTTTAGGTCATTTGAGCTCCTTTGTATCTGCAATTCGCTAAGCAAATTTATAAGCCTGGAACGAGTTCGAGAGCCCACGAGAGAATTGGCTGAACAACCTGAACAACTAACTGGCAGACGGGAAAGAGCATGAATTCCGAGGCTTCCCAGAGACTTCCTGAAGGCTTCCCGGTCTTTCATATACTTTATGACTACAGCAAAGGAAAAGGCAACGTGTAATGATATAAACAGTGCCTGAGCCTAAACACCAGGTCTGTTAAAATTGTACAATTCAACGTTCGTAATTTCGACGTCACGATTAACCTTTTAGACAACCCGCAACTGGAATGTTCATTTATTATTTTCATTCCTCCTTTTTTTTTTTTTTGGGGGGGGGAGGGTAGTACGTAGATGGGGTTCCGTAGGGGTAGCCAGTTGACCGGTGCATAGGTAGTCCGCGGACCTCGTTCGTAGTGGGGTCCGCGGACCGGGGTCAGTGGTTTCGAGTTACCTTCTTTTTCTTCATGCTAACTAACATTTTGGTACGATTAAGAACTGTATAGTGCAGATCCTTGGAGTTAAGGATAGAGTTAGATTTATACCATTTAATTTCTTACGCCTTTGAAATGGTAATTTTATTGATTCAATAATTTATTGCGTCGTTGCTCCTGAGGTCAGAATGTATGGTTTTTGGTGTGTACAAGGTAAACTGTAACTTTAGTGAAGTGCTAACTCACAAACAAAACACAAATTTGTATAATTAAACGAGACTTGCCTGTAAGTTGAAGTTTGATTGAGATTCTACCGTAGCATTTTCTGGCGACCACGACGGGAGAAAGGTATGAACTGGTGTTTGCTTTGAGGTGTCGTTTCGTGTTTTGAGTTTTTGAGTTGTGCGGTTATGGCCTCCGATACCGCTGTTACCGAATTTACCGAGGAAAACGCCGAACAAACAGGACTAAGTGGAGTCGAGAAAAAGAAGGAAACGGACATTCTGCTCCTACAGATAAAGAAGCGAAAGCGTACCAAAAAAACGAAAGTCACGAAACTCCGACACGAGCTGGAAAGAGTTTGTCTTAAAGATTCCGAGCTAACAGCCATCGAAAGTGTGATCGAGCAGCTTTGGACAGCCCTGGAAAATGCACAGGAGACTTTGGAGGAACTGATTGCGTTCTATGTCGAGGTCGGAGCTGAAGCTGGAAAAAAAGAAGCCATTGAAGAGTCGGAGAGTATCGAAAAAGAAGTACGGAGAGCTATTGAAGCTGGGCAAACTGTCATAAAAACTCGCGCGCGTAAAACGGTAAATACAGGCAGGCCGATTAGCGTGATCATGACGGATAACCACGACCAGCAGCCTGCCCAGCAGCCTATCCAGCAATATCAGCTGAACGAGAGTCACAGAAATCAAGAAGACCGAAGCCGATTTCTGAAGCCGTTAAAGGTTCCTACGTTCAGTGGTGACAAACAAAATTTTGAAGATTTTTGGGCCCTTTTCAGAAGTCTAGTAGACGAGTCAGCGGAGCCGGCGAATCTGGAAATGGCAAGACTGCGGCAATGCCTGACAGGGAATGCATTGGAAGCCATTCGCGGTCTCGGGGTCACAACTCCAGCATACGAAGAGGCCAAAGAAATATTGAAATCAAAATATGGTGGCACACGCCGATTACTGCGAGCCTACACGGATCAACTAGAGCAAATGCCGTCAATCAGAAGTAACCATATTCACGCTCTGGAGAAGTTCGCAGACCTTGTACGAATCACGGTCGTCAAGCTACAGGCGGAAGGCAAAGACGGAGGGCTAGGAGATGGAACCCTTCATAGTCTAATGGTGAAGAAGTTGCCTGACCTTCAGCTAGAGAATTACAGCCGCTGGTTAAATGATCGCGCAAGAGAAAAATCAGTGACAGCTTTCAGAGACTGGCTTAAAGACGAGGTCAGATTCCGAGTTGAAGCAGCGGAAATGGCTAACGGGATTGAACCGAAAACGTTCGAGCATATTAGACCACCAAGAGCACCGAAGTACCCAGACCTTGGTAGGACGCAGAATTTCCATACTGCTATAATCGGGAATGGAACAAGAAACATGCGGTCTCCCTGTTCTCTCTGTCAAAGTCTTGATCATGGTGTGTGGTTCTGCAAGCAGTTCCACGACAAAGGAGTGGAGGACCGCTGGCAGTTCGCCAAAGAAAGGAAGCTCTGTTTTCGGTGTCTGGCCACTGATCATAGGGGGAAAGATTGCAGAAAAGCCCGCAGATGTGGAATAGAAGGTTGCCTTCGACATCATCACCATCTTCTCCATGGACTTGAAAACTTGTCTGAAACCAGACCGTTGAATACGTTGCCCCGTGTTGACGAACAAAGACGCCCAGTCGTTCCATGGGAGGGGATACCCGTTGTGACCATGACCAGCTGTAATGCCGAAACTCCGACTGAATCATATTCATTACGAACTGTCCCTGTGTGGATGAAGGCTAATGGAAGAAAAGTGAAGATAAATGCTATTCTCGATGACGCATCGAACGAAACTTTCCTAAACGAAGAAGTCGCTGGGGTACTGGGACTGCAAGAACCTTTCCAGAAAGTTCAAGTTCATGTCCTCAACGATACAGTAGAGATCTTTTCAACGTGCTTGTCCGTTTCCGTCGAAACCCTGTTGGTATCGCTTGCGACATAAAAGAAATGTACCTCCAGATAGAGATTGAGGAGACAGTCCGTTCCCATTTCCGACTGTTGTGGAGAGACCTGGACCCCAGCCGAGAGCCGGACGTATTCGAGTTCACCCGTGTAGTGTTTGGAAAGAATTCAGCCCCTATGGAGTCGCAGTTTGTGGCGCAGGAAAACGCTCGGAGAAACCAAGACCGTTATCCCCTTGCCGCTGAGACCGTCCTTAAGTCAACCTACATGGACGACTCTATTGACTAATGACGAAGAAGGAGTGGAGCTGTACCGTCAATTGAAAGCCCTGTGGGGAATTGCCAACATGCATGCCAGAAAGTGGATCTCTAACTCACCAAAAGTTATCGAAGTCATTCTCACAGAAGAACGCGCTACAGAGATCGTGATAAACAACGGCCAAGATCCTGTAATAAAGACACTAGGAATCTCGTGGAACAGCACTGAGGACTTGTTTACCGTAATCGCTTCTCCGGTTTCGCCAGATTTCCAGACAACGAAGCAAAACGTCCTTCGTAAAGTGGCCACGATATTTGATCCTCTGGGATTTGTATGCCCGTACGCCATTGTTGCAAAAATTCTACTTCAGGAGCTGTGGATGCGAGGCTACGACTGGGTGACGAAGTACAAGATGAAATAGCCAAGAAAATCGGGGATTGGTTCGAGCAGTTGAAAAGTCTGAAAGAGGTGAAGATTCCCCGATGTCTACGAAGTCCAGAGTCTGTCAAGTCGAAGCGCTTCGTGATATTTGTTGACGCCTCTCAGCAAGCGTATGGTGCAGCTGTTTATATCCGGTGCAAATATCACAACGATGCCGTCACTAGTCGACTTATAGCAGCCAAGAGCAAAGTAGCACCATTGACTCCGATGACCATCCCTAGACTGGAACTCATGGGCGCGATTCTTGGCCTGCGCTTAACACAGTCCCTGTTGACGGTCCTGGAACTACCAATGCAGAGCGTGACGTTTTATTCTGACAGTACGGATGTCCTATGGTGGATTCGAGGGCGTGGAAAAGACTTCCGACCCTTTGTAGCGAACCGAATTGGTGAAATACAGATGTTCACCGAACCGTCACAGTGGCAGCATGTCTCTACCGAGGAGAATCCAGCCGATATGTGTACAAGAGGTGCAAATCCTTCAGGTTTAGCCGGGTGTTCCTTGTGGTGGAATGGCCCCCAGTGGCTAACAAAGGATTCCAGTGAGTGGTCTAAGATGCTAGTCCCTAACAGACCCGACGAAATGCCAGAGATGAAAACTTCAAAGAAGAAAGAGGGCGCGAATACCTTCGCCACCCTTGTGACGTATAGCCTTCAGAAAGAAGCTGCACCGAAACGTAAAAACACTTGTGAAGCGTGGAGACTTGATCCGAAGCGGTTCTCCAGCTGGACACGTTTGGTTCGAGTGCACGCAAGAGTGAGAAGAGTGCTGCTCAACCTGCGCAATAGAGACGACAGAAAGGCGGGTATCGAATTGTCGCCCGAAGAAATAAAGGATGCTGAAGAGGAGATAGTGAGCTTAGCACAACGTGAAGCATTCCGTGACGAGTACGCAGCTTTGAGCTTGGGTGAGCCGATACCACGGAAAAGCCAGTTGATCAAGCTTAACCCGTGCATAGACGAAGATGGCGTCATCCGATGTGACGGGCGTTTGAAGTTCGCAGAGTTCCTTCCTTACGA
>OZ026609.1:10859792-10882292 GCA_964020085.1 Micromussa lordhowensis
AGTTGTGTCAGTCAATCAGTCATTTTTATGGTCTTTTATAGCTGGTTTCTTTTTCCTTTTTTTCTGTTTTGCCTCTTTTGTTCGATAACGTCTGCCTTCCGGATCACTTCGATCCCAGAAAAAACGTGTCTCTCGGAGATGATAGCGATCAAAGAAGAGCATTAAGAGTACATTCCACGACATTCCACGGCAAATTCACTGTTCACTACACATATGACACAATTTTCAGCCATGGCAACAATCATCTGGAAATTCCAAAGTACAATATTATTGTGCTTAACAGATACTGAAACATATACTCTTTTCGACCCCAGGTTAACCAGTGCTGCATATTCCGCTCAAAATGCCGTAATCACCGGTATCCAAAGCGTACTATAATAGGTTGAAATAAGGGCCTGTATGGATTTAAATTAAGAACGAAAACTATTTCTGTTTTCCTTTAAAAGCTACGATAAAGTTCGAAACCTCTCATTAATGCAATGTCAATGGAGCGTTATCCAGTGCAAGTAAATTAACCTTCGGGGTTCCCCAGGGAAGTATACTGGGACCTCTGCTCTTTTTAGTATATATAAATGATCTTCCTAATTGCCTCGACATATCCTGTGCATAAATGTTTGCCGACGATACTAACATCAGCGTCCCTGGTTGCACTTTTGCCGAACTCGAAGAAGCAACCAATTCCGAACTTAACAATCTTTACAGCTCGCTAAAAGCAAATAAGCTTAGCCTAAACATCGCGAAAACTGAGTTTATGGTGATTAGTACTCGTCAAAAGTTTCTCACAGAAAATTGTAGTGAGATCAATATCCAATTAGATGGCCATCCAATTTGCAGGGTTGAGCATGCCAAATCATTAGGTTTAATTATTGATGACCGACTTTCATGGTCTAATCACATCAAAGAACTATGCAGAAAGATATCCTCAGCAATAGGTGCTCTGAGGCGCATTAGGTCCCTTATTTCTCAGTCCACTACAGTACAAATATATAAGTCTTTAATCCAACCTCATTTCGATTACTGCGCCCCCGTTTGGGATGGATTGAGTTTTTATCTATGTGAGAAATTACAAAAATTGCAAAACCGAGCAGCTAGGGTTATTCTGCAAGCAAACTGTGAGGTAAACTCAAACCTGCTTCTTGAAACTTTAAAGTGGGACCAGCTATCATTAACAAGAAAAAAGCAGAAAGCTATAATGATGTTTAAATCTCTCAACGGGGTTAGCCCCAAGTGTACTTGCAAGACTTATTCAGTGAGCGACACACAGACTATGACTTGCGTGATTCTTTCTGTAAGTTAAACTTACCCAAGCCGCGTACGGATTATTTGAAACGTAGCTTTGGCTATAGCGGTGCCTTACTATGGAATTCTCTCCCTGAAAATATTGGGGCGATTAGATCAATTAGGCAGTTTAAGAAGGAAATCAACCGCGCACTTGTAACATTCGATTCCCACTCGGCAATCTTGTAAATCAGTTTTTATAGTTATTTTAATTTTTACAAATGATTGTAATCAAAATACTATTAGTGTAACAGAAGATTTTTAACCGAGTTTAAATAAAGATCTACCCATAGTGGTGTCCTTTTTATGTCGCCGAAACGAAGGCGTTTGAGCGATTTTGACGCGTATAAAGAGTACGCGTCACTGCCAAAAATTTCTCCTTACGACGAAACAAATTTCCGCTCTTCTCCTTCTCATAAAACAAAGCTACGCAGCTAATAACATCGCCAACATCATTGTGGATGTTAACCGACATCGCTAGTGCGCGTTAAACTACTCAAACGATAACTTAGGTAGTCTCCCTGGATCATGTATCTTATGGGGGGCCTCGACCGATATATCGACCGATACTTCGGTCGATATATCGGTCGATACATCGGTCAATACTCGACCGAGTATTGGTCGATACTCGATCGAGTTTGGTTGCTATATCGGTCGAGTGTCGACGGATGTATCGACCGATAGTCCACTCAATGATACTCATGGTGTCGGTCGACATATCGATCACGATACTGTCGGTTGTATATCGGTCAACTATCGGTTTTATATCGGTCGACTGTCGGTCAAGTCTCGGTCGATACTCGACCGAGTATCGATCGATACTCGATCAATATCTTGGTAGCTTAAACGTCCAGTAGGGAACGTCAGTTAACAAATATCTGAATGCTTTGAATAAAACGCATTGGTAGCGTTTTGTCGCCATCCAATGTAATATATAGATTTAGGCCAGCCTAAAAGCGTAGCTCCTGGGCCGGGTTGTTCAGAGCCCGATCAAACTAGCCGAGGATAAAGTAGAGTTTTGATTTGAGTTTTGTAACTTTGCGGTGAGATTTTCTGTATATTGTTTTTGTGTTTTGAATTTTAATGAAAGCAAAATACGCAAAACAAAAGCAGTGAAAAAACTTTGTACAAAAGAAAAGGTTATAATTCGGTTAAATTTTAATCCTGGGTTAGCGTTAACCGGCTTCCTACCAACCCTACGCTGTTTACAGCAAGTTAATCCTGACATGAGCCCGCGATCTGATCGAAAAAAGCAGCACTTGGGCAGCGGTCAACTTTAAAAAAACACGTGACCTCGATGAGCCCTGAACTTGAGCCCGCGATATGGTCACGTGATACTGGTCAGCGGATTCCTTGTTTTGACAGGTGTCAATTGACTGCAACATGGATGTCCAAAGGACGCTTTAAACCAAGGGTACATGTGCTCTGTCAACCTACAAGGAAAGCCCGCGAAAACTGAAGCCTCGTTTTGGTTTACGTGTCAATTGTGGCCGCCATGTTGCGCGACTCCACCACCGTCGCCGTCGTCGTCGTCGTCGTCGTCGTCGTGCGTACGCGCCCACGAGCAATACCGCTAGCCATGATACACATGAGAAAATCAGTTCATGGGTTCCCTTCAGTTTCCTAATATGGGTATGGGGCTCCGCTTGGCGGCCTTCGGCCGCCGGAGCTCCGCTATCATTCTCGGACTAGTGCCAGTGCCATTTGCTCTTTCTAGTTCTCTACATACTCGGTGGAGTAACGGCTGAGTATGGACCAACATAACAGACCACTCAATGGCGATTGTTTTTTTAACCCCATTAGAATTAATTGATAGACATTTCACCAGTTTAATTGAAGTATAGGTGAAATGTTGAGTTAGGTAAAAAAAAATTCTGAAGTAACTCGTATTTTTACCGGTACTTTAACGTTTACTTTTCATAGAAAATAAAACGTTTTCAACAACAACAATAACAGCAAGCGTTAGGCAAAAGCTAAAGAGTTTCTTGATGGTAAAAATAAAGCTACATAGGTTATGATGAGAAGATATTGCAGAGGCAGATCCAGGCGAGGGGTTGAGGGAATTGAAACCGCCTCTTTGAACAGTATTGTTATTTGTTTAACTTTTCATAAAAATAATACGATAAATTGTTTAATATAACAATAGAGTTTATGTTCACGGGCATAAATATGTTTTGGGTCCGACTTAGACTCATTTTAGCCCGTAGCCGCTAGGCGAGGGCTAAAATGAGCCTGAGAAGGGCCCGAAACATATTTATGCCTTAGAACATAAACTCTATTACTATTAATATCTTTTTGGAGGGCATTGAGAAAATAAAAACGGAAAAAATACAACAAAACAGTCTGAACAATCACACGATCATTTACAAGTTGCATGGCTTTTATTTTTCCCTCAATGAAAATGCACAATAGCTGGCCAGAAATTACGAAATCTTGCCATTCGAGTTTTCAAAAATTATGGAAGAAATGAAAGGAACGTTCGACAAGCTTATTTGTAAGTGTTGAAATTAATAGTACAATTGCTGAACTGACAGTTTGACATAATTGGTTGAACAGAGTGAGTTTGGCTTGAAGCCGCAAAACTTTAATACATGGACTTCGCCACCGGCCATGGAGCTACTACACGCGGTATTTACATCAGAAGCTTCTTTTGAAAGAAACGGACGACTAAGAATGTCCGAGCAAGCACGTTTCTGTGAGGCTGAGCTATCCTTTATGTAGGATGTCAAGCTTTGTTCGTTTTTATGCTTTGTAATTGCGCAAATTTGCTTTGCATCAATCCCGGCTTGGTGAAGTCTTGTTATAGTGGACGCTCTTACGCGGTGGCCTCATGGTTAGTGCGCTCGACTCCGGAGCGAGCGGTCCGGGTTTGAGCCCTGGCCGGGGACAGTGTGTTGTGTTCTTGGGCAAGACACTTTACTCTCACAGTGCCTCTCTCCACCCAGGTGTATAAATGGGTACCTGCTATTTGTTGGGGAAACCTAACCAAATTGCGGGGAAGTGACCTGCGATGGACTAGCATCCTGTCCAGGGGAAGTAGAAATACTTCTAGCCGCTAGTAGTTAAGTAATTAGGAAACATGGCGCACCAGCGTAGTTAGCGTAGTTAGCGTAAAATCTCTGAGACTAAATTATATGATATCTCACACTAAAACAGCGTAGTTATGCGTAGGTAGCGTAAGTAGCGTAGATATCGTAAAAATTAGACATACTATTTTACGCTAAAAAATGCCTAAAATGTGTTGGATAGTGTAGGATATAGTAAAATTTAGACTGTTCTCACGATGCGTAATTTTTAAGACTTGATAAATTTCCAACCAGCGCTCTCACCACCTAGATGTTCACAGATTTTATTCCAAATTTTATCATGTTCATAGAGTTTTAAACGATCTTTATACAATTTTAGCTTTGGTAAAAATTCATTATATCCAAGTATTTGACAAAATTTATAGATGATATATGAATAGGAAAAGAAATTGCTTCTATTTTTACCTTTAAAAATTTCAAATGGCTCTTGAATTTGTAAAAACCTCATCTTCATTTTTTCTTCCATTATAGGAGTCATTTGTAATGGAGGTATTTTTGTTATTCGATACAAAATTTGTGTGGTATGATTATAATAATGTAATTTACGATGTTTTTTAAGATATCTTTTAATATCTGCTTCAGTTAACTTTTCCAAAGAATTTTCCATTTTTTCATGAACGATTTCTCTGATAATAGTATTAATAACCTCTTCTGACACTTTAAAACTTTCTTTGCCTTGGATATTGGCCAAACAGTCACAAAAATGAGTATATCTTTTGTAATCATTTTCTGCGGGTTTTATAGATGGTTTTTCTGTATTTGTTGAGACATTAATGCTTATTCCGCAACTTAGACAAGTACTTATTGCTTCATCGATGTTCAATACTTTAAATTTTTCACATGTATAACAATAGTTATCTTCATTTATATTATTTTCACTGTATAGGAGTTCATCAGGAAAGATATTATATTTATACCTTTTATAATAAGAATTCTTATTCTTATTATTTAAGATATCAACACCATAAACAAAATTTTTATTTATATTTTTTGCTTGATTTTCTGTATGTAAAAAAAGTAAAATAGCATTCTTTAATAAATAACTAGTACGAAGATTTTTGATATCATTTATTTCATTTTCTAACCTTATTTGTTCAATTTGATCAATTCTAGAATAATCTTTTTTGTTGGATAAATTTACAATTTTTCTTTTTATATCTGGTATTTTTTTTTCTTTCAGAACAATTTCTGAAAGTTTTTTACGATGTAGATTGCCAATAGTTTCTTTATTCATAATTATAATATATGGTTAGCTTATTCTTTTAAGTACAGTGGAGAGAGATCTATTTATTTCTTCTTCGCTGCTCGTCGATTCCTCATCTGAATTAGGGTCATAATCACTATCGCTACTATCAGTATCAGCAAGAGGGTCGTCCGACAAGAATTTTTTATAATTTGGAATTGGCATATATATAATCTAATATTTTTTTATTTTCTGTTGCCCATACGCATAACTGGAGATGCCATCATCTAAAATATATCTTTTATCATCAAAAGGTGATAATGATACTTTATTAATTTGGTAACTTGATATTTGATGATACTCTGACCTTATAGTTCTCATATTATGCCTCATGGTAGTACAATTGAATAAGGTATCATGATAATCAGAGAGAGAGATAATTCACTCTTGATGACATTCTTTTTCACACCCTTAGCAGTCTTGTTTTCTTTGTTTTCTGTCTTGTAAGAATACATTTTACTTTTTAGACCAACAAATTCTGTGATCGGGTCACCTGACGCTTCATCTTTGAATTTACCAATTACTTTTTTATTTTCAGCAAAATGGAACTTAGAAGATTCAGGATAGTCACTATTGTCAAATAGATGTCTATCAGCAAATAAATCTTCGTAAACATCTTCTGTTTTTATATGGTAAACTAAAGAGTCGGTATCAGTAAAAAGTAACTTCACATCTGGGTATTTTTTTCTGATATAGTTATAATGGAAATCATACATTAGTGTTTTACTTAAATCTAAGATACTAAAACCAACATAAGATGGTTTATCTAAGGTTAGTCTCACCTTTTTCATTTGTACTCCTACTAAATTTTCATCAAATATTTTACTAGAAACGTACATTGGTTGCCTTGTAAGCTTCAATAAATGATCAGGATCAGTTTCTAATTTGATATTAGATCTTTTTCTTAGGTTTTCCATGGTTTTACCAAACACTGAATTATTCATTAATTTAAAGAAGTCTTTTTCAAAACTATTTTTAGCCATTTTTCTCTTTTCAGTATTAAAATCAATGTATTTTTTCATCCAAGGTCGCTGTGTGAATTCCAAGACTCTATGGATCTTTTTCAACTTCAAGCCAAGTGATAAATACAATTTTAAATTTCTGTAATGTAAGACATAATTTTCTTTAGGAAGGAGGTTAGGTACTAGCTTCTTTACTCTACCACTGCTAATATTACCCCTTTCTTTTAAATTTTTACAATAATTTGATAACATATCATCAGTGACTAAAATCTTTTCAGGTGCTAATGGATAGTCATTATGCAAATCATGCAAATGATGTGGATATTCTAAATCAACCTCTAAAATAACACCTTTTCTTGTGTCAACTGTGTAATTTTCTAAGATAAAATCTTCAGGGTCCTCATATTCAGCTGGGTCTATCCATTTAAAATCTCCGACTGGTAGTGACTGTGACATAGCCCATCCATAAAGATTATTTGCATCCAAATACATTAAATAACTACTCGCTTCCTCTGGATTGTAACCCTTCATATACTTGTTGTTTGCCTTTGCATATCTATGTGTAATTGTACTAATACCTCCTCTCATTCCTTTTTCAATGAATAATTGCATATCAAGGTTTGAAAACAAGTCCAGATTGACGCTAGTCATTTTCAGTAATGCATCCCACGATAACCCAGGTGCTGAAAAATAATGGCATGGATCTAAACCATAATAAGAGAGACATGTCCTCCTGAAATTTTCAAATACATCAGCCAAGAGTAGTACATCTGTACGCAAATATAAATCATGATAATCTCCTAAGTCTCTTATTTGGAAGGCGTTCCAGACCCTCTTTGCGTGTGAGTAGTCACTCTCTGAAATATTCACATCATTCAAAATACTATAAAAATCTTCTCGCCTTGGTAAAGACTTCTCACTGAATCGCTCGAATGAATCCATGTAATCATAGGGGTAAACACCTTTTCTCTTGATTAATCTGAATTCTTCATCATTTGGAAAAGCACCTCTTGTATGGAAGAATGCATCATCACTTAAATTACTACTCAAACGGTCTAAACTCTGACTCATAAATGAAAAACTGTCAATGAAAGTCAAATGTTTGCCAATATTAAAACCAATGTATTTCTCAAAATTAATTGCTATGACGGATACATCAATATTAACATCTTGTCTTACTAAATGACCAATATTTTGCATGATAAAATGACTGTCATAACCTTTAAGATTATGAAAGATCACAGGAATTTTTAAATTATCTGCACTGATAGCCCATTTTAGATTACAATCACTATGAGCAGCACCACGATATTGACCTGTTATATGGCAATGATCTCTGACTTTCAATTTAGTCCCATCACGGCCTCCATTAATGACTCCATTTACAAACTTGAATTTTCTGGAACAAATATGACATTTAGTAGCATTTTGATAATCTTTCTCATTTTGGTCTGTCATAACTAATGGTTTCTTGAACTCTTCTCTCACCATTATTTGACAATGGGAGACTTCAGATAGCATCTCCCTGATAAACTTTTCTATAGCATCTTCTCCACGGTAAATCTTTTCTGGCTTTGAATAATTCTCATCATATCTACAGACTAATTTATAGCCGTAACCACTGGCCTTATGACTCTGATAAGTACTTGTGTAAGATTTATCATCAGATGGTTGACAACTATTTATTCGCTCCGTAATGGCTTCAAAATCAGCGTAAATGACAAAAGGCACAGGTAACATTTTCTTATGATTTTGGAAATAATTTTTTGATCCCTTTGGAGGCATTTTTATCGCCTGGGTTCCATTAAGGAGCAGGCAATCCTCTCTATGAATTTTGTATGTTCTCTCAGAAGAGCAACAATGGAGACAACGCAAACAAAAATATTTCCTACCATGATATTTAGTGAACGAACTCATGAATCTATTGAAATCCTTGATAAGCACATAGTGACTCTTTTTACCTTCTGAAATCCATAGTAATTCCATATGGTCTGTAAAATTAGTTTCTGATATTCTGATAGGATATGCCTCACCTTTACCTGCCTTGCCTTTACCTGCCTTGCCTGTCGTTACCCAACCAAATACACTTATATTAATCTTATTTTGCTCTTCAATCCGCTTCATATCAGATATAGTGACAGGAAAAGTGACACCAGTGTAATCCAACCGTTTGACATATTCTCTATCAGAAAATTTAATTCTCTGTGGGTCTTTTTCCTGAGGATTTAGATGCCTTATGTGACACCATAGGAAACATTTATTGTCTTCATTTTTGGGATTGATTAAACCCTTCATAGGGTGACGTAGTTCCTCTGGGAGCTGAATATATGATGTTCCTCTTAATGGAAAGTAAGAGACAATATTAATGATATGTAATTCTACCGATTCAAATACCCAACCAGAACCTTCAGAGAGCCAAACAGCTATTAACTCTAAAATTCTTTCAATAGCATTATCGATACTCGCTTCTATATCTAGTCTATTGGTCACCGTAAAAGGGCCAGCGTTAAAATAAGGTTCTCGGTAAATTATCGTACCCTCTTTACGCTTTGATAATCGTACCCTTAGTGTAGTATTGTATTTAAAACCCCTTCTATCTGATAATGATCGCATTAAAAGATCAAATATTGCTTTTTTAGTCATACTTAACTGTATTGATGGGTCATTTCTATTGACAATTTGTACATCATAAGATTTAACATTATTTCTTAATGCATTGGATCGCTCAGTAATAGTGATGTCTTTAGGGATAAATTTCAAATTTCTTCTGAATTCTCTTATAGTTTCAGGCTGATAATATGGAGCGATTTGATCAATCACATTTTTAACCTTTTTTTGAAGTCTTGTAGGTACAGGTTTTATAGGTCTTATTATTCTTAGCCTCGGGAAAGGCACTGGTTTTTTTAGATTTTTTGTACGTGGTTTTGGTACTGGGGCAGCTGGTCTATATTCAGTAGGTCTTAATGGTTCTGGTAAATTGACTGAGGGACTTATCGGATCATCTATTAAAGTACCTCCAAGGTATGAGTCCCCTAGTCTCCTTTCTGAAATTAATCTGATTAGTCGATTTTCAACATAATCTCCTGGATTTCTTCGTGGTTGTGGGTTGGCAGGTTGTGGCAGTGGCTGACCTTGCGGACCTTTTTTTGCTACATTAAGCTTATGAAAATCTGTCTTTAAATGCTGATATTTTCCCCCTTTTGCATATTTTTTCTTGCATATATTACAATACCAATCAGATGGTGTTGGTATTGTGTTGGCAGATATCTTTTTGTATTTAATTTTGGGTTTAATTTTAACTTTAAAATCCATCTATAATAATAATATATGTATAATTTTTTTTAAATTTAAACTTTTTATAACATTTATTCCTTTACTATTGTAAAGTTCCTTTACTATTGTAAAGTTCCTTTACTATAAATCAATTAGTGTGCCAGTAACTGGATTAGTGTATTTTAGAATGTTACGCTCATGTTTCTTTGTCTTTAGATGCATATATTTTCCTCTATAAGTGTAATTTTTCCATTTCCACATACATCACAGTACCATTCAGTATTTTTCAGTCTTTCATTGGTAATTTTGTTCCATTTTTCTCGTTTCAATTGTTCTTCTGTTTTTTCCATTTATATAAATATTTATAATATTCTAATTTTTTTTAATTATTATAAACTTTTTTTATTAAATAATTTTTTTTAAATCTCCAGCTGGCACCCAACTGTTAAATTCGTCTGGGTAACCTTTCCATTTGACTAATGCTTTTCCTTTAGACTTTCTGATAATTTTCTCTATTCTATAGACCTCTTGATCTGTCTTTTGTAACTCTTCTCTATAGAAAGTACCCTTAATCGCTTCACCATTTAAGTCTTTTATCTTATAAGTAATAGGATTAGTGAATCTAATTTCGTCTATGATGAAAACTTCTTCAGTCCAATTAGGAGTATATCCTTTATCAAAGGTCACCCTTTTGTATTTGCTTATTCGGACTCTATCACCTACTCTAAATTCGGGTTTTCTATTGTCGTCTCTCGCTAAATCACCATATAAATTAAAATAAACTTTTCCATAGTTTTCAGGTTTTCTAGCTTGGATAGGCGTCATTCCTATTGATCTATGTCGGCTGTTGTTGTAAGAGGCAAGTATTTTCGGAAGGATGTCAACGTAGACTGTATTGTTTTGCATAGTGAATCTCTTATACATTTTATCTTTGATAGTTCTATTCCATCTCTCACAAACTGATGATTTCTCTTCATTTTCAGTGGAATAGACCTTTATCTTATCCTTAGCTAAGAGATCCAACACATTTTTGTTATAATATTCTTTCCCTTTGTCTACCCATAACATTTTAGGCTTATTTTTCTCTAATAAGCTTTCAAACGCTTTAGCGACTTCTAAGCCAGTTTTTGTCTTTAGAGGTACTATCCAGCCATATTTACTGAAAAGGTCTAAGACCATTAGTAGATATTTATAACCTCTGTTCCATTTGCTAAGCTTTTGCATATCAACTAAGTCTGAACACCAGATATCATCTACATTATGTGCAATGACTCTTCGCTTGGTAAAATTTCGTTTTATAGGTTTGTGTAACTCATTAGCTAGCCCTTCCCATGTGTCTAAATTTTTAGCGTTTTTTTTTTTACTCCTAAACCAAGTTTTTGCTTTGTATTAATAGTGTTTCTAGCTAACCAATGGCCCCACTGTCTCTCATTCCAGGGAATTGCATCTAAAGCTTGGACCATTTTCTTGTCAGCCACATTTTTACATGATTTTACATTACCTCCCTTATCAGCACATACTGAGTAATCAACATCGTGTTGCATGGCTATAGCATCTGTCTTACCTGTTGGCTGATCATAGATTTCATAGATTTGGCCAGTATCACGATCCCATTTTACTTGTTTTTCTAAATCATTGTAAGGACCAGTATATTTGTGACCTGGAAGAGTCCAACCAGCTTTCGGTTTAGGTAACTTACCTATTGCTTTATGAATATCGAGACCAGAACCTGTTCTTCCCCTTCCACTGATTTTTTTAGAAATATCATCAGCCAGAGAGTCAATTGCTCTATTCAAATACCTTTTACCAATGCCTTTAACTTTGTCTTTTACATAGTCAGATTTTATTGCTCTACTAGCTCCTTTTTTACCTAGGTTGTACAATCCTTTTGCACCAGCAGCCAACCCTTTGACAATAAGTTCATCAAAACCGCTTCCCTGCATTTCCGCTTTAGATATAAAACGAAATTTTGTAATTCCACATTCAGCACAAATACATCGCATTGCATTTCTACCATTTTTTGTAATTACAAAAGTTTCAGAATTAGGTACACATTCTGTCCTTTTTCTTTGTCGAACGCAATAAGATAACATATATTAATTAATATTATAATAAATATATGTTAATCTATTGTTAACAAAGTTAATCTATTGTTAAAAAAGTTAACTATTGTAAAGTTCCTTTACTATAATATAGCTCCTATGAGGGGAATTCCCTTAAATGGACTGTTTTTACCCAGTAATAGCCCTTTTCCTTTTCTACTCGTACCTGACTTAACAAATTTAGTTTTTGTTATCCCACATTCTGCGCATTTACATTTCATCATGGCACGACCATTTCTTGCCTGTACAACCCTTTCTGAACCAGGAACGCACTCTGTCTGTTTTCGTTGTTTTACACAATAGCTTTTCATCTATATATTAATATATTATTATTTTAATATATTATTATATAATGGAAGAAATTGAAATTGACAATGAAATACGTAGAATAGAAGCGATGTATAAACATTACAAACTTCTTTATAGAAAAATTGCCTTTTTATGTTGTTCTGGAGAAACTAAAAGAGTGAGAAATATGAGAAATAGTTTGAAACGAGATTTAAAAAAAATCCGACAAATCAAACAAATCCAACAAATAAGAACTACCTAAGCAATTTACTAATGTAATTTTCTATGAATTTTTCATTCTCTTCGGTGTCAAAGCTAAAAACTTGCAATAAATCGAAATAATCTACTCCTTTATGCATTTCATTCAAGAAATACAAGCAAAAATAGCCACAGGTTGTAGTATAGAGATTCTGTATTTGTCGGTTTTGGTGTAATAAATTTAAGTTTTTCTCTTTTGCATGGTTTACCAACTCTTGAAAAGGTGGCATACCAAAAGAGTCAAAGTAATTTATTGTACCATCACGAACATAGGTTGTAACCCAATGACTACCACTCATATAATGAGGTTCTAAATTATAAATAAAAAGAGCTAACTTATGATTATGTGGTACAGTCTGATCTCTACTTAAAACATTCTTGATAGGTATCTTCAAGTATTTACACCAATCTAAAAGATCAAAATTACTCATTGGGATATCTTTATGGAATTTAGGTTGGTGGTTGGGGCTAGGCTTTTTTACCTTTTTTTTTTTTTCCCCTGCCCCATGTGCCAATAAAAGGTGGTGGAGCCATAGGCATTACTGCTGCTCCACCATTTGATCTTGGACCGCCCATTCTAGGATTTCCACCTTTTATAATGCATCAATAATCATTGGAATACCAATACTAGCCATTAACGTTCCAATACCATTACCTACTTGTCGTTGTGTCATTTTGAAAAGTAAGTCTTCTCCTAATTTATGAGCTCGGGCTAAATCTCCTATTTGTCCTTTAGTTAGTAGATCACCCAATTGAGCTAACATAAATAGTTTATTATTTGGTACTTGATACATTTGTCCGCCACTAATTTTCTTAACTATTTGGCTTGCACCTTCAGAAGCTAACCCTGCTAGGGCAGACAATCCTAGTGTTTTACCGATAGTTGGTGCTACATTCTTTAATACTGGCAATATTGAACTAAAGATACCAGACCCAGATTGACGCCTGATATTATACTTTGATATAGTAATTACCATTCCTCGATCCATTGATTTGGCTTTAGCTAGTCTCTTAACAGTATTCATTGGTACCATAAGGACATCGGAACCACTTAACGCATTTTTACTTAAGCGTAAACTTATTTCTTCTCTGTGTCTGTAAGCCTTAGTTAGTTTTCTTTTTTGACCTTGAGAAAGTTTTACAGAAATTTTATGTAGTTCAGTCATTATATATTATTTAGGGACTTTTTTAAATTCCTAAATAATATTTATTCTATGCCTTTGGCATAGTCTATGACTTTGGAATAGTCTATGACTCATATTTATAAATCAGATCCAATAGATAGAACATCTTCTTCTTCATCATCTAAGATGAAGTTATCGAAAATATCTTCTACTTCTCGATATGATACTTGCATTAATTTTGGTTTTAGAGTAGCTCCAAAAGTTCCTGTTGTAATTGAAAACCAGGAAGCAATAAATTTCACTTTACTATTTGGATCAATTTTTACTGATTCATATTCTAATTTTTTTTCCCCATCCCATGTATAAAATTTTGTAGCTATTCGATCATTTCTAAAAAATAGATTAAACTCCATCCTTGATGGGTAATCTAGATATACTCTTTCTTCATCAACAATTTTATACGGTTTTTTACAGATTCTTTTCCAAGAACCACCTTGACCGTGTTCATCATAACCTGATACAGCTTCTCTTGGTATTTTTTTTTATTATTAGAATGTAAATAATCAATAAAAAATTCGTCTAATTCTTTGGCTTTTTCTAGATATTCCCCATCACAATTAATTTGCATGCTAGTACTTTGATATTCTCCATTTTTATCATAATTTTCTTTTAAACCGAACGGAGTATATCCTTTATATTTAACAAATAATGTCCTTCCATTGTATAATATTCCAATCTGTGTTCCATTGTGATTATTTGGCTTTGGTTTTTTAAAAGTTATCTTTGAAGTGTCAATATCGAGAAAATCGACTATTTCGTTCTGACTTTCGTTCTGACTTGCTTTAACACTCATATATATTATATTAAAATATTTTTTCTAAGACATTTATTAATTTATTAATTTATTAATTTACTAAGGTAAAGGAACTTTACTAAGGTAAACTAATGTAAAATATTTTACTAAACTATTACTAATTGATCTCCCACTTTATCAACAACAACATCTTCTTCATAGAGAACAATTGCATGCACTCTAAAATCAGCAGCTGCGGCTTGTGAGAGGCGAAATCTTATGTTAAGTTGCTTTGGATCTCGGCTAACCTGTTCTGCTTGATAAGTCAAATCAAAATATAACATTGGGTAAAGACTTGAAAAATTAGTGACATTGAGCTGAGTACCTGTGTTATAATCATTCTTTTTCCATGAATAATTCATTAAATCATAATAGATTCTTGTTTTACTTTCTGTATCATATTCAAGTTCTGGATAGAAGACACCATTACCATATTCAAGACGACATGTGCTAAGATGACTATTATTATTGGCTGCGTTCAGTTTAAAAGTATCAAAAATATAAGGATTTGCTGTCATATCATTGGTCTTAAGTCTCTGGAAGTAGAGGAAAACATGCTTTACTTTATCAATACTAGCTGAGATTCTGAAATCACCACTGTTTCTGGTAGTATCTGAAGTTTGGTACATTTCTTTGAGGTATTTCCATTTACTGGGTTTTTGGTATTCACTGATGAATTTAGTCATAAGAGCATCTTTTGGTTCTAGTCGGGGTACCCATAGATAAAAACGATCAATTACTAATCTCAATGTATCAACTGCACCATATAATACTTCAGCGTCCGGTGTAAGTTCTATTTCAAATTGGAGATCCATTGGAGGTAACAATCATCCTTCTAATTCTTCGAAAAAAGAATACCTATTTAATGGAATACTTGTATTAACATGAGCTCTGTTAGCTGTTAATAAACGCCTACTTTCCAAACCAGTGTTTGTATCATCTGAAGTGGCATCTGTATCTAAATACCATAAGCTATTTTTGGCTGTACTACGCCCAAAATCATCTGAATATTCTAAAAGATTTTTTGCAAAAGTTACAAGATGAAGATTATCAGTGTCATAGACGATTTTTCCTGCACTCTTTATTACCATATGCTTAATTAATGAATGCGATCCATTAATAATTGTTGTTCTGGCGTCTGCATTGTCTCCACCATTTGCTTTAAGGTCTAATCTGAATCGCACTTCAAAAAAGGCGTTAAACCAATCAAGCATAATACCACGATCAGTAATATGAAATTTGTATCCTTTCTTTTCTTGCTCTTGAGTATTGGCAGGAGCTCTTATAGCATCTTGAAGACGAAATTGCACTAGTTCGTTTCTCTGTACGTTCTCTGGTGATCTAAATGCCATTATATATTTTTTATCAGATTTTTTTTTCAAGATCTTTAAGATCGCGCTATAAGATTATTTATCAGTGTATTAACTTCATCCTGAGTTTTTGGCTTTGCTCTGCCTGGCTTTGACTTTGTTGACTTTGTCGCTTTTTTAGATCCTGAGGACAGCCTTTTTCGGATAAGCTCACCAGATCGCTCTATAACTTTATCAGCAGCCTTTTTACCAACTCGTTCTCCCGCATGAGATACACCAGCTTGTATTGCTTTTTTAGCAAATGGTTTTAAAACCTGTCCAGTTAAAGCACTAGCTACTCGTTTTAGTGGTTTCATAAGATTATCTACGATAATTCCATTGCCACGGTGTTTGTAGACATATCGTCCCGTTCTTGGGTGATAAATCTTTTTTAACTCTCTTGACTTCATATATAATTAAAATGGAACTTTTTTTAAGATTAATGAAAATGCAGTGTTAGCATGATTTAAATAGACTGGTCTTCTTAAACCATCAGTTACATAGATTCGAACGCTTGAAACTCTTGTTTTATTGATAGGATTAAATATAACACGACGCGGTTCAAGGGTAAAATTGTAAGAAGGTTTTAAAGTTCCTACACCAAAACTAAAAACAATATCTGATTCTCTCCCATCTACTAATGAATCAGAGACTAAATCACAATGAATATTTAGGACATCTGTATCTTCTGATAGGTTAGGTATTTTGGGGCTAACGTTTCTCTCATTGCTTAAGACCACCTTATCGAATCCTATTAGTTTACCAAAATTTGATTTACTTAGGTCAAGCCGATAGTTAGCGTCTAAAGTCACTAAGACTCTAAAAGTTGAATCATCAAAAGTTAAAGAGATTGGAAATTCTTCATCACCATCACCATTAACTTTTTTAGTCTTTTCCTTAATGTAATTATCAATATCAATGTAATCCCAAACTCCTTTTGGAAAATCAATATCTGTAAATGTTTTCCCACCGTCTTTACTGTAAGCTATCTTTTGATTGCTATAACCAGAATTTATATTTGTCCATGTAAAAGCCATTGAAATAATTTTATTAAAACCAATATACCAAACCCCATCACTGTGTTCATAGTCCAAAGTTCTAGAAAACCTTGTAGTAAAATCACCAGGTCGATTACCAGGTTCATCTTTAACTGCAAAACTGCTTAATGAGATTTCTCTCTCCATATATCAATGTAAATATAATTTACTAATGTAAATAAAATTTACTAAACCCCAAAATATTTTTTCACTAACTTTTGATATTGCGACTTATTGATTGATTTTGTTCGTAATAGAGTGTCTAAGATAGTTTGACCCATATTTCTCATCTTGACACTTGTATTGCCTGCTTCCATTTCACCAATAATTAGTGTTAATTTCTTTAGTAATTCTTTAGCATCATTATAGAAATACACGCCACTGCCAGTGCTTACACCCCTGCCTCTTTTGGTCCCGTAACCTTTCGTTGATTTGCTTTTAAATCTATATTGCTTAATATAATCATTAAGCTCTCCTCTAAATCGGTCTGAATTTTGATGTATTCTATCTCTTTCTGCTGCATCAATCTCACCTTTCTTAAATTTTCTAGTAGCATTTGCTTTAAAAACAATTACTTGTCTTCTTCTCCTTTCAGCATCTTTTACAACTTTATCTAGATAATTTCGTTGTTTTGTTGGAGTCATTTCAGGTTCGGCCAGTCTCAGTTCAACATCATCATAGTTGGGAAGTTCCAAATGATCTAAAATCTTATTTGCTTGTCTTTCATCTTCTTCTCCCTCGAATTCTTCTCGTGGTGCTTCTATAGCTGAAGGTTCTTCTTCTATAGCAGAATATTCTGGTGGTAAAGTTTCATCTCCTTGTAAATTCCAAAAACTAGGATCCATTTCATATTTTGGTGGCGGCCCTTCAGGCATCTTAGCTATTTGTTTTTCTGTCTGCGGCGCTACGTAATCTTGGAGATCTAATAATCCTTCCACATCCATATCTTCATATGGATCTACTTCAGGTGCGTAATCAATTTCTTCTTCTGCTTTACCCGCAGGACGTATTCTCATTTGTGGTCTATTCTTAGGCTTTTGTGCCCTTAAACCCTCTATGATTTCATCTAGTCTAAATGATTTTGTTATCCGCTGGTCAGAAGTCTTACTCTTTATCTTCTCTTCAGTGATCTCATCATATAGCTGATTCTTCATCCTTCCAGTCTCAGTCCGTTTCTGAGCTAATCGTTTCCAATTTGAGAGACTCATATAATATTTATATTTTTTATATTATGTTATATATTATGAGTCATTTATTAAAAAAATATTAATTATATAGATGAAAATTCCTAATTATGATTCAGTTTGTAATAATGACCGCAATTTCAAACGACTTCTACCTTATATGCCTTCAGACACTTTTCGAATGTTAATTTGTGGACCAAGCGGTTGTGGTAAAACTAACGTTCTTATGCATATGCTTTATAATCTACTCTACTATGATAAGATTTACTTGTTTTCTAAAAATCTCGAGCAACCGAAGTACAGACAACTATTAGAAACATTTCGACCCATTTCAGAAGAGGTTGGTTATGATGTTATAGAAGAGAGTAATGGTGATGTCGTTCCTCTGGAAAGCTTAGATGATGATAACCAAAAAATAGTCATCTTTGATGACTTTGTTTGTGAACGAAACCAAAAACCTCTCATTGAATATTTTATTGGTGGTCGTCATAAAAATTGTAGTGTAATCTATTTAAGTCAATCTTATTATCTTACTCCTAAAGACATCAGGTTGAATTGCTCTCATTTTTGTATTTTTGACTCTCCAAGTAATTCAGAGAAAGCAAGAATGTGTAAAGAAGTCAATGTACCTAAGAAGCGATTCGAGAGTGCGACTAGTGAGCCTTATAGTTTTGCGTACATTGATAAGATAAAAAAGACAATCAGAAAAAATTTCAATGAAAATATATAATTTAGTAATATATGGATAGAAATCGTTCGACGAGAAGATTAACAAAAGAAATATATAATGAGTTTAATAACATAAATTTTTCATTAGAGAATCTTACTAGTAAACTAGAATGTTTAAAAATGATTGAAAGAAAATACAACGAATCTATTTCGGATGAAATATTATTATTAATTAAAGATCTGAAAATGTTACATTCTGATTACTTAAGAGATAAAGAAGAAGAATTATTTATTCAAGTTTAGTATATATGGGTGTTACTAATGGGCAACTTGAATCAACATCAACAAGTGGTAAAGGTGAAAAAGGTGATCCTGGTTTACCTGGAATTGGTTTTAGTCTAACTGATGATGGTAATTTTGACATTGATAGTAAGCGATTAACTGAAGTAGCTGCTCCTATCGATAAAAATGATGCAGCTACAAAGGAGTATGTAGATAATAACCTACCAGCTATTGATTTGTCACCTTATCTGAAAAGAGATGGAACAACATCAATGACTGGTCATTTAAATATGAATAATCATAAGATTAGTGATTTAGAAGATGCTACGGATGATAATGATGCTGTACCTCTAAAACAATTAAAGGAGATGACAACAGATCATAGGACAAATTATCATTTGCAACCTAGTTTTACTTTTTATAAAGATTTTGGTGATAAAGCAGAATTAACTAAAGGGGACGTTTCTATTCCTGGGCATACTGATCATTTTGAACTATTAGAAGCGCCTCGAGAAGGGACGCAATCTGGTTATGCTTATTCTACTGTTAAACTAGTGAACAATTTAGAAATAGATCCTAATTATTCTATCGTTTTTGAAATATTTGGATATGATGGAACAAATATAGTTACAGATGGTGATTCAGATAGACTATTATTTACAAATGTCACTGGTAATGCAAACATAATTGATTTTAGTCATGATTGGTTTAGCAATTACGCAAAAGCTTACATAATATTTAATAGTTCTAAAAGAGATGTGAACATTAGTTTACAATTTCGATATTATGGTTCCAGTAACTCTAATTTTAAATTTCTATTTTTTAGTAGATGTGTCAAAGGAACACAAAGGACTAGTTTTGATCATAGATTATTTAATGTTAAAAGTACTGATTTTTCAGGAACAATATTAAATTTTGAACCAATCAATATGAATAATGAAAAGATAATCAATATTGGTAATCCTACTGATAAAAAAGACGCTGTCAATAAAGAATATGTTGACGATCAAGACGCTAAACAGGATATTGCTATTAATGATTTATCTTCTCGAAAAGCAGACAAAACTTATGTTGATGATGAGATTACTAAGATTGATTTAAGTCAGATTCTCAAATTAGATGGTTCACGCTCTATGACTGGAAATCTCAACATGAATGACAATAAAATAACAGATTTAGTTACACAAGATGATGTTCCAATCACTGATTACCCTAATGCTTTAAAAGATTCCAAAATGGCTGTTAATAAACTTTATGTTAATGAAAACTTTTTAAAATTAAAAGGTGATGACTATGACTTAAAAGGTAAACGGATAAAAAATACTGAGCCATATGGTGTAAATACTTTTGATACAAATGATTTAGTCTCCAAGGCATTTGTCCAAGCAGAAATAAGTAAGCTACCTACAGATGTATTAAAATTGGATGGTTCACGCGCTATGGCAGGTAATCTCAACATGAATGACAATATCATTACAAAATGTGGGCGATTAACTATGACGGCTGATGGTAATAGCCCAATTAATATGAATAATAGTTATCTTTATGGTTTGCCAAATCCTTTTGGTGGTGATGATGCCACCAATAAAACTTATGTTGACAATAGAGATAATTTAAATTTACCTTTAAATGGTTCCAGAGCAATGACTGGTAGTCTCCAAATGGGTGGTAATGCAATTATTAATATTAAACCTTTTGTTGAAGATGATTCAAGTCAAGCTGCTCAAAATGCACAAGCTAATGATGTTATTAACTTTGGATATTTTCACGGACAAAGAGGTGATTTAAAAAGAGAAATAAATGATGTTTCTGCAGCAGCGCTTAATAGAAAAAATCCTGATCCGATGGAAGACTCCATTGATATGGCTAATCATAGCATTATCCGCTTGAAAGATCCAAAGTCATCAGATAGCTTTCACGCTTCCACTGTTAACTATGTTAATAGGACAATTAGTGATAATAACGCTGTAATTAATACTTTGATTACAGATAAAGTGAGTGAATCTGAAGAACTGAATATTAAAGCAAACCGACAAGAGAATGAATTCTCTTTTGTTATGGATGATGATTTATTTAAGGAAGATGATGATGATATTGTCAAAGTAAGAAAAGTCGACAAAGATTTTTATCAAATCAATCATGCTACTTATCAATTTAAAATTAAGTATGACTCTGCTATCGGTTATTATAGCACCCGATTAACTATTGATTTAAAATCGTTAGATTTAGGTGAGTATACATTAGCTTTTGAAATGTATTATGGTAATCGAGTAGATCGAAAAGAAGTGGTTGTCGACGCAGTATCCGAAACATTAAATGTTTCACGTAATAATACAAATACTTTTTCCGATCATAGTAGAACAATTATCAATTTTCATAAATATGGAAACATTGGGATTATTGATTTAGATATTGATTTAACTTTAAAGTATAAGAGTGGTGAAACTTATGATGCAGAAACAAACATCTTTGTTGTCGTTTATGGAGTAAGTGGTCATCAGAATGACGTTGACTCGCGAATTTGGGATAGATTCTATTACATCAGAAACAAAATCATCTATTATGAAGCACCTATTAATATGGGTAATCGACAAATAAAAGGATTAATTGATGGAAATGAAAACGGTGATGCTGTTAATGTGAAACAACTGAATGAAACAGAAGATAATATGGTAAAATATGTTGATGGAGAAATTGTAAAAGTAAATAGTGAAATTGTAAAAGTAAATACTGAAATAGCAAAAGAAAATCCTACTATTAATGAAAATAAAAATGTTATAGAATTAATAGTAAAATATATATTAAGTAATGATTCAAAGATTTCTTTAATAAAAGATTTGTATTTTTCTGATAATGTTGAAGGTAGAACACCAAATACATATGCATTTGTAACTACTGGTGATAACAAAGGTGATTTCACTTTTTATTATGTATTTCAACATAGCGCAACTACAAATAGTGTAATGACTATGAGAATTACTAATAGGATATTAGGTCGTGACTTAAATACGTATATTCATGTTGATAAAAGCAAAGTCGTAATTTCGAGTAATCCTACAATAGATGAACCATCTTTAAGATCATATAATATTCTAAATAATTCTTTAGGAAAGCAATTTTGGTTTTGGGTTTGGTATGATGGCAGATTTTTAAAAGTAATTTTTAGTGGAATTAGTGAACCAATGTATACTTTTATTCGTATGATTAACCCTGTACTATTAAGAGTAAATGTGGATGATAATCCTTTCACTAAGGTGAGAGGATTAATAACTAAAAATATTTATGATAATAATAGTACCGCATTTGAAAATGTCAAAGAATTTGAAAGGAGCCAAGGAACTATTATATAATGTAAATATATATATATATGGGACACAGTAATGGACTACTTGAAAAACCATCAAGAAGAGAAAAGGTTAAAATAGGAATAGGCTTAAAATCAACTCCAGGTATTAAAACAACACCAGACAACCATTTCGATTTACAAAACAAGAGAATAACTAACATTTCCG
>OZ026609.1:10887292-10892292 GCA_964020085.1 Micromussa lordhowensis
GATCCGTCTCCCTTTCGTCGAATATCCCACGCGCACCGATCAGGACCTGTATCAACTTGACACTAGAAATATCACGGTCAACAAATAACAAAGGGGTCAAAGGTGACAAAGACATTGTGAAATTGGATTCTCATTACGGCCAAGGTTCACGAAAATAGACCGCAGATCACCATAGGGGTCGCAGGGCAGCCTGATAGGGTCGTGGAAAACGTAGCCTGCGTCGCAGACAGACAAAACCGCCGGTGTAGACGCACTATACCAGGGATTTCGTGACACGTCTGGCTACAACGCAGGCTTGGAAAACGTGGATGTCGACTAGGTCATTGTTCGGCTATTTCCGACGTTAAGAAGATGAGCTAAGATGACGGCTTGATTTTCTTTGCATATTTCAGTCTCTGGAATTCCTGAATCTCGGTTTCTTTTAATCGACATTTCCCGATTCCCGCCTGTTAAAATCGCCAAATCCCGCGTCCCGGTCAGAACTACAATCCCGAATCTTGTCAACAGGAATCCTCTACCTCCGGACAAAGGCCGTGGTCAGGACTGTCAGCAGTTGACTGGAAGTGATGCCATATAGCCATGACAGCATTTTCCATGTCTTCAGTGTTGTGGGTGTTGTTTCTAATTGCCCTCCCATAGTAGACTTGAAGCTTGTCAATAGTGTTATTTGTTAGCCTTCCAGCCACACCAATTGGCTTGCCATCATCAAGGCGGCTTTGTCCCAGCCTCTTTTTCAGAAAGCGAAGCCGTGAGCCAAGACGTTTTTGAACATGGCCAACACACTCCAGTTTCCCAACCTCCTTATCACCATAGGCGGCTTCCTGAACAATAAGTTTGTTGCCTTTGCTATCACCATCTCCCAAAAATTCAGTGTAGCGAACTGAATAGTTCTCGACTGATCGCTGGAATATGGCCAACAACCCAGAGGCATCCATTGACCCAGAACTGCCCAGGTAATTAGCCTCACAGAGATGCTGGTGTCCTTCCCACCAGTCCTGGAATTCTTGGGTACCTTCCTTACCCCTCCATCCAGTACACTCCTTACAGTTCTTAGACATAACCTCTACATCAAGCACTTTACCTGTGATTGTGGACAGGGCAGTGACAACTCCATATGAGGATGAATATCCTCTTTTCCTCCAAGTGCCATCTCCCGAGACTCCAATGTCAAACTTCCCATCTTCCTTTGGCTCATAAAAGGTTTTTACCTCTTCTACAGCCTTTGCCATACTCTGCTTACAGACAGCCTGTGCAGCATTCTTCACAATAGCAACATGATCCCGGTAAGAATTTTCATTCATTGGAGGAGGCATGTTCATGACACAAGTAAATTTTGCAAGTGCTTGATGGCCAATACCAATGTTTCTGGTAGCCAAAACTATCCTCCTGTTAACTTCGAATGCTTGACTCCCTTCGATTTTTGAGGAAGAAAAAAATTTTTCATAGAACTTGCACTTTTGGTTCTCGCACTTCAATACAAAAAGGAGATTGTCTAATCGGCGTGGGTGGGTGGGTCGTGGGTTGGTAGTTCGTGGGTTGGTAGTTCGTGGGTCGTGGGTCGTGGGTCGTGGGTCGTGGGTCGTGGGTCGTGGGTCGTGGGTCGTGGGTCGTGGGTCGTGGGTCGTGGGTCCCCCATGTGTGGTCGTGGGTCCCCCGTATATACACGTCATGTATGCATAATTTTACGCTGTTTCCGATGCCCTCTCACAACAGCGGTTTTGTCCGCGATCTCTTTCTGGCGTGTACACTGAGTGACTCTTAAGGGATTGTGCCAAAGATGTTACGTTAACATTCTGCCAGTGGTTCACATATTATTATTATTTTAAAAATAACAAACAAACTGCGGTTGTAAACATAATGAGACAACGCATGCTGTAAAAACTTTCATTTATGAACTTGACGTTACGTATGCTCCAACATACGAAACGTCAAGTTCATAAATTAAATTTTTTACATGCGTTGTCTCGTTATGTTTATAACCGCAGTTTGTTTGTTAGTTTTACTCAAGTTGAAATGACCGAAGAATAAGAGTGTCTTTTATTTATTTTACTTTTTTTTTATCAGCGACTGGAAATTCTTACAAGACCTTACAAAACGATTTGACTGACATCCTTCCTTTGGTTGATAAGGATCAGTCACTTCTTTGTAAATGTCTGTTGTGGGAAATTGGAGCACTTAATGTGGAGTGGTGTCGAAAAATTTATGTCTTGCCGCGTGGACACTCGGTATAGACTGGAACCAAGCAATGTGAAACGAGACACGTGACCAGTTAGTTCGCCATCTTGGAAAGAAGTGGGCTAGCTAATGTTCGCAAAAATTGACAAGGATGCTAAGAATACTGTAGTCTGTAAAGATTCACCCCAGGCCGAACTTAAGTTTCTCCGCCATGACGAAGGCTTCTGGCAAACACGTGCATTTCAGCTATTTTTAACCATACTTGAGCATTCCCACGCTACCAAACGAACAACCGCGCGGTCGCTACAAGGCGGATGCATGTCGGCTGATCCTTAGCTTTCGTGAAATCAATATTAATAAAATAAATCATGACCAAACATGAAGACAAAAATCCCATGACATGTTTGCTGGAAAATGACTCAAAAATTCGATTACAGCCATGACACAACTTTTTCGTGTTTTCCAAAAGTTGATCAGTTATACCAAGTGGGATTCATTCACACCTCGCAAGTACAAAATCAACCTCATCCGCACTCTCACCTATCGATGCTTCCGAATTTGCTCCTCGCCATCTTTATTACAGGCCGCTATCAAAGATCTGAGAAAGCTCTTGTTGCAAAATGGTTACCCTCAAGGTGTTATCACGTTCAACATTAACGATGTATTGAACAAAAGTAAAAACAAACCAAATAACTCTGTTCAGGCTACAGTCCCCAAAAAAGATATCTTAATCGTGTTACCCTACAATGTACTTAGGTTTTCACAGTAACCAGGTCACGAAACGTCTGAAATCCTGCGTATACAATTTGTACTCTTTCGTCAATCTCAAGATCATTTTCCAAAACACACGCCGCATCAAATCCTTTTTTCCATACAAAGATCGCTTGAACCGATCTCAGAGGTCCAAAGTCATCTATAAAGCTGGTTGCTGGAACTGTGATGAATTCTACATTGGCAAAACAAAACGAAGACTCCATGATAGAAAAACAGAACATTTCAAAGCCCTCGCGAAAAGTGACCATTCATCAGCCATTGCTGATCATGTAATAACCACTGGTCACGACATTAAATGGGATCACTTTGACATTTTAGCGTCCGGAAAAACTGACGTTCATTGCAAAATGAAAGAGACTCTGTTCATTCAAGAGCTAAAGCCTTCCCTTAATGTCAATATTAGTAGTGAGAAGTTGTTGCTGTTTTAACTATTACTCCTCATTATGTCAAAACACGTACTGCTGCAGATAATTTTTCTCAGTCTAGGTTCCAGACCTCTATTGTTTTACGATATATATATAGGTTTCAAATATTGTAACGGTCACTTTTGAAAATGTATGTTGACTAGCATACGAAACGTCAAGTTCTATAAAAATGCATTGGAATACAATGTTCATCACCGCTGTTTGTGTTATTTTCTTCATCAAGCTTCGATGGCCTAAGAGCAAGAGTTTATTTGATCAGTTGTTCTTTTCTTTTACTTGAAATGCCGACAAAAAGCCGTAGATCGTTATATCGAAGTTGTTATTCCATTAACGTGAGTTCTGGGAAACAAACAAGCAAGTTCAACACACTTTTCTATATTAATTAATGCAATCATTCTCGGCAAACGCGCACGCCAATGTTAAACGTATACTTTCGTTAAAGTTTACCAAAATTATTCGCCAGACCAGGAGGGAAAATGTTTATAGTTAATGGGAGACAGTTTTCCTTTGTTCAACGTTTCATAAAACTGAGGAGTTCGGGGAAATTAATTCGTGAGCGGGCAATTGCAAATTTGGACCGAGCACTGAGGGAGCTAATATACTTTTTTCTTTATCTTCAAGCAAACACGACCCACGACCCACCACCCACGAAACACCCACCCACGACCCACCCACCCACGCGATTTAGCCTGACCCTACAAAAAGCGAAGCGAAACCCATCTTGGCACCGCTGTCTTCCTGCAACTCGACACGGCCATGCTTGCAAACAGGACTACACAAATAAATGGAAGACTGCTGAAAGCACAGAAATGTCAACCAAACGAAAACCGTCGGGTCCTTCGGAATCTTCTTCGTTTGAGCTGCTATCTGATTCACAAGAAATTTCGTCCAGTTTCCTCACAGAAGCCGGGAGAGATTTCACTTTGGTTGCATCAGTACTCAAACTCCGCTTGTTTGCTTCGGTATCGGATCCTTCGGTTTCTTCGGCCGATTCTTGATCAACTGAAGCCTCGTTTTCCACTTTTTTTTCTTAACAGTATATCTATTACCTGCGAATCTCCTTTTCTTGTTTCTTCCACTCTTAAATTTTTTCTTTGGAGGCATTTGCTCAATTTGTTTGACAGCAGAGATTCTGAAAATGGCGATAAAAAACTATGCTCGTGTTTGAGCGATTCAAGGCTTCATGTATTTCAACCTCGTTCCCAGGGTCTCTCATCTTACTGCCTAGGTCGAGCGAGGCGCCGAGGCGCCCTAGGCGCCTATGTCTACTACGTCCTATGTCTCCTACCCAGGCCCCTACCACCCAGGCCCCTAGAGATATTGAATCGCTTCTGCGGGCTTTTTTCTGGATTTCATACGATTCTGCTTCAAAAACGACCCGTAAACAACTCTGGTTGCCATGGAAAAGGTCTATACTTTTTTACCCAAGTGCACAAATAGCTCAAAAACAAATTTATATTTAAAGGAAATTGGAAAAAACACTCCTAACTCAAGACTACAATGACTAAACTTGCATTACAAACGATGTTCTAAAAATTGCCATTTTTCAAGAATTTTGGCCTATCGAGCCACCTTAAAGTGCACCTAACCCCAATTTTTTTATTCGGCTGAGATGAAACTTTGCAA
>OZ026609.1:10902292-10947292 GCA_964020085.1 Micromussa lordhowensis
TTGTCGATTTTGACAGCTACCATATCGGAAATCTTAAATTTGGGTTGTTTCTTTTGTTGTTTTCTTTTTGTCTGATCTATCATATCAGTGTTGTATTTTGTTTGGTTTTCTATTATTTTTTGTCTCTTGTTTGGTGGTTCTTCATCATTTGACTTCATCACTGACTTCTTGTTCATTTTCTTCTTGTGAATGGTTTTGTGTGTTTTCTTCTGCATTTGAATTCATGATCTCCCGGTGAGGTTTGATCCCGTACACAACTTCATAAGGTGTTAGCTTTATTGCTCTATGGTATGAAATATGTCTGGCATATGATGCCTCTTTTGTGTAGTGGCACCATTTTTGGATGTTCTTTTCTGCAGTGCTGATAATAAGTGATCGCATATCCTGCTTCCATGACCTGTTACTTCTTTCTGTCAATCCCTGTGTTGTAGGTGTGCGAGGTGCTCCATGTGACAAAGTATGCCATTTTCTTTACAGAATTTCTTCATTTTCTGGTTTTGAAACTCTCCACCATTGTTAGTTATTATTTTCTTCGGAAATCCGTAGGTGTAGCAAAAATTCGTGAGACATGATAGTACTTCATCGGCTGTTTTGTTATGAAGGGGCATAACTGTTATGTACTTGGTGTGGTGATCGATAATGTTCATTGCCCACGTATGAGTTTTTGAGCAGTCGCAGGGACAATTTCGAAAGTCTATCAAATCTATTTCGATTAATGAGAGGAATTCAGGAGATTGTAGTGGCTTGGTTACTACCTTTACATGACTTGTAATGGTCTTCTGTTCTTCGTGAATTCGACACAAACTTACTAACAGGTTTACAACTTTTACGTTTACTTCTGAATAACTTTCGTTTATCCACTTGATTTGGATGTGATTTGTCTTCCTCGATGGTTCGTTCGTTTATGAGCTAAAGTCAAAACTTCGAAGAGCTGACTTCTTGGTACCACTATTTTGTTATCGTGGGTAAAGATTTTATCTTCCTTGTAATGCCATTTCTTTTTTAAAGTTTTAAGTTTTGTTGCCGTATTTGCTTCCTTCGATTGGGAGTCTTTTCTTCCTTCTGCTTGAACCTTTAGAACTTGTTTTGCTTCATCATAAAATTGGTCTTTGATGAATAGTGTTACAAGCGACTCGTTGCGCTTTTGTTTTTGTTTTAAATTATTTAATTCTCGGTAGAAAAGTTCCTCTGTTACACAGTGCATCTTCCCAAAATTTAGAAGTCTCTTTTCGTATTAATTACGCATGTGCGAATTGGTAATTAGCAAACGATTGAATGCAGGAAAACCACACAACAGCATATATAATTTGTCACGTTGTTATTGTAAGATAGTTTTGTGCTAGTATGTAGATTCGTTGGTATGTAGGTTACGTAATTATGCTAAGAACTGAATATTTAAGGACTTGTCCGTTAGGAGTTGTTACTTCGACGGCATCTACGCTTTAGATCGCTTCATTTTGGAAATTTTGTTTCAGTAAATTTCCGTGTTTTTCAAGCTGTTTATTACATTTATCACTGTATCCTGAGGCTATTCATGCCTGATCAATAAACGAGATGCCCCCTCCTATATGACTGGCGTTCTCTTACTTATACTAAGCTAGAAATTATTTTGTTTTCGTTTCACTGCAGAGTGGTTAGACAACAACTACAGTTATTCTTTGTCAATATACAGTTTGTTACTTTTCATGTTGCGATTGGGGCAGCACTTTACTTCCAACTTGTGGAACCACTAGTATGATAGCTTTAAACTTTATACCCTTCCCTCTTACGTTCGTTGTATGTCACGCAACTAAAATTTTTATTTAGGCTGATCCACGAGAGAAAGCCTTAATAAGTCACTCGATCCTTTTATGGAGGAACTAACAAATAATGTTATTGCGGCGAAAATTACGATGAATGCAGCTAGAGCGAAAATTAAGACCTCCTGCACTCCTCACTCCTCTAAAGGTAGCTCATTTGTTATGCCGACACTTTTTCCGATGACCACAAGTTTTCCCGTTCCAGTTACTTCTTACATTAGCCATGATTCGAAATCGCATTGTACATCGATCTATAGTACTGTGTAAAACGTTGTATTTTTAAAATACGGCTTTTTATCGTATTTTGTTCACAGGGCCGACACTTTCGGGGAGACCGTTACTTTCGGGATTCAACAAAAAAGTGAAAAATTAACGTTACTTTCGGGGAGCCGTTTTTTTCGGGGAGGCCGTTATTATCGGAATTCTACGGCAGAGCCGTTAATATCATCCGGCTTCTTTGGAGAGAACGCGGCTGTCCATTAATTAATTTCGAGGTGCCAGGTATATAAACTCTCCTGGGAAAAAAGATCTGAGAATCTTTCAGGAGAACTTTAATTTGATTCTTCATCGCACAAGATGGTGAAATGTTTTCCGCTTATACAATACTAACACTTTTGGGCAGAAAAACACTCTAACGCTTGTTATAAGACGTTTTGTTGCGGCATGTTCCGACCTTTCTTTTCAATAGTGTTTCATTTTAGTGCCGCCGACGAAACACAACCGGTGCAGTCCTGCTAACATGAACGCTGCCAACTACTGTCGATGGGAAGTTATGGCTTTGTTTATGAACTTTCTTGCAGAAAAAAAAGCAAATTTTATTCTAAATACTATGTTATATATGTTTCTTAGTTTTGTTAATAGTCTTGATAAATGTTATACATTGTTCACACTGGGGAAAATAGGACCGCTCATAGTTTATGATTGATCGGTGGGCGTAAGACTCGCAGCGCTTCGAGACATTAATCTCGCGCCAAACGCATGTTCTCATCGGCAGCTCAGTGCCAAGCATAGAGAGCCACTAGAAAAAGGGATGGAATATATCTTTTGCCAAGTTTAAGCGATACAAAAGCGAACACTGCCGATTAAACTTGTAAGCTGACGCTCTTACTTTATGAGAGCAATCATTGTCCCTACCGAGTACCCCAAGCTAACTAACTGCACCGAAAAAAATATACCAGTGTGTCCTCCCCTGGGGAGAATTGTCTCTACTTCAGTCCTTCCGATCATTTTGAATTTTCCGCTCGTATGCTAATCTCAAATTTTGAAAACCCCCTTGCGTATTATGAAGCTTATGCTGTCATTGTCAACGGTTACCATATAAGGCCAAAGTTTAAACGTTTTTAATCCGCAACTGGGCCGCTTTTCTTTCATCTAACTTTTACAAACTAGAAATCATTTGATCCAATCATTGGAAACTTGCTTTTAAGGGACTCTTTGATCGATTGTCTTGTTGCCACTAGTCTTCGTTGTCGTTCTCATTTAACAATCACATCTTATTTGCTATTGAGTCTCACTTCATGTTCTCTTGCTCCTCATCTGCACTTTTCAACGCGGCAAACTCCACAACTTTTTTTCTCCCTTACCCTTGGTTTGCTGCTTTTTTCTGGGTGCGGACCTGGTTCGTGCTTGCATTTAGCGGTTGGGGTGTGGCAAATACCTTAGTCTTTCTGAACTATTCAGCGTCTTCTGAAAACTCTATTGCATGAGCTTGTACTGATCATGCTTCTCGCAGACCAAAGAACATCAGAAGCGTTAACATTGTTTGCATTCGGCCTTCTCTCTGGTGGCGGGGCGGCCTGTAAATTATCATTCCAGAGGATTCGCGATGCCTCCTCAAGCATACGAGCGACACGCTGCACGTCACTGTCCTGATGAGACTCGTGCATGTTGACACGCTAGAAGTACGCAAATATAACGTAAAATGATAAAAAAATATTTCTAAAACGGATAATCAAATTAAACAAAAGCGCTAAATACTCGTTTTAGGTAATGAAAGCGCGCAAAAGCAGATGTAGTAATGATTTATCACCACATGTAAAGCTCACACGGCGGACAAAAATGGCGGGAAGCGGGATTGTTTGAATATGTGTGGAAGATTAAATTAAACTGCATCACGCCAAAATGATTGGATTGAATAAATATTTTACTTGATTGAGTTTTGCTACAAACGGCGTGCTATAGCATGTGGAACGACACATTATGTAAATACAGAAGAGCATTGTTAACGCAGAAAACATAATTCGCAACAAATAATCGAATACAGGCACTGTACAGGGGCAACCAAAACAACAGCGATGTTTTGGCGAACACGTTAAAGATGATTTCCAGTCCGTACTGTGCAGCACCGTAATGTTTATAAACAGTGTTAGTATCACCCAACTAGTGGACTAATGCAAATCCTGCATTTTGAATGGCTACGCTACTAGGGGACTATTAGCAATAGTCATCGAGTACGAAATTCGCCAGTTTTTCTTTCGCTTTTTTCGCCAAATAAATATTTTTTCAACTTGCATTTGCAAACTTTATTATTCCCTTTTCTGTCCGACTAGTTTGGTGATACTAAAACAATTAGACCCTTCGCCCTCAAGGGCCACGAGTCAATAGCCCATTCGGCTTCGCCTCATGGGCTATTGACCCGTAGCCCTTTCGGGCTACGGGTCTAATTGTTAATTAGTTCCCACTTCATGAAATGCGAATCGATGTTATTTGCTTCGAGCCACATACCTTATCTTTGAGGCCTTTCAAATTCTCTTTCCAACAGCTTCATTGATTATTACAGCTGCGAAGTTGTTTCATCAAGTGATACGAGAAGAACGAAGCATAAAGCTTCGACCGCTTCGCATCCATAATGGCGGTTGTTTTGAAACTTTGAATGTGGTTGCGAGTGGACACAACCTCGTTCCCAGGGTCTACTCCGCTTTCAAGATGGCGGCTGAGGGCGGAGAAGACCCTGGCACACACCGATATAACACTCACGCTGATTGGTCTGAAGATATAGCCGTTCTTACATTATTCGTGATTGGCCAAAATTGTCTCCCTTGCAAAATGGCTGACTTGTGCAGTTATATTTGTTGTTTCCTCTGTAATTGAAACAAAATTGTCGCCGATTAAACATTCCTCGTGTTGTTGTTTTAACTATTCACGGCAATTAAAGGAAGAGCTGAGGTTGATGTTGGACCGTAAATTAACTTGAAATTCCTCAAGGCTCACTATCAAGAGGTGGAATGAAGGTGATAGATCCGATTTTATTCGGCCGTTTACACGATTTATAGTTTTTAATATATGTGTTATTACTAGTACCCAAAGCCCGAAATAGTTACGGAATCCCGAGTTAGTGAATGTATTAATGGTTTGCACAAGAGATGACTTTTTCACTCGTAAATTAGGCAATCTGTACCAAAATTGATACATGATTTGAGCGGTTCGATCTTATATTTCTTTACCGTGTATAAACGAATTCCAAGTTAGGCCGTGGTCTAAGAGAATTAAATGAGTCTAGATGTACTTATTAGCAGGTCTGTCTAAGTGTCTAATTACTTTTTTTTAGTTTGTGTTACACCTTCTAACACGGCCGTAGATGCAAATTTATCATAAATTTAATGTTGGCCAGTCTAGTCACACCACTTAAGCCTATAACATGTTGAAGTTTAAAATATTACTTAACCGTTTCTGTACTTAAGTTCTACACTTACAAAAATAAATCAGGTACAAATACAGGAACAATTCATTTACCAAATAGATAAGTGGAGAAGAAATGTTTTATAAGTGGAGAAGCTGTATTAAATAAACTGGTTTACAACATATTTTAGTCTGATGTTTGGATTCATTATTATTAATTTCTTAAGCCCTGTGTAAGTACATATTTTGTGGCAGTATGATTATTTTAGTGTACTGTGGGGGATTTTCCTAACAGGTAATTTCTTTAACTTTTGTCCTTTTGTTACTCTAAAAGACCTCAGTTTTCTTTCATTATCACCTTAGTATAAAGATGTGGGAGAAGAATATTATTCACTTTTATTAATAACAGGATCCCAATTATGTGTATTTGACTCGTGTAGGCCTAAAAATTCATATCATCATTATATATTAAATTGGTTCCAAATAATTGTGAGAATCTCATATTAAACTGAAAGGCTGGGGTTAGCTAGTTGTTCTGGTAAAGCCAGAATGAGCATACTAGTAACTTCATTATTGACTAAACACATTATGAATTACTTGACCAATAGTGTGAGCATGTGAAATGTCCCAAATGTTTAAGGCCAATAACACGTGATCCACAGAATTGATATATTCACAATTCTTAACAACAGAGTTTATGAGACTGTGGGTGAACCCAGTGGCTAAATCGATGCTACTAGATCTGTCACAAGTTCCCAGGTGAATCCAATACTGCTTCAGTATGCTGCCAATCTTGCTGCATTGTTCATCCGAAACAGTCCGAATAGGTTGAGTTGCAATAAGCTCTACTGATAAGTGTTGTTTAGTTAATTCTGTCGATGCTGTACTCGTTGATTCAGAATATGCTGCACATTGACATTTTCTGAAGCAGTTACTGCAACATGAAGGGGCATCATTTCTGCTTTTTGTTTCACATGATCCAAGTTATGTCATCAGCCTTTTCCTTAAACATTCACTTTTGTTCAAACAGAAATTCTTCATTTCACCCGTCATACCTAGCTTGTTGGCAGCAATGTCCTGGCCACTCTAGTATAAGAAACCTTTGTTGATTTTTTGTCTCTACCTCCTCGGCCAATTTTTTGGTAATGTGATTCCAATGTTCTTGCTGCACCAACGTGAATAACCTGTCTAATGCCAATAGCAATCGTGGCAAAAACAATATGAATCATACTGTTACTAGATTTGCATGTTAACTCCAAAGTTTAGCATCTGCTGTTTCATTTGCTCAGTTTTGGGGGCATGAAACTGGCCAAATTTACAGACAGTTTTCCGGTATTTTCTCAGCATTTACGGAAAAGTAGCTTGCATCACCAAGTATATCTAGAAACAATTTAAAAGCATATCCGCACCAATTTAAGAGTAGATAGAGAAGAATAAGCGGATAGTCAGCAAGTTTTGTCTTTAGATCTTTTGCAATAGGATATAAAATTGAATCATAGCTGCCGGCGCCTGAAGATGCAGCTTTCCTTTTCTCTTTATGAGGGAATATGTTTGGTCTGTCCAGATCGGCCTTTAAGATGCATGGCTTTTCCAAATTAAGGGCTTTTGTCAACGAGTCACTTTTTCCTTTCAGAACCAAACACCAACAGTTCTTTTCAGAACCAAACGCAAACAGCTCCTCTAGCAAGCACAAAGCCTGAAAAGTTATTTAAAACTGAGCTAAATTGCAGAATACAGGGCAACTCATTTGCACGAGGTAAAAATCGATTTGACGAAATAAAGTTAGATACGTGAGCTGAATAAAACATTATTATTATTATGATTAAAAATTGAAGCGTAGCCAGGGTAAGACATATTGAAAGATAAAAACGTTCGCTGGCTAAAAAGTTTTTAAAAAATATAACATGAGCTTTCGGCTATTGTCCGCATGTTTGGTAGCAGAGGTGTGCCAAGCCTCCAGGGTTTTTCTAACACGAAAAGAGCCTTTGTCAATGACACTAGAATTATCAAAGTCTATGCGATGGTCGAATGACCACGCATGTTTCGCAATGTTTGAACCATTAGCACAAGTTTTCACATTCCTGATGTGTTCTTTCTTGCGGGTTTCAAAACACCGGCCAGTTTCGCCTACATAACACCAATCACAGTCGGCACAGGGTATTTTGTAAATTACGTTCGGTTGATGTTCAATAGATGGCCTGAATTTGGGAGAAGGGAATTCTTGTTGTAAAGTTTTGAAGGGCTTATTTACAACTTGGATGTCGTGCCTTCGAAGAATTCTCGTAAGTGGCTGCGTGACACCATTGATAAAGGGAAGGACCGCCAAATTGTTAGGATTCTCTTGAGGTGCAGCCCATTTAAAAAACATGCAAACCAATTCTTCAGGTGTGGGAATGGTGTGCGTAGATGCTTTGGAAAATTTACGCTTTAAGATGTTGGAAATAACATAGGAGGGATAGTTGTTAACTCGTAAAGCATCTGTAACGTGGTTGATTTCAATGTTTTTCCCTTGCGATGTACTAGGCAGTTTTGTTGCGCGATGTAAGAGGGTCTCGGCTGTGCTTATCTTGTGGCGTTTATCATGGTGAGAACAAAAGTCTAAATATCTGTCCGTGTGGGTTGCTTTGCGATATACACCTATAGCGATCGTATTATCCTTACGAGAAACCAGAGTATCTAAGAAAGCGATCTGTTGGTCAGATTCCTCCTCAATAGTGAATGAAATGTGTGGATCGATGGAATTAAGTGTAGTATGAAAGGAGTTGACAGCATTCCTTTTGATGATGCAAAAGCTGTCATCCACATAGCGTTTCCATACTTTAGGTTTTACTTCAGAGGTGTTGATGGCAACTTCTTCGATCGCTTCCATACATAAGTTTGCCACCACCGGGCTAACAGGGCTACCCATCGCGCAACCATGAGTCTGTTTGTATATCTTGTCATCGTAAATAAAGTAGTTGTTAGATAAGACAAAGTGCAACAAAGAAGTGATTTCATTGCTGTCCAGGCTCGTGCGTGAAGAAAGTTTAGAAAAACCCTGGAGGCTTGGCACACCTCTGCTACCAAACATGCGGACAATAACTCTAAGCCGATTCCAAACCAGTATAGTATTCTTTTCAAACCGTAGTCACCTAATTTACACGTTTATATCTTTCTATTGTCATTCTTCATATTTTTATCTCGCCTTTTTTGTATATATTTCATCAACTTGTATTTTAATTTTTTATCCGTCGAAGGCTGTAGAATGATAGCCGAAAGCTCATGTTATATTTTTTAAAAACTTTTTAGCCAGCGAACGTTTTTATCTTTCATTATTATTATTATTATTATCATTAAGATAATTTATTGCTATTCTCTCAAATGTACTCATGTAATTATTTTATAGCCGATACAAGTCTTTTATACCCAGCATATTATGTAAGTAAGTTATTTTTTAAATTGTTAATAAAGTTGATTATTATTAAAATTATTATTATTATTATTATTATTATTATTATTATTATTATTATTACGTATACAGTAATATTAAATTAAATCTTCCCAAAACTATCAGTGAAAGCTTTGCACGCCATACGCAAATATTAAATCTAAGAAAATTTGCATTGACTGTTACCTTTAATACATATAACGAAGTACTCAAACCACACGCGTCCAGGTAGTAGAAATCACAACAAATGTATTTGGAAATTCAACAGTCCACAAAAAACCTATTTTACAGCTAAAACACGCAAAATGAAGCTAAATCTTCGGACATCTTCAGCCATTTTTGATTCCTGGAACCGCTGATCAAGTGTAGCGAAGACGAGATTCTATTATGTATCACGTGACAAAATACTCCACGATTTCGTGGAGTATTTCGCGGGGGGTCTAACGGTGTGTGCCTGCAACAAGGGTCTTCTCCGCCCTCAGCCGCCATCTTGAAAGCGGAGTAGACCCTGGGAACGAGGTTGGAGTGGACAGTACGGACTGGAAATTCTCAAGCTCATTAATCATTCATCAAGCTAAAACAAAGAAAATCACAACCGTGAAGGAGGTTTGGATACCCGGTCTTAATTAGCATAGATTATGACGATTTTACCTCTTGATTTTCTCCTTAGTTTTTGCTTCGATTGAGAAGATATATCAAACACTCGAGATAGTGTTTCATCGGCTATCCAAACACCTCGAATTTCGTCAAAAATACTCCCCTGCGCGTCGTATTTTCAACTCTCTTCTCGGTGTTTGGATATCCCGATGAAACACTGTCGCTTGTGTTTGATATATTACTTAAAACACAATAAGCATCAAAAACACCAGTGAAGATCAGTGAAAACATTAAAAACCGCATTTGCAAACTAAATCCCAAACTTGGCGAAAATCACTCTCGTACTCGCGAGCTTGGGCGACCTACGGTCTTAGTAGACTCGAAACGTCTGTGGTTTCTTCTCTTTTTTTGGTGTACAAAAAATAATAACCGCTTTTTGTCATTAATTTTGAAGATACATGCGCCGCAGATTTACGCCTCACAGTAAATGATCCATAAGCCGAGGAGCTCTGGGAACGATGACCGTTGAGAGGGAAAATAATGAAAAGAGTCTGGTGTCTTTTTAAAATACGGCTTTTTATCGTATTTTGTTCACAGGGCCGACACTTTCGGGGAGACCGTTACTTTCGGGATTCAACAAAAAAGTGAAAAATTAACGTTACTTTCGGGGAGCCGTTTTTTTCGGGGAGGCCGTTATTATCGGAATTCTACGGCAGAGCCGTTAATATCATCCGGCTTCTTTGGAGAGAACGCGGCTGTCCATTAATTAATTTCGAGGTGCCAGGTATATAAACTCTCCTGGGAAAAAAGATCTGAGAATCTTTCAGGAGAACTTTAATTTGATTCTTCATCGCACAAGATGGTGAAATGTTTTCCGCTTATACAATACTAACACTTTTGGGCAGAAAAACACTCTAACGCTTGTTATAAGACGTTTTGTTGCGGCATGTTCCGACCTTTCTTTTCAATAGTGTTTCATTTTAGTGCCGCCGACGAAACACAACCGGTGCAGTCCTGCTAACATGAACGCTGCCAACTACTGTCGATGGGAAGTTATGGCTTTGTTTATGAACTTTCTTGCAGAAAAAAAAGCAAATTTTATTCTAAATACTATGTTATATATGTTTCTTAGTTTTGTTAATAGTCTTGATAAATGTTATACATTGTTCACGCTGGGGAAAATAGGACCGCTCATAGTTTATGATTGATCGGTGGGCGTAAGACTCGCAGCGCTTCGAGACATTAATCTCGCGCCAAACGCATGTTCTCATCGGCAGCTCAGTGCCAAGCATAGAGAGCCACTAGAAAAAGGGATGGAATATATCTTTTGCCAAGTTTAAGCGATACAAAAGCGAACACTGCCGATTAAACTTGTAAGCTGACGCTCTTACTTTATGAGAGCAATCATTGTCCCTACCGAGTACCCCAAGCTAACTAACTGCACCGAAAAAAATATACCAGTGTGTCCTCCCCTGGGGAGAATTGTCTCTACTTCAGTCCTTCCGATCATTTTGAATTTTCCGCTCGTATGCTAATCTCAAATTTTGAAAACCCCCTTGCGTATTATGAAGCTTATGCTGTCATTGTCAACGGTTACCATATAAGGCCAAAGTTTAAACGTTTTTAATCCGCAACTGGGCCGCTTTTCTTTCATCTAACTTTTACAAACTAGAAATCATTTGATCCAATCATTGGAAACTTGCTTTTAAGGGACTCTTTGATCGATTGTCTTATTGCCACTAGTCTTCGTTGTCGTTCTCATTTAACAATCACATCTTATTTGCTATTGAGTCTCACTTCATGTTCTCTTGCTCCTCATCTGCACTTTTCAACGCGGCAAACTCCACAACTTTTTTTCTCCCTTACCCTTGGTTTGCTGCTTTTTTCTGGGTGCGGACCTGGTTCGTGCTTGCATTTAGCGGTTGGGGTGTGGCAAATACCTTAGTCTTTCTGAACTATTCAGCGTCTTCTGAAAACTCTATTGCATGAGCTTGTACTGATCATGCTTCTCGCAGACCAAAGAACATCAGAAGCGTTAACATTGTTTGCATTCGGCCTTCTCTCTGGTGGCGGGGCGGCCTGTAAATTATCATTCCAGAGGATTCGCGATGCCTCCTCAAGCATACGAGCGACACGCTGCACGTCACTGTCCTGATGAGACTCGTGCATGTTGACACGCTAGAAGTACGCAAATATAACGTAAAATGATAAAAAAATATTTCTAAAACGGATAATCAAATTAAACAAAAGCGCTAAATACTCGTTTTAGGTAATGAAAGCGCGCAAAAGCAGATGTAGTAATGATTTATCACCACATGTAAAGCTCACACGGCGGACAAAAATGGCGGGAAGCGGGATTGTTTGAATATGTGTGGAAGATTAAATTAAACTGCATCACGCCAAAATGATTGGATTGAATAAATATTTTACTTGATTGAGTTTTGCTACAAACGGCGTGCTATAGCATGTGGAACGACACATTATGTAAATACAGAAGAGCATTGTTAACGCAGAAAACATAATTCGCAACAAATAATCGAATACAGGCACTGTACAGGGGCAACCAAAACAACAGCGATGTTTTGGCGAACACGTTAAAGATGATTTCCAGTCCGTACTGTGCAGCACCGTAATGTTTATAAACAGTGTTAGTATCACCCAACTAGTGGACTAATGCAAATCCTGCATTTTGATTGGCTACGCTACTAGGGGACTATTAGCAATAGTCATCGAGTACGAAATTCGCCAGTTTTTCTTTCGCTTTTTTCGCCAAATAAATATTTTTTCAACTTGCATTTGCAAACTTTATTATTCCCTTTTCTGTCCGACTAGTTTGGTGATACTAAAACAATTAGACCCTTCGCCCTCAAGGGCCACGAGTCAATAGCCCATTCGGCTTCGCCTCATGGGCTATTGACCCGTAGCCCTTTCGGGCTACGGGTCTAATTGTTAATTAGTTCCCACTTCATGAAATGCGAATCGATGTTATTTGCTTCGAGCCACATACCTTATCTTTGAGGCCTTTCAAATTCTCTTTCCAACAGCTTCATTGATTATTACAGCTGCGAAGTTGTTTCATCAAGTGATACGAGAAGAACGAAGCATAAAGCTTCGACCGCTTCGCATCCATAATGGCGGTTGTTTTGAAACTTTGAATGTGGTTGCGAGTGGACACAACCTCGTTCCCAGGGTCTACTCCGCTTTCAAGATGGCGGCTGAGGGCGGAGAAGACCCTGGCACACACCGATATAACACTCACGCTGATTGGTCTGAAGATATAGCCGTTCTTACATTATTCGTGATTGGCCAAAATTGTCTCCCTTGCAAAATGGCTGACTTGTGCAGTTATATTTGTTGTTTCCTCTGTAATTGAAACAAAATTGTCGCCGATTAAACATTCCTCGTGTTGTTGTTTTAACTATTCACGGCAATTAAAGGAAGAGCTGAGGTTGATGTTGGACCGTAAATTAACTTGAAATTCCTCAAGGCTCACTATCAAGAGGTGGAATGAAGGTGATAGATCCGATTTTATTCGGCCGTTTACACGATTTATAGTTTTTAATATATGTGTTATTACTAGTACCCAAAGCCCGAAATAGTTACGGAATCCCGAGTTAGTGAATGTATTAATGGTTTGCACAAGAGATGACTTTTTCACTCGTAAATTAGGCAATCTGTACCAAAATTGATACATGATTTGAGCGGTTCGATCTTATATTTCTTTACCGTGTATAAACGAATTCCAAGTTAGGCCGTGGTCTAAGAGAATTAAATGAGTCTAGATGTACTTATTAGCAGGTCTGTCTAAGTGTCTAATTACTTTTTTTTAGTTTGTGTTACACCTTATAACACGGTTTACTGTAGATGCAAATTTATCATAAATTTAATGTTGGCCAGTCTAGTCACACCACTTAAGCCTATAACATGTTGAAGTTTAAAATATTACTTAACCGTTTCTGTACTTAAGTTCTACACTTACAAAAATAAATCAGGTACAAATACAGGAACAATTCATTTACCAAATAGATAAGTGGAGAAGAAATGTTTTATAAGTGGAGAAGCTGTATTAAATAAACTGGTTTACAACATATTTTAGTCTGATGTTTGGATTCATTATTATTAATTTCTTAAGCCCTGTGTAAGTACATATTTTGTGGCAGTATGATTATTTTAGTGTACTGTGGGGGATTTTCCTAACAGGTAATTTCTTTAACTTTTGTCCTTTTGTTACTCTAAAAGACCTCAGTTTTCTTTCATTATCACCTTAGTATAAAGATGTGGGAGAAGAATATTATTCACTTTTATTAATAACAGGATCCCAATTATGTGTATTTGACTCGTGTAGGCCTAAAAATTCATATCATCATTATATATTAAATTGGTTCCAAATAATTGTGAGAATCTCATATTAAACTGAAAGGCTGGGGTTAGCTAGTTGTTCTGGTAAAGCCAGAATGAGCATACTAGTAACTTCATTATTGACTAAACACATTATGAATTACTTGACCAATAGTGTGAGCATGTGAAATGTCCCAAATGTTTAAGGCCAATAACACGTGATCCACAGAATTGATATATTCACAATTCTTAACAACAGAGTTTATGAGACTGTGGGTGAACCCAGTGGCTAAATCGATGCTACTAGATCTGTCACAAGTTCCCAGGTGAATCCAATACTGCTTCAGTATGCTGCCAATCTTGCTGCATTGTTCATCCGAAACAGTCCGAATAGGTTGAGTTGCAATAAGCTCTACTGATAAGTGTTGTTTAGTTAATTCTGTCGATGCTGTACTCGTTGATTCAGAATATGCTGCACATTGACATTTTCTGAAGCAGTTACTGCAACATGAAGGGGCATCATTTCTGCTTTTTGTTTCACATGATCCAAGTTATGTCATCAGCCTTTTCCTTAAACATTCACTTTTGTTCAAACAGAAATTCTTCATTTCACCCGTCATACCTAGCTTGTTGGCAGCAATGTCCTGGCCACTCTAGTATAAGAAACCTTTGTTGATTTTTTGTCTCTACCTCCTCGGCCAATTTTTTGGTAATGTGATTCCAATGTTCTTGCTGCACCAACGTGAATAACCTGTCTAATGCCAATAGCAATCGTGGCAAAAACAATATGAATCATACTGTTACTAGATTTGCATGTTAACTCCAAAGTTTAGCATCTGCTGTTTCATTTGCTCAGTTTTGGGGGCATGAAACTGGTCAAATTTACAGACAGTTTTCCGGTATTTTCTCAGCATTTACGGAAAAGTAGCTTGCATCACCAAGTATATCTAGAAACAATTTAAAAGCATATCCGCACCAATTTAAGAGTAGATAGAGAAGAATAAGCGGATAGTCAGCAAGTTTTGTCTTTAGATCTTTTGCAATAGGATATAAAATTGAATCATAGCTGCCGGCGCCTGAAGATGCAGCTTTCCTTTTCTCTTTATGAGGGAATATGTTTGGTCTGTCCAGATCGGCCTTTAAGATGCATGGCTTTTCCAAATTAAGGGCTTTTGTCAACGAGTCACTTTTTCCTTTCAGAACCAAACACCAACAGTTCTTTTCAGAACCAAACGCAAACAGCTCCTCTAGCAAGCACAAAGCCTGAAAAGTTATTTAAAACTGAGCTAAATTGCAGAATACAGGGCAACTCATTTGCACGAGGTAAAAATCGATTTGACGAAATAAAGTTAGATACGTGAGCTGAATAAAACATTATTATTATTATGATTAAAAATTGAAGCGTAGCCAGGGTAAGACATATTGAAAGATAAAAACGTTCGCTGGCTAAAAAGTTTTTAAAAAATATAACATGAGCTTTCGGCTATTGTCCGCATGTTTGGTAGCAGAGGTGTGCCAAGCCTCCAGGGTTTTTCTAACACGAAAAGAGCCTTTGTCAATGACACTAGAATTATCAAAGTCTATGCGATGGTCGAATGACCACGCATGTTTCGCAATGTTTGAACCATTAGCACAAGTTTTCACATTCCTGATGTGTTCTTTCTTGCGGGTTTCAAAACACCGGCCAGTTTCGCCTACATAACACCAATCACAGTCGGCACAGGGTATTTTGTAAATTACGTTCGGTTGATGTTCAATAGATGGCCTGAATTTGGGAGAAGGGAATTCTTGTTGTAAAGTTTTGAAGGGCTTATTTACAACTTGGATGTCGTGAGTAGTGTAGGAAATGGGGGAACTAGGACATTTCTGGATTTTACGCATCTCAGCGTAGTTAGTGTAAAAATCTGAGTCTAAAATATATGATATAATACACTAAAACAGCGTAGTTATGCGTAGGTAGTGTAAGTAGCGTAGATATCGTAAAAATTAGACATACTATTTTACGCACAAAAATGCCTAAAATGCGTAGGATAGTGTAGGATATAGTAAAATTTAGATTGTTCTCACGATGCTGATTTTTAAGACATGATAAATTTCCAACCAGCGTTCTCACCACCTAGATGTTCACAGATTTTTTTCCAAATTTTATCAAGTTCATAGAGTTTTAAACGATCTTTATACAATTTTAGCTTTGGTAAAAATTCATTATATCCAAGTATTTGACAAAATTTATAAATGATATATGAATAGGAAAAGAAATTTCTTCTATTTTTACCTTTAAATAATTCAAATGGCTCCTGAATTTGTAAAAACCTCATTTTCATTTTTTCTTCCATTATAGAAGTCATTTGTAATGGAGGTATTTTTGTTATTCGATACAAAATTTGTGTGGCATGATTATAATAACGTAATTTACGATGTTTTTTAAGATATCTTTTAATATCTGCTTCTGTTAACTTTTCCAAAGAATTTTCCATCCTTTCACGAATGATTTCTTTGAAAATATTATTAATAACATCTTCTGAGACTTTAAAACTTTCTTTGCCTTGGATATTGGCTAAACAATCACAAAAATGATTATATCTTTTGTAATCATTTTCTGCGGTTTTTATAGATGATTTTTCTGGATTTGTTGAGACATTTATGCTTATTCCACAACTTAGACAAGTACTTATCCCTTCATCGACGTTCAATACTCGAAATTTTTCACATGTATAACAATAATTATCTTCATTTATATTATTTTCACTGTATTGTAGTTCATCAGGGAAGATATTATATTTATACCTTTTATAATAAGAATTATCAACAACAAAATGTTTTGCTCTATTTTCTGTATGTAAAAAAAGTAAAATAGCATTCTTTAATAAATAACTAGTACGAAGATTTTTGATATCATTTATTTCATTTTGTAACCTTATTTGTTCAATTTGATCAATTCTAGAATAATCTTTTTTGATGGATAAATTTAGAATTTTTTTTTTTAAATCTGGTATTTTTTTTTCTTTGAGAACAATTTCTGAAAGTTTTTGACGATGTAGATTGCCAATGGTCTCTTTGTTCATCATAATAATTAATATACTTTATTCTTTAAAGTAGATTAATCTTCACTCTCACTGCTCGTTGATTCCTCACTGCTCGTTGATTCCTCACTGCTCGTCGATTCCTCATCTGAATCAGGATTATAATCACTGTCACTACTATCAGTATCATGAAGTGGGTCTTCAGTTAAAAATTTTTTAAAATTAGGGACAGGCATATATATTATGAAATATTAAAATTTCCATATGCATAACTACTGATACCATCATCTAAAATATATCTTTTATCATCAAAAGGTGATAATGATACTTTATTAATTTGGTAACTAGATATCTGATGATACTCTGACCGGATAGTTCGCATCTTATGCCTCATAGTATTACATTTTTGTAAGGTATCACGATAATCAGAGAGAGATAATTCACTCTTAATGACATTCTTCTTGACACCTTTAGCAGTCTTGTTTTCCTTGTTTTCTGTCTTGTAACTATACATTTTACTTTTTAGACCAACAAATTCAGTGATTGGATCACCAGCTGCTTCATCTTTGAATTTACCAATTACTTTTTTATTTTCTGCAAAAAAGAACTCTGACGATTTGGGATAATCACTATTGTCAAACCTTTCTTTATCTTTATATAAATCACTATAAAGATCTTCTGCTTTTATATGGTAAAATAAAGAATCAGTATCAGTAAAAAGTAACTTTGCATCAGGGTATTTTTTTCTGATATAGTTGTAATGGAAGTCATACATTAATGTTTTACTTAGATCTAGAATAGAGAATCCAACATAAGAGGGTTTATCTAAGACTAGTCTAGCCTTTTTCATTTGTACCCCAACTAAATTTTCATCAAATATTTTACTAGAAACATACATTGGTTGCCTTGTCAATTTCAATAAATGATCCGGATCAGTTTCTAATTTGATATTAGATCTTTTTCTTAGGTTTTCCATAGTTTTGCCAAAAACTGAATTATTCATTAGTTTAAAGAAGTCTTTTTCAAAACTATTCTTAGCATTTGTTCTTTTTTTTGTGTTAAAATCAATATAAGGTTTCATCCAAGGTTTCTGAGTAAATTCTAAGACTCTGTGAACCTTTTTCAACTTCATACCAAGAGATAAATAAAGCTGTAAATTTTTGTAATGTAATACATACTTTTCTTTATTCTTTAGATTAGGAACCAACTTGTGAACTCTACCACTGCTAATATTTTCTTTTTCTTTTAAATCTTTGCAATACTTTGATAACATATTATCAGTGATTAAAATCTTTTCTGGTGCTAATGGATAATCATTATGCAAATCGTGTAGCTCTTCTGGATATTCTAAATCTACTTCTAAAATGGCACCTTTTTTTGTATTATTTTTGTAATTTTCTAAGATGAAATCTTCAGAGTTAATCCATTTAAAATCTTTAGTTGGAAGTGACTGTGACATAGCCCATCCATAAAGATTATTTGCATCTAAATACATTAAATAACTACTTTCATCTTCTGGATTATAACACTTCATATACTTGTTGTTTGCAACAGCATGTCTATGAGTAATATTACTAATACCACCTCTCATTCCCTTTTCAATGAATAGTTGTTGATCTAAATCTGAAATTAAGTCTAGATTTATTTTTGTCATTCGGAGTAATGCATCCCATGATAACCCAGGTGCAGAGTAATAATGACAGGGATCTAACCTATAATACCCCAGACAAGTCTTTCTAAAGCTTTCAAATACATCTGCTAATAGTAGAACATCTGTACGCAAATATAAATCATGATAATCACCTAAGTCTTTAATTTGGAATTCACTCCATACTTGTTTTGCGTGCTCATAGTCACTCTCTGAAATATTTGTATCATTCAAAATACTATAAAAATCTTCTCTTGCTGGTAAAGACTTCTCACTGAATCGCTGGAATGAGTCCATGTAATCATAAGGGTAAACACCTTTTCGCTTTATTAATCTAAATTGATCATCATTTGGAAAAGCTTTCTTTGAATAAAAGAATGCATTATCACTTAAATTACTGCTTAGTCGATCTAAACTCTGACTCATAAATGAAAAACTGTCAATGAAAGTCAAATAATTACCTAGTCTAAAGCCAATATATTTCTCAAAATTACTTGCTATAACATCAACATTAATATTAAAATCTTGTCTTATTAAATGACCAATATTTTGCATGATAAAATGGCAGTCATAACCTTTAAGATTATGAAATATTACTGGAATTTTTAAATTTTCTGCACTAATAGACCATTTAAGATTACAATTACTATGAGCAGCACCACGATATTTACCTGTAATATGGCAGTGATCTCTAACTTTTTGTTTTGAAGGTTTATCTTTATCTTTTTCTTCATTAAATTTTCTCTCACAAATATGACATATAGTAGAATTTTGGAAATGTGTTTCATTTTTATCAGTCATAACTAATGGTTTCTGGAAATGTTCTATAACTATTTTTATACAATCTTTTACTTCACTCAACATTTTCATGATAAATTTTTCGATACAATCTTCTCCACGGTATATTTCTACTGGTTTGGAATAACTATTATCATATCTACAGACTAATTTATATCCGTAACTACAAGCCTTATGACTTTGATAAGTACTAGTGTAAGATTTATCATCACTAGGTAGGCAACCGTCTATTTTTTCTGTGATTGATTCAAAATCAGCGTAAATTACGAAAGGTGCAGGTAACATTTTTTTGTGATTTTTAAAATAAATTTTTGATCCTGCCTCGGGCATCTTTATCGCTTGAGCTCCATTAAGGAGCATGCAATCTTGCTTGTGATCTTCTAGGACACTAGCAGAACTACAACAATGTAGACAACGCAAACAAAAATATTTCTTTTCTTTGTGATCATTGAATGAAAACATAAATCGATCTAAATCCTTGATGAGCACATAGTGGCTCTTGTCTCCTTCTTCAATCCATAGTAATTCCAAGTGGTCTGTAAAATTAGTTTCTGATATTCTGATAGGATAAGCTTCTCCATCATAACCAAATACACAGATATTAATCTTATTTTGCTTTTCAATCTTATAAATATCTTTTACAGTGACTGGAAAAGTGATACCAGTGTAATCTAACCGTTTGACAGATTCTCGATCTGCCTTGGTTATTCTTTCCGGATGAACTATAAGTGGATTTAAATGCCTATTATGACACCATAGGAAACATTTATTGTCTGTATTTTTGGGATTGATTAAACCCTTCATAGGGTTACGTAGTTCCTCAGGTAGTTCAATATATGATGATCCTCTTAATGGAAAGTAAGAGACAATATTAATGATATGTGAAAGTACCGATTGGAATACCCAACCAGAACCTTCAGAGAGCCAAACAGCTATTAACTCTAAAATTCTTTCAATACCTTCATCGATACTCACTTCTATATCTATTCTATTGGTAACCGTAAAAGGGCCAGCGTTAAAATAGGGTTCTCGGTAAATGACACCATCCTCAGTACTCTTTGATAATCGAACCCTTAGTGTAGTATTGTATTTAAAACCCCTTCTATCTGATAATGATCGCATTAAAAGATCAAATATTTCTCGTTTAGTGCTACTTAACTGTATTGATGGGTCATTTCTATTGACAATTTGTACATCATAAGATTGAACATTACCTCTTAATGCATTGGATCGCTCAGTAATAGTGATGTCTTTAGGGATAAATTTCAAATTTCTTCTGAATTCTCTTATAGTTTCAGGTCTATAATATGGAGCGATTTGATCAATCACATTTTTAACCTTTCTTTGAAGTCTTGTAGGTACAGGTTTTATAGGTCTTATTATTTTTAGCCTCGGTAAAGGCACTGGAGCTGCTGGTGGTTTTGTGCGTGGTTTTGGTACTGGTGGGGCTGGTCTATATTCAGTAGGTCTTAATGGTTCTGGTAAATTGACTGAGGGACTTATCGGATCATCTATTAAAGTACTTCCAAGGTATGAGTCCCTTAGTCTCCTTTCTGCAATTGATCGGATTAGTCGATTTTCAACATAATCTCCATGTTTCTTAGATCTTCGTGGTTGTGGGTTGACAGGTGGGGCTGGTAGTGGCTGACCTTGCGGACCTTTTTTTGCTTCATTAAGCTTATGAAAATCTGTCTTTAAATGCTGATATTTTCCCCCTTTTGAATATTTTTTCTTGCATGTATTACAATACCAATGAGATGGTTTTGGTAATGTGTCCACAGATATCTTTTTGGGTTTAATTTTAACTTTAAAATCCATCTATATATAATAATATATGTCTAATTTTTTTTTTAAATTCTTAATTTTTTATTTATTATAAATCAATTAGTGTACCAGTAACTGGATTAGTGTATTTTAGAATGTTACGCTCATGTTTCTTTGTCTTTAGATGCATATATTTTCCTCTATAAGTGTAATTTTTTCCATTTCCACATACATCACAGTACCATTCAGTATTTTTCAGTCTCTCATTTGTAATTTTGTTCCATTTTTCTCGTTTCAATTGTTCTTCTGTTTTTTCCATCTATATAATTATTTATAATATTCTAATTTTTTTAAATAATTTTTATAAATTTTTTAAATCCTCAGCTGGCACCCAACTGTTAAATTCGTCTGGGTAACCTTTCCATTTGACTAATGCTTTTCCTTTTGACTTTCTGATAATTTTCTCTATTCTATAGACCTCTTGATCTGTCTTTTGTAACTCTTCTCTGTAGAAAGTACCCTTAATCACTTCACCATTTAAGTCTTTTATCTTATAAGTAATAGGATTAGTGAATCTAATTTCGTCTATGATGAAAACTTCTTCAGTCCAATTAGGAGTATAGCCTTTATCAAAGGTCACCCTTTTGTATTTGCTTATTCGGACTCTATCACCTATCACAAATGCTGGTTTATAATTCTTTTTATTGTCTCTCGCTAAATCACCATATAAATTAAAATAAACTTTTCCATAGTTTTCAGGTTTTCTAGCTTGGATAGGCGTCATTCCTATTGATCTATGTCGGCTGTTGTTGTAAGATGCGAGTATTTTCGGAAGTATGTCAACGTAGACTGTATTGTTTTGCATAGTGAATCTCTTATACATTTTATCTTTGATAGTTCTATTCCATCTCTCACAAACTGCTGATTTCTCTTCGTTTTCAGTGGAATAGACCTTTATCTTATCCTTAGATAAGAGATCCAACACATTTTTGTTATAATATTCTTTTCCTTTGTCTACCCATAACATTTTAGGCTTATTAGAGAAAAATAAGCTTTCAAACGCTTTAGAGACTTCTAAACCTGTTTTTGTCTTTAGAGGTACTATCCAACCATATTTACTGAAAAGGTCTAAGACCATTAGTAGATATTTATAACCTCGATTCCATTTGCTAAGCTTTTGCATATCAACTAAGTCTGAACACCAGATGTCATCTACATTATGTGCAATGACTCTTCGCTTGGTAAAATTTCGTTTTATAGGTTTGTGTAACTCATTAGCTACCGCTTCCCATGTGTCTAAATTTTTAGCGTTTTTTTTTTACTCCTAAACCAAGTTTTTGCTTTGTATTAATAGTGCTTCTAGCCAACCAATGACCCCACTGTCTCTCATTCCAGGGAATTGCATCTAGAGCTCGGACCATTTTCTTGTCAGCCGCATTTTTACATGATTTTACATTACCTCCCTTATCAGCACATACTGAGTAATCAACATCGTGTTGCATGGCTATAGCATCTGTCTTACCTGTTGGCTGATCATAGATTTCATAGATTTGTCCAGTATCACGATCCCATTTTACTTGTCGTTCTAAATCATTGTAAGGACCAGTATATTTGTGTCCTGGTAAAGTCCAACCAGCTTTCGGTTTAGGTAACTTACCTATTGCTTTATGAATATCAAGACCCCTTCCCCTTCCCCTTCCACTGATTTTTTTGGAAAGATCATCAGCCAGAGAGTCAATTGCTCTATTCAAATACCTTTTACCAATGCCTTTAACTTTGTCTTTTACATAGTCAGATTTTATTGCTCTACTAGCTCCCCTTTTACCTAGGTTGTACAAGCCTTTTGCACCAGCAGCCAACCCTTTGACAATTAGTTCATCAAAACCGCTCCCTTGCATTTCCGCTTTAGATATAAAACGAAATTTTGTAATTCCACATTCAGCACAAATACATCGCATTGCATTTCTACCATTTTTTGTAATTACAAAAGTTTCAGAATTAGGTACACATTCTGTCCTTTTTCTTTGTCGAACGCAATAAGATAACATATATTAATTAATATTATAATAAATATATGTTAAATTAGTTCCTTTACTATTGTTAACAAAGTTAACTATAATATAGCTCCTATGAGGGGAATTCCCTTAAATGGACTGTTTTTACCCAGTAATAGCCCTTTTCCTTTTCTACCTCTTCCTACCGTACCTGACTTAACAAATTTAGTTTTTGTTATCCCACATTCTGCGCATTTACATTTCATCATGGCACGACCATTTCTTGCCTGCACAACCCTTTCTGAACCAGGAACGCACTCTGTCTGTTTTCGTTGTTTTACACAATAGCTTTTCATATATATTATAATTATTTTTTTTTATTATTATATAATGGAAGAAATTGAAATTGACAATGAAATACGTAGAATAGAAGCGTTGTACAAACATTACAAACTTCTTTATAGAAAACTTGCCTTTTTATGTTGTTCTGGAGAAGCTAAAAGAGTGAGAAATCTGAGAAATAGTTTGAAACGAGATTTAAATAAGCTCCGACAAATCCAAAAAACTACCTAAGCAATCGTTTAATGTATTTTTCTATGAATTTTTCATTCTCTTCTGTGTCAAAGCTAAAAACTTGCAATAAATCGAAATAATCTACTCCTTTATGCATTTCATTCAAGAAATACAAGCAAAAATAGCCACAGGTTGTAGTATAGAGATTCTGTATTTGCTGGTTTTGGTGTAATAAATTTAAGTTTTTCTCTTTTGCATGGTTTACCAACTCTTGAAAAGGTGGCATACCAAAAGAGTCAAAGTAATTTATTGTACTATCACGAACATAGGTTGTAACCCAATGACTACCACTCATATAATGAGGTTCTAAATTATAAATAAAAAGCGCTAACTTATGATTATGAGGTACAGTCTGATCTCTGCTTAGGACATTTTTGATAGGTATCTCTAAGTATTTACACCAATCTAAAAGATCAAAATTACTCATTGGGATATCTTTATGGAATTTAGGCTTTTTTACCTTTTTTTTTTTTTTTTTTCCTCCCCTACCCCATGTCCCAATAAAAGGTGGTGGAGCCATAGGCATTCCCATACGAGGACCTCCTCCTCCATCCGATTTCCCCATTCTAGGACCTCCTCTTCCTTTTATACTTCCTCCTTTTAATGCATCAATAAGCATTGGAATACCAATACTAGCTATTAACGTTCCAATACCATTACCTACTTGTCGTTGTGTCAGTCGGAAAAGTAAGTCTTCTCCACCTTTATGAGCTCGGGCTAAATCTCCTATTTGTCCTTTAGTCAGTAGATCACCCAATTGAGCTAACATAAATAGTTTATTATTTGGTACTTGATACATTTGTCCGCCACTAATTTTCTTAACTATTTGACTAGCACCTTCAGAAGCTAACCCTGCTAGAGCAGACAATCCTAGTGTTTTACCGATAGTTGGTGCTACATTCTTTAATACTGGCAATATTGAGCTAAAGATACCAGACCCAGTTTGTCGCCTGATATTATACTTTGATATAGTAATTACCATTCCTCGATTAGCTGTTTTGGCCTTAGCGAGTCTCTTAACAGTATTCATTGGTACCATAAGAACATCGGAACCACTTAACGCATTTTTACTTAAGCGTAAACTTATTTCTTCTCTGTTTCTGTAAGCCTTAGATAGTTTTCGTTTTTGACCTTCAGAAAGTTTTACAGAAATTTTATGTAGTTCAGTCATTATATATTATTTATGGACTTTTTAAAAAATTCATAAATAATATTTAGTCTGTGACTTTGGAATATTTATAAATCAGATCCAATAGATAGAACATCTTCTTCTTCATCATCTAAGATGAAGTTATCGAAAATATCTTCTACTTCTCGATATGATACTTGCATTAATTTTGGTTTTAGAGTAGCTCCAAAAGTTCCAGTTGTAATTGAAAACCAAGCAGCAATAAATTTCACTTTACTTTTTGGACCAATTTTTACTGAATTATATTCTAAATTTTCCCCATCCCATGTAAAAAATTTTGTAGCTATTCGATCATTTCTAAAAAATAGATTGAACTCCATCTTTGATGGGTAATCTTGATATACTCTTTCTTCATCAACAATTTTATACGGTTTTTTACAGATTCTTTTCCAAGAACCACCTTGACCGTGTTCATCATATCCCGCTACATCTTCTCTTGGTTTTTTTTTAACCTTTTCTTTAGCGAGAGAATGAATGTAATTAATGAAGAATTGGTCTAATTCTTTGGCTTTTTCTAGATATTCCCCATCACAATTAATTTGCATGCTAGTACCTTGATATTCTCCATTTTTATCATAATTTTCTTTTAAACCGAACGGAGTATTTCCTTTATATTTAACAAATAATGTCCTTCCATTGTATAATATTCCAATCTGTGTTCCATTGTGATTATTTGGCTTTGGTTTTCGAAAAGTTATCTTTGAAGTGTCAATACGGAGAAAATCGACTATTTCTTCTTTGTTCTGACTTTCGTTCTGACTCTCTTTAACTCTCATATATATTATATTAAAATATTTTTTCTAAATATATTTTTTTTTTTAATTTTTTTTTAGACAATAACTAATTGATCTCCCACTTTATCAACAACAACATCTTCTTCATAGAGAACAATTGCATGCACTCGGAAATCAGCAGCTGCTGCTTGTGAGAGGCGAAATCTTACGTTAAGTTGCTTTGGATCTCTGCTTACCTGTTCTGTTTGATAAGTCAGGTCAAAATATAACATTGGGTAAAGACTCGAAAAATTAGTGATATTGAGCTGAGTACCTGTATTATAATCATTCTTTTTCCATGAATAATTCATTAAATCATAATAGATTCTTGTTTTACTTTCTGTATCATATTCAAGTTCTGGATAGAAGACACCATTACCATATTCAAGACGACATGTGCTAAGATGACTATTATTGTTAGCAGCATTAAGTTTAAAAGTATCAAAAATATAAGGGTTTGCTGACATATCATTTGTCTTAAGTCTCTGGAAGTAGAGGAAAACATGCTGTACTTTATCAATACTAGCTGAGATTCTGAAATCACCACTGTTTCTAGTAGTATCTGAACTTTGGTACATTTCTTTGAGGTATTTCCATTTACTGGGTTTTTGGTATTCACTGATGAATTTAGTCATCAGAGCATCTTTTGGTTCTAGTCGGGGTACCCATAGATAAAAACGATCAATTACTAATCTCAATGTATCAACTGCCCCATATAATACTTCAGCGTCCGGTGTAAGTTCTATTTCAAATTGGAGATCCATTGGAGGTAACAATCGTCCTTCTAATTCTTCGAAAAAAGAATACCTATTTAATGGAATACTTGTATTAACATGAGCTCTGTTAGCTGTTAATAAACGCCTACTTTCCAAACCAGTGTTTGTATCATCTGAAGTGGCATCTGTATCTAAATACCATAAGCTATTTTTGGCCGTACTACGCCCAAAATCATCTGAATATTCTAAAAGATTTTTTGCAAAAGTTGCAAGATGAAGATTATCAGTGTCATAGACGATTTTTCCTGCACTCTTTATTACCATATGCTTAATTAATGAATGCGATCCATTAATAATTGTTGTTCTGGCGTCTGCATTGTCTCCACCATTTGCTCGAAGGTCTAATCTGAATCGCACTTCAAAAAAGGCGTTAAACCAATCAAGCATAATACCCCGATCAGTAACATGAAATTTGTATCCTTTCTTATTTTGCTCTTGAGTATTGGCAGGAGCTCTTATAGCATCTTGAAGACGAAATTGCACTAGTTCGTTTCTCTGTACGTACTCTGGTGATCTAAATGCCATTATATATTTTTTATCAGATTTTTTTTTCTTTAAGATCGCGCTATTAGATTATTAATCAGTGTATAAACTTCCTCCTGCGTCCTTGGCTTTGCTCTGCCTGGCTTTGAATTTGTTGACTTTGTTGACTTTGTTGACTTTGTCGCTTTTTTAGACCCTGAGGATAGCCTCCTTCGGATAAGCTCACCAGATCGCTCTATAACTTTATCAGCAGCCTTTTTACCAACTCGTTCTCCCGCTTGAGATACACCAGCTTGTATTGCTTTTTTAGCAAATGGTTTTAAAACCTGTCCAGTTAAAGCACTAGCTACCTTTTTTAGTGGTTTCATAAGATTATCTACTATAATTCCATTGCCGCGGTGTTTGTATACATATCGTCCCGTTCTTGGGTGATAAATCTTTTTGAACTCTCTTGACTTCATATATTATTAAAATGGAACTTTTTTTAAGATTAATGAAAATGCTGTGTCAGCATGATTTAAATAGACTGGTCTTCGCAAACCATCAGTTACATATATTCGAACGCTTGAAACTCTTGTTTTATTGATAGGATTAAATATAACACGACGCGGTTCAAGGGTAAAATTGTAAGAAGGTCTGAGCGTTCCTGTACCAAAACTAAAAACAATATCTGATTCTACCCCATCTACTAATGAATCAGAGACTAAATCACAGTGAATATTTAGGACATCTGTATCTTCTGATAGGTTAGGTACTTTGGGGCTAACGTTTCTCTCATCTCTTAAGATCACCTTATCGAATCCTATTAGTTTACCAAAATTAGATTTACGCAGGTCAAGCTGATAGTTAGCGTCTAAAGTCACTAAGACTCTAAAAGTTGGTTCATCAAAAGTCACCGTAATTGGAAATTCTTCATCACCATCACCGCGGACTGTTTTAGTCTTTTCCTTAATGTAATTATCAATATCAGTGTAATCCCAAACTCCTTTTGGAAAATCAATATCTGTAAATGTTTTCCCACCGTCTTTACTGTAAGCTATCTTTTGATTGTTATAACCAGAATTTATATTTGTCCATGTAAAAGCCATTGAAATAATTTTATTAAAACCAATATACCAAATCCCATCACTGTGTTCATAGTCTAAAGTTCTAGAAAACCTTGTAGTAAAATCACCAGGTCGATTACCAGGTTCATCTTTAACTGCAAAACTGCTTAATGAGATTTCTCTCTCCATATATCACACCCTGAAATATTTTTTCACTAACTTTTGATATTGCGACTTATTGATTGATTTTGTTCTTAATAGAGTGTCTAAGATAGTTTGACCCATATTTCTCATCTTGACACTTGTATTGCCTGCTTCCATTTCACCAATAATTAGTGTTAATTTCTTTAGTAATTCTTGAGCATCATTATAGAAATAGACTCCTCTGCCTCTCCTGACGCCACTTCCCTTTGTACTTTTCTTTTTCTGTACTTTTAGATAGTCTCTATATTCTTGAATAGGTTTTAGTCTACTATCAGCAAATTTATGAGCCATATCTTTTTCTCGCTCTAGCTTTTCTATTACATCTTTTGGCAATCCTTTTTTTATGGCTTGTTTTAGTCTATTAGTTGTATTTGTCTTAAATTTACTTGTAATACTGCTTATTTCAGAATTTGCTCTTTTTATGTTACTCTCGAGATATTTACTACGTTTAACTGGTGTCATTTCTGGTTGGGATAATCTCATTTCAACATCATCATAGTTAGGAAGATTTGCACTATCTAAAATTCTATTAATATCTCCTCTATCTAAATCTTCATCATCATCATCATCAGGTGGTGATTCAATTGCTAAAGGTCCTTCTTCCACAAAAGAATATTCTGGTGGTAAAGATTCATCTCCTCCTAGATTCCAAAAACTAGGATCCATTTCATATTTTGGTGGCGCGCCTTTAGGTATTATTTGTTTTTCTGCCTGGGGCGCTACGTAATCTTGGAGATCTAATAATCCTTCTACATCCATATCTTCATATGGATCTACTTCTGGTGCATAATCAATCGCTTCTGGTTTACCCGCTGGGGCAGGACGTATTCTCATCTGCGGTCTATTCTTAGGCTTTTGTGCCTTTAACCTATCTATGATTTCATCTAGTCTAAATGATTTTGTTATCCGCTGGTCAGAAGTCTTACTCTTTATCTTCTCTTCAGTGATCTCATCATAAAGCTGATTCTTCATCCTTCCAGTTTCAGTGCGTTTCTGAGCTAATCGTTTCCAATTTGAGAGACTCATATAATATTTATATTTTTTATATTATGCGAAATAATATGCGATATTTATTTAAAAAATATTAATTATATAGATGAAAATTCCTAATTATGATTCAGCTTCTAATAATGACCGCAATTTCAAACAACTGCTACCTTATATGCCTTCAGACACTTTTCGAATGTTAATTTGTGGACCAAGCGGTTGTGGTAAAACTAACGTTCTTATGCATATGCTTTATAATCTACTCTACTATGATAAGATTTACTTGTTTTCTAAAAATCTCGAGCAACCGAAGTACAGACAACTATTAGAAACATTTCAACCCATTTCAGAAGAGGCTGGTTATGATGTCATAGAAGAGAGTAATGGTGATGTCGTTCCTCTAGAAAGTTTAGACTCAGATAATCAAAAAATAGTTATCTTTGATGACTACGCTTGTGAAAGAAACCAAAGACCACTTGTTGAATATTTTATTGGTGGTCGTCATAAAAATTGCAGTGTAATCTATTTGAGTCAATCTTATTATCTCACTCCCAAAGACATCAGGTTGAATTGCTCACATTTTTGTATTTTTGACTCTCCAAGTAATGCAGAGAAAGCAAGAATGTGCAGTGAAGTCAATGTACCTAAGAAGCGATTCGAGAGTGCGACTAGTGAGCCTTATAGTTTTGCGTACATTGATAAGCCTAAAAAGACAATTAGAAAAAATTTCAATGAAAATATATAGGATGGATAGAATTAGTTTGCCGAGAAGATTAACACACGAAATATTTAATGTGTTTAATGAGATAAATTTTTTATTAGAGAATCTTACTAGTAAAATAGAATGTTTAAAAGAAGTTGAAAAAAAATACAACGAATCTATTTCTGATGAAATATTATTATTAATTAAAAATCTCAAAATGTTAGATTCTGATTACTTAAGAGATAAAGAAGAAGAAGAAGAAATTTAATTTAGTATATTATATATGGGTTTTAGCAATGGACAACTTGAATCAACATCAGCAACTGGAAGAGGTGAAAAGGGTGATCCTGGTTTACCTGGAATTGGATTTAGTCTAACTGATGATGGTAATTTTGATATTGACAGTAAGCGATTAACTGAAGTAGCCCTTCCTATCGATAATAATGATGCAGCAACAAAAGAGTATGTAGATAATAACCTACCAGCTATTGATTTGTCACCTTATCTGAAAAGAGATGGAACAACTTCAATGACTGGTCATTTAAATATGAATAATCATAAGATTAGTGATTTAGAAGATGCTTCTAATGATAATGATGCTGTACCTCTAAAACAATTAAAGGAGATGACAACAGATCATAGGACAAATTATCATTTGCAACCTAGTTTTACTTTTTATAAAGATTTTGGTGATAAAGCAGAATTAACTAAAGGATCTATACCTATTCCTGGGCACACTGATCATTTTGAACTATTAGAAGCGCCTCGAGAAGGGGCGCAATCTGGTTATGCTTATTCTACTGTTCGACTAGTGAACAATTTAGAAATAGATCCTAATTATTCTATCGTTTTTGAAATATTTGGATATGATGGAACAAATATAGTTACAGATGGTGATTCAGATAGGCTATTATTTACAAATGTCACTGGTAATGCAAACATAATTGATTTTAGTCATGATTGGTTTAGCAATTACGCAAAAGCTTACATAATATTTAATAGTTCTAAAAGAGATGTGAACATCCGTTTACAATTTCGATATTATGGTTCCAGTAACTCTAATTTTAAATTTCTATTTTTTAGTAGATGTGTCAAAGGAATACAAAGGACTAGTTTTGATCATAGATTATTTAATGTTAAAAGTACTGATTTTTCAGGAACAATATTAAATTTTGAACCGATCAATATGAATAATGAAAAGATAATCAATATTGGTAATCCTACTGACCCTAAAGATGCAACAACCAAAGAATATGTTGACGATGAAGACGCTAAACAGGATATTGCTATTAATGATTTATCTTCTAGAAAATCAGATAGGTCAGAAGTATTACTCCTAAACGGAAGCCAAAACATGACTGGTAATCTTTCTATGAATGGAAATAGGATTTTTAGCTTACCTATTCCAACTGGGCCGCAGCAACCTGTGACAAAGACTTATTTAGAAAGTCAAATTGCTTCCATACCACAGCCTGATTTAAGTCTTTATCTCAAAGTAGATGGTTCACGCGCTATGACCGGAGATCTCAATATTGGTAGTAAAAAAATAACAGATTTAGAGACTCAAGATGATGTCCCAATCAGTGATTACCCTAATGCTTTAAAAGATTCTAAAATGGCTGTTAATAAACTTTATGTCAATGAAAACTTTTTAAAATTAAAAGGTGATGACTATGACTTAAAAGGTAAACGGATAAGAAATACTGAACCATATGGTGTCAATACTTTTGATACAAATGATTTGGTCTCCAAGGCATTTGTCTTAGCAGAAATAAGTAAGCTACCTACAGATGTATTAAAATTGGATGGTTCAAGGCCTATGACAGGTGATCTAAACATGAATAATAATCTCATTACAAATTGTGGTAGATTAACCATGGTTGCTGATGGTAATAGTCCAATTAATATGAATAATAGTTATCTTTATGGTTTACCAAATCCAGTTAGTGGTGATGATGCTGTTAATAAAACTTATGTTGACAATGGAGATAATTTGAATTTACCTTTAAATGGTTCCAGATCAATGACAGGAAGTCTCCAAATGGGAGGAAATGCTATTATTAACTTGAAAGATCCAAATTCATCAGATAGCTTTCACGCTTCCAATGTTAACTATGTTAATAGGACAATTAGTGATAATAACGCTGTAATTAACTCTTTGATAGAAGATAAAGTCAGTGAAGCAGAAGCACTTAATATTAAAGCAAACCGACAAGAGAATGAATTCTCTTTTGTTATGGATGATGATTTGTTTAATGAAGATGATGATGATATTGTCAAAGTAAGAAAAGTCGACAAAGATTACTATAATATCAACAAAGCTACTTATCAATTTAAAATTAAGTATGACTCTGCTATCGGTTATTATAGCACCCGATTAACTATTGATTTAAAATCGTTAGATTTAGGTGAGTATACATTAGCTTTTGAAATGTATTATGGTAATCTAGTAGATCGAAACGAAGTGGTTGTCAACGCAGTATCCGAAACATTAAATGTTTCACGTAATAATACAAATACTTTTACCGATCACAGTAGAACAATAGTGAATTTTCACAAATATGGAAACATTGGGATTATTGATTTAGATATTGATTTAACTTTAAAGTACAAGAGTGGTAACACTTATGATGCAGAAACCGACATCTTTGTAGTTGTTTATGGCGTCAGTGGTCATCAGAATGACGTTGACCCACGAATTTGGGATAGATTCTATACCATCAGAAACAAAATCGTCTATTATGAAGCACCTATAGATATGGGTAATCGTCAGATAAAAGGATTATCTGATGGGAATGAAAACGGTGATGCTGTTAATGTGGAACAACTAAATGAAACAGAAGATAATGTTGTAAAATATGTTGATGGTGAAATTGCAAAAGTAAATAGTGAAATTGCAAAAGAAAATCCTACTATTAATGAAAATAAAAATTTAGTAGAATTAATAGTAAAATATATATTAAGAAATGAATCAAAGTTCACTCTAATAAAAGATTTGTATTTTTCTGATAGTAATGAAGGTAAAACACCAAATACATATGCATTTGTAACTACTGGTGATAACAAAGGTGATTTAACTTTTTATTATGTATTTCAACATAGTGCAACTACAAATAGTGTAATGACTATAAGTATTAGATATAAGTACGTATTTGGCTTTGAACATATTCATGTTGATAAAAGCAAAGTCGTAATTTCGGGTAATCCTACAATAGATGAACCATCTTTAAGAACATTTAATATTCCAAATAACGCTTTAGGAAAGCAAGCCCTATTTTGGATTTGGGTAAAAGACACTCATATGAACCTATTTTTTAGTGGAATTAGTGCTCCAATTATTATTAATAATTTATTTACTGATAGTAGTGGACTAAGAACTATAAGAAGAATAAATGTAGATGATAATCCTTTCACTAAGGTGAGAGGATTATTAACAAAGAATGTTTGGGATAATAATAGTACAGCATTTGAAAATGTGAAAGAATTTGAAAAGAGTCAAGGAACTATTATATAAATAAATATATATATATATATATATATGGGGTTTACTAATGGACAACATGACAAACCTCCTGCCAATACTCAAGAGCAAAATAAGAAAGGAATAGGCTTAAAATTAACTCCAGACAACCATTTCCATTTACAAAACAAGAGATTAACTAACATTTCCGCTCCTTGAATGACTATGATGCAGTGACTAAGAAATTCGTCGCTGATTTATTAAAGACAAAAGCAGCAACTACATACGTTAACAATGAACTAGCTAAAAAGACTAACTCATCTGCTTTAAAGGATTACGCTTTAATTACTGATTTAGGAACTTTAGCAATCGAATTCAATGATGCATTAAAAAGCAAAGTCGATTACAATGATTTAGAGACTAAGACGCAAGATAATAATTTAGCAGCTAATACGCAAAAAACATACCCGTTCATCACTGTCTATGCAGAAGAGAATGGACCACTGATTAAAGGTTCTCTCCAATGGAGTTTCGGTAATGGATGTGAGCGGAATAAGCAATATGGTTGGCCTAGTCCTGTAGACGGTAAAATAGTTCGTGGTAGCATTTGTGCTTGCGCGGGTAATAGGCAAGCATCTGAAGTGATTGTTGGCTTAGTTCTTAATGGCACGGATAAAGATTTAAAAATTGTCAAACCTGTGGATGAATGGTCAAAGATGACTATTTTCAGCGATCCGATTACGATACGAGCGGGCGACAAGATCAATTTTCGAAGCAAAACATCGAATTCTTCTGTAACACACGCGATGGTAAACTTATTGATTCAAATTGATGTCTAGATAATATGCAAATGAGTTTATGAAACGCGTTTCATCCAGACAATAAAAGCTACGGTTGATTAAAAGCTACGGTTGATTTAAAGCTACGGTTGATTAAAATAATTGATGACATATGTCTACAGGGGATTCCCGGAAACGCGTTTCATCTAGCTATGGTTAGCTAAAATAATTGATGACTCATGTCTACAGGGGATTCCCGGAAACGCGTTTCATCTAGACAATACAACTCAACGCATTTTAGAAAAATTTATCTTATCAAAAGAATAGATGGATATTAAAAGTTTATCTTCTTTGATAGATGAAAGTAGAACGTTTATTAAAATTTCTCTCGAAAAGAGGGGAAAAAAATCAATCACCTCATTTGAAAAGATTGAAGGCTTTAATTTAAAAGATTGGAAGAAAAAGTTAGCGTGTAACGGTTTTATTAGAGACCAAACTGTAAACCTTCAAGGTGATCAAACTGAAAAAGTATATGATGAATTAATCCAAATGGGCTATGATAGTGATCAAATTGTTTTTAATTTATAAATATAATAAAATAATATAATGGTGGCTAAAAAGAATATTTTCGATTGGAATCATATTTCAGACAAATTATCGACTGATGAAGTAGACGAACTAAAGTCTTATTATCTAAGCTATCATAGGAAATGTTGGGCTTTCAAAAGGGCTTACAAAAGATTCAAATTGCTCAAATTCATTGGTAATTCACTCTCTGTTCTCACCGCTTCAGGTGGAATTGCTAGCGCTATCGCTACTGGTGGTATCAGTCTAATAGCGATTAGTACAGTAGCATTATTAGTTAAAGGCTACATGGAACACAAAGGTTTAGACTTAAAAATTCAAAATTGTACCTATGCCTATCAAAGTTACCAGCATTTGTTAATAATGATTCGAGAAGCGATGCGCTCAGGTGATCTTAACCGAGAAAGTTTAATTAATCAAATGACAAGCGTTGACAATTTTGTGATTGATAATAGCCCAATTATTGATAAATATTTAAAGATGTATGACACTGTCCACTGACTTCAGACACACGCTAGTATTCGTGAGTACGTGTTTTGAATATTAATGATAGGTGACATGCAAATATCGACCAATTAAAATTTGTCTGATGCATCAGACTACGCTAATTACGCATCGTGAGAACAATCTAAATTTTACTATATCCTACACTATCCTACGCATTTTAGGCATTTTTGTGCGTAAAATAGTATGTCTAATTTTTACGATATCTACGCTACTTACACTACCTACGCATAACTACGCTGTTTTAGTGTATTATATCATATATTTTAGACTCAGATTTTTACACTAACTACGCTGAGATGCGTAAAATCCAGAAATGTCCTAGTTCCCCCATTTCCTACACTACTGTCGTGCCTTCGAAGAATTCTCGTAAGTGGCTGCGTGACACCATTGATAAAGGGAAGGACCGCCAAATTGTTAGGATTCTCTTGAGGTGCAGCCCATTTAAAAAACATGCAAACCAATTCTTCAGGTGTGGGAATGGTGTGCGTAGATGCTTTGGAAAATTTACGCTTTAAGATGTTGGAAATAACATAGGAGGGATAGTTGTTAACTCGTAAAGCATCTGTAACGTGGTTGATTTCAATGTTTTTCCCTTGCGATGTACTAGGCAGTTTTGTTGCGCGATGTAAGAGGGTCTCGGCTGTGCTTATCTTGTGGCGTTTATCATGGTGAGAACAAAAGTCTAAATATCTGTCCGTGTGGGTTGCTTTGCGATATACACCTATAGCGATCGTATTATCCTTACGAGAAACCAGAGTATCTAAGAAAGCGATCTGTTGGTCAGATTCCTCCTCAATAGTGAATGAAATGTGTGGATCGATGGAATTAAGTGTAGTATGAAAGGAGTTGACAGCATTCCTTTTGATGATGCAAAAGCTGTCATCCACATAGCGTTTCCATACTTTAGGTTTTACTTCAGAGGTGTTGATGGCAACTTCTTCGATCGCTTCCATACATAAGTTTGCCACCACCGGGCTAACAGGGCTACCCATCGCGCAACCATGAGTCTGTTTGTATATCTTGTCATCGTAAATAAAGTAGTTGTTAGATAAGACAAAGTGCAACAAAGAAGTGATTTCATTGCTGTCCAGGCTCGTGCGTGAAGAAAGTTTAGAAAAACCCTGGAGGCTTGGCACACCTCTGCTACCAAACATGCGGACAATAACTCTAAGCCGATTCCAAACCAGTATAGTATTCTTTTCAAACCGTAGTCACCTAATTTACACGTTTATATCTTTCTATTGTCATTCTTCATATTTTTATCTCGCCTTTTTTGTATATATTTCATCAACTTGTATTTTAATTTTTTATCCGTCGAAGGCTGTAGAATGATAGCCGAAAGCTCATGTTATATTTTTTAAAAACTTTTTAGCCAGCGAACGTTTTTATCTTTCATTATTATTATTATTATTATCATTAAGATAATTTATTGCTATTCTCTCAAATGTACTCATGTAATTATTTTATAGCCGATACAAGTCTTTTATACCCAGCATATTATGTAAGTAAGTTATTTTTTAAATTGTGAATAAAGTTGATTATTATTAAAATTATTATTATTATTATTATTATTATTATTATTATTATTACGTATACAGTAATATTAAATTAAATCTTCCCAAAACTATCAGTGAAAGCTTTGCACGCCATACGCAAATATTAAATCTAAGAAAATTTGCATTGACTGTTACCTTTAATACATATAACGAAGTACTCAAACCACACGCGTCCAGGTAGTAGAAATCACAACAAATGTATTTGGAAATTCAACAGTCCACAAAAAACCTATTTTACAGCTAAAACACGCAAAATGAAGCTAAATCTTCGGACATCTTCAGCCATTTTTGATTCCTGGAACCGCTGATCAAGTGTAGCGAAGACGAGATTCTATTATGTATCACGTGACAAAATACTCCACGATTTCGTGGAGTATTTCGCGGGGGGTCTAACGGTGTGTGCCTGCAACAAGGGTCTTCTCCGCCCTCAGCCGCCATCTTGAAAGCGGAGTAGACCCTGGGAACGAGGTTGGAGTGGACAGTACGGACTGGAAATTCTCAAGCTCATTAATCATTCATCAAGCTAAAACAAAGAAAATCACAACCGTGAAGGAGGTTTGGATACCCGGTCTTAATTAGCATAGATTATGACGATTTTACCTCTTGATTTTCTCCTTAGTTTTTGCTTCGATTGAGAAGATATATCAAACACTCGAGATAGTGTTTCATCGGCTATCCAAACACCTCGAATTTCGTCAAAAATACTCCCCTGCGCGTCGTATTTTCAACTCTCTTCTCGGTGTTTGGATATCCCGATGAAACACTGTCGCTTGTGTTTGATATATTACTTAAAACACAATAAGCATCAAAAACACCAGTGAAGATCAGTGAAAACATTAAAAACCGCATTTGCAAACTAAATCCCAAACTTGGCGAAAATCACTCTCGTACTCGCGAGCTTGGGCGACCTACGGTCTTAGTAGACTCGAAACGTCTGTGGTTTCTTCTCTTTTTTTGGTGTACAAAAAATAATAACCGCTTTTTGTCATTAATTTTGAAGATACATGCGCCGCAGATTTACGCCTCACAGTAAATGATCCATAAGCCGAGGAGCTCTGGGAACGATTGTAGCGTTGCACTTTCGTCCTGCGTGGCAGACATGTCTGACACCTTTTGACCAATTGTAGGTGTTGTTGTTTCTTCCAATGAAAATGCGTTGTGATCGTGTCTTCTGAGATTATTTTACTTGGGGACGGGACGGTGTTTGTCACGTCAATACCAGTTCGATAACCTATCGATTACGAATTTTCACTGCGAGGATGCTTTTTCCGATCTGCTTGTTCTGAAACACATTCACAGCTGCACATGTGAAGCTCAATATTGTTGGTAAGAAGCTTTGTGAACTGTAACGTATTTTATAATCTTGTTTGTAGTAAGAGAGTGGGTAATTAATGGCACAAGTTTACGAAAGTTTTGACCGAGGCGTCCATGTTCATCAGCAATCTAAGTATATTATTGATCATATTGATTTCAAGCGGCACGAACTAAGGTGGCACTAGTTTATATAATAAGTCCACACTGTTTTATTTTGCATTCTGTCGTGCTGAGAAACTGCGTAGTACATCATTTGTCTTCGTCACAGGCGTATAAAAGAAACACTGTCATACCAACATAGCAAATTTTCCGCCTTGTATCGCCAAATGCCACCAAATATATACACCTTAGTTGGATAAAAAAGTTGTATAGAGCAAAATAAAAGCAGTAGTTTCGAAGTAAAGTGCAGGATTGCAAGGATGGACATTGTTTACAGTTCAAGAAATTTGAATTAAGTTCAGGATGTCAAGAAATTAAGTATACCATTCTTGTGAGAGTTTGAACTTTCGACCCTTGATTTCGTTCATTATCTCTTCGTAGCCAAGTATGATATGTGATAACAAAGATATCCAGTTAATTTTAGCTAGGGAATTCACCTCTAGATACCCCAATTTTTGTAAATTAAACCATTTGAATGTTGCGCTATTAGCGATTTGGCCAATAAAGGAGCTCAGATTAATTTAATTATCACATTTCTGCTCATCAGCTACTAATAGCTTCTGTTGCCATGGCCCTATTGTTTTTGCTATCCTAGCGTTACTTAAAAACCTAGGTCTTAATAAGATAGTCGTACATTGTGCTCTTGCAGTTGTTCTTAGTGAATTTTGTTTTCTTGTAAATTTCCCTTTACTGGTGTACTGCTTTTATTCTACAAGCCTGTATGTTACTTTAGAACAGTCAGTCTAACTTAATATATAAAATATTGCATTTATGTGATTTTGTGTTAAAAAAAAATCTTTGAATGTCTGTTTTAGTGTTAAAGTGCCACTATGATCAAATTTTTACCCCTTGATTTTTTTGGTTAATCACATAGAATTCTACGAAAGATTAAAAACGCCGTTTACCGTTTTACAAATATCTGCATTGGTTCAGGGGATATTTAAGTTTGAAAAATGAGTAAAATATGCAAATGAGATCACTGATGACGTCATACACTCAACCAAATATTACATGAAGTATATCAATAGCGTTATCTCGGTCAATTTGCAGTAGAAACCATTGAAACTTGGTAGCCTAATAGTTCTAAATGCCGCACATCCACAGCTATAACAATTTCCGTTCCCATGGCAACCCACTCTTTTCCAGTCCCTCTAGCCTGATATCTATGACACAAGGCTATGAACTCAACCTAATGTGTTTATATGCTTGCTGGATTATGGAGATGAGGCACCATTGGCAAATATCAATATAGAACCCTAAAAGTGGTCAGAAAAGTCTTTAATATTGTGGAGGTCTGGAACCTAGTATGTTGCCATGGTAACAAAATTGTTAAGCTCATATTGCAGAGCACCTCTAGTAGAATCTTACTGTAAAAATTCAAACATTTATTATACAAATTGACTGAGATATCCTTGTTTATCATATTTGATCAAAATGTGGTTGAGTATATGACGTCATCACTTGGCTAATTTGCATATTTTAAAAACTTGAATATCTCTGGAACGAAAAGAGATATTTGAAAACAGTAAACAGCATTTTTACTCTGGTATAGACTACTTGTTTATGTCTTAAAATGGCTTGGATTTGAAGGATGCGATTTTCGTCATAGTGGCACTTTAATGGATGATGATCAAGAGTTGGACGAGGGAAGGAATACACAAAGCGAAGAAAGTCTTAGTAGAAAAGAGGCTAGGGATGATGAGCATCAACCTTAACTATATGTGTATCAGTTGCCATGTGTTGATATTGTCTAGCCAAAATGATTATTCCTTTTTTGCACGTATGTAAATGGGTGTTAATCGTAATGGCAGCACTTTCAAGAATTTTAAGGTTTAAATGCCTATACAGTATATCATGGTTGAATATCTTGTTAAGTTGTAATGAATTTTTTCTTGGACACAAATTGTCCAGCAATACCAAGAAGAACATTGCAAACCAAATGTGTTAGAGAAAGCAAACTAATAGTTTTGGCTATTACTTTTGAAAACACATCTTCTCTGAGCCTGGATAAATTAGCCAGTTTCTAATGTTTAATTCCTTTTCATCCCTGCTACATTAAGTTTAAAAATTTAGCATCGGGAGTGTTTAGTAGATGGGATTTCCAAATCTTAAGGAAGAAAGAAGTGATTGCACAGTGCCAGTTAAGAATAAATGGTGTTATCCTTTTGCTACAATATGACAAACAGTGGGGCTTGGCTTTTCAAAATTACCGAAAAATTCAAGTAGCAGCTAGGGCCATCCTGATCATAGTTTCCATGCATCATACATTTAATGAGGGAGGTATTAAACAGTTAAAAAACAGTCCCTTTACATTGCTAATGTGGAAACATAAAAACTAAAAAGGTTCGTCAAACACAACTCAATACACCAACACCACCCACATATGGTACTCGTCTGTGTAGATGTGTAAGGAAAACAACTTGTTTTCACTCTAAGAGGAATTGGGTATTACTCTCCCGTGTGGTTGCGAGAGGAAAACAACTCATTTGCACTCTAAGAGGAAATGGTCATTACTCTGCTGTGTGGATGAATTAGTATTTTGGGATTTAATGATATTTTTATTTTCATCAACATTTTAGTGTACGACAGTGGAATGCGTGAAGATCTGTGAATAGGTTTTCTGAGGAGATTTAAAGTCTTATGGTGTATGAAAGTACAAATACAAGTACAAATATTAAAAGTTAAAAAGACTATCTAAGGAAAGCAAAAGATATCACAATATAAATGGTCTAGCCCCCCATAAAGATCCTTGATGGACTTAAAAATAGCATTCTTAAAAGATTTTAAGCTGTGGCTGTGCTTTATAGGGACAGGCAGTTTCAAGCCCTGACAGTTGTTCAGATTTGTTTTGTTTGGAGTTAATGATGATAAATTGTTTAACACCAAATTAAGTGAAAGAAAACTCAACAAGCAAATTGATTCCATTTTGTTGGGTTCTTCATCAAGCCGTCTTTTTTTAATTATAGAACTCAAAAATGATATTCTTCGTAAAATGCTTGATAGTGGCCAATATAACTGAGTAGTTTTATGAATGTTATTAAAACGATATACTGCTGATGGACGAACCAAATAAATCCGACATGTTTTACAGTCAACTAATTTGAAGATGACACGGTCCATTAACTGGACATTTCTCTGAAAAGAACACCCATTGATGTTTATAGGAAGCACACACTGGACAGTAGGTCTTGTTTTCTACTCATGAGCGTTGGCCTTGCAAAATTGCTTGGGTTAGAGCCCTGTTGCACCATTCTTCTCATATATGTGATATCGGGATTAATATTGCAAACAACACAACAGAGAAACTACCGGATGCAAAATAGAGCACAGTGATGCAATCCCAAATGCAAGTTACATGTAATTTTGTAACCCAATTAAAATTAAGCCCTTGAGTAGCCACGAAGTTTCAAGAAAGGGGCCCCTTCACAGTAAGTGTCAGTTTACCACAATATTGTGTTGTTTATTAATGATGTAAATCCCTTGCCATATTTTTAAAATAGTCTGGCCAAACCATACCTAGAGGCATTAGATCACATTATTGATGAGGAGGAGGAAGAGGAGTTAGAAGAAGCTGATAATGATGAAGAAGGACAACAGGATCAAGAAGAAGAAGAGGAAGGGCAAGAAGAACAATACGATGATGATGAGGACCTCTACAGAGAGTTTATAGAGGACGAGTTTAGTGCCAGTGATGTAGAACAATCAGTCTTTATTTTATAGATTTTTTTCAATTTTATCAGTATTTCTTCCATAGATGTATTAATAATTTATAATTAAGTAAGTTAATGATGAGTCTGAAATTGTTTTTATTGCTCTGCATAATTTACAGCAGCTTCTTCAAATAAGCCCCCGCCAAAAGGCTGAAAAAATATGTCATTACCGTTTTTTTTTGCTAAATGAACCATAAATCATTCTGTTGTCTGTGAATAGTTTTATTGGATCGAGATTTAAGGAACAAAAGACGGTGACAGAACATTTCATCTTCGTTATAAGAACCCAGTCACAGTCGTGCATGACTAACTGTGACCACCTTCCTTCATTTTCTGGTTAAATTAGCTAATCAAAATGCACTAGGTACGCTGAAAATATCAAGCACCTTGTAACCTGTCAGTCAATCGACTACTACGCCTCTCATAATTTAGGATTTGCTGGCTGAGAATGGACGCTATGAGGAAGTTGTTGAAAAGATGTCAAAAAATAATGAAAAAATATTAGCTTGGTGGTCTGTGTTAGAAGAGCACCGTTGTAAATGCAGTGATACGTGTTATATTAGTATGTCCAAAAGGCAATTACCTGTCAAAAAGAGAATTACCTGAGAATTTCCAAAAGTAATTCTAACTTTGGTTATTTTGCCGTTGCAACAATACAAATCTCAAGATTATTTAAGGAATAGAAAACGTGTACCGTGTTTCTATCGAGTTATAGAAACACGAGTGAAAGTTTGGGAGAACGAGAAATGCTGTGCTAATTCAAGCCAATTAATTCAAGGTCATAACTGAGTAAGGATTGCTATGGTTCGCCCGTTTGTAAAAGATCTATAGGATTCCAGTTGATAGTGGTATTGGTGATGAAAACACCAGTTGTATATGTTCCAGTCTAGCCATAAATAAAAAAAAGATTTGTAATCTTCATTGCCATAACCGAATTATCAGTGTTATTGCACTAGTGTGAGGTCCGTGTTTGTAAAACATTGGTCGAGTTCTTTTTATAATGTTATGACGAGATCCATAGACTTGTAAAAAAAGTACCCATATCAGTGTCCGAAGTAAGTTTCATTCCATGTTCAATGCCCCCCTTTTCCAGAGCGGTGTGCCTACAAACAAGGACTAACAATAGAGCTATAAATCAATGAACATATCGTAGATCCTTCTAAGATTCTCCAACTTAAAAAAGTGATATGTTTTTGAGATATCACTAAACTCCTAATTTTCGACCCTTTCTTCTGCTTTCATTTCATCGCTTCTCCCGGTTAATAACAGGCAACCGTTTTAGCTAGTTCCAGCCGATCCTGGGTATGCAAATTGTTAGCCGGTAGTCGTTGCTCCATCTGATAACCTTTAACGAGTACTTTTAAGGGAATTAAGTCTTCTATTGGAGATTCGGTGATATTTCTTTCATCATGCAAACACTAGTTGTATATGTTCCAGTCTAGCCATAAAAAAGATTTCTAATCTTTTTCAATGTCATAACTGAATGTCATTGAACTAGTACGACGCCCGTGTTGGTAAAACATTGGTCGAGTTGTCATGGCGAGATCCATGACTTGTAAAAAAAGAAATACCCATATGAGTGTAATATATCAAACACGAAAGAGCGTGTTTGACCACATTTCCAAACACCGAGAAGAGAGCTGAAAATACCACGCACAGCAGAGTATTTTTGACGAACTTTGAGGTGTTTGGAAATGTGGTCAAATGCTGTCGTGAGTGTTTAATATATCTTCTCAATCGAAACTAAAACTAAGGAGAAAACGGAGAAATAAAATCGTAAAACTCTACGCTAATTAAGATCAGATATCCAAACACTGTCACGGTCAGATTTCAATCCTTTGCTTAAGGTGGTCTTCTACCCTCAAAATTAATTTTTGAATAAAAAGCCATTTTGGAACATAAAGATTCAACATGCCTGACCATTTGCAAAGCGTATTTTGAAACGATTTCGCTCTGATTACTCCTTGATTAACATTAAAGTTAAAAAATCTGCACACTGGTAGCTACATCATACATAGCAACACCCATAGCAACACAAAATGGATTCAATTCAGTTCATTTTAAAAACACTTTACGGGAAAGCTTTAGAGATGTGCACTTATGAGGATTGTGCATCCTAAACATTGTTTCCCTTACCATCTTAGACGCTCCTTATACTTGGTTGACATTTCTAGGAGTGTTGGGTATTCGGGTTCTCAATGGAACAAGTAAAACCTTTCGATATACCCCTCTCCCTACCTCTAGCGCTTTGTGGTGTTTTGAATAGGCCATAAAGCGCTTTGTGGTGTTTTGAATAGGCCACAAAGCGCTTTGTGGTGTTTTGAATAGGCCACAAAGCGCTTTGTGGTGTAAAAAATCGGAGAAACCAAATTAATTCGGAAAATAGCTGTGAGATATCTGCGAGTCAACAAGCCATCCAGTTTTCAAAGTTAAATCCCAAAATAAAACGCCACAAAGCGCTCTGTGGCGTTTTAAGTAAGCCACAAAGCGCTTTGTGGTGTTTTGAATAAGCCACAAAGCGCTTTGTGGTGTTTTGAAAAGGCCACAAAGCGCTATGTGGTGTTTCGAGTACTACTGCTGTTTTATAAAGCAAAGCAAACTAGGAACAGTTAGAAAGTACTCCGGCCATAAAATATATCAACAAGAAAGTTCCTGTTATAAATGTTCGATCCAAAAAATCCACGAGGAAGGCTTACCCAAAAAGGTTCAGTCAGCTACAACAAACATATTATGAGAAGAAGGCTTTCAGTCGCGAACCGGCGTGCGATTGACAAGATTGGGAATAGATTGAGCAGATTGAGTGGTAGTTTTACAGCACCGAAACTAAAATTGGTTACGCTGCTTCTCAGAGATTTTGTTTTGCCCCTGTAATATCATTAAACGATCTGAATGATTTGAGGATAATCGAAGCGCGCGGAGTTTAAACGTGGCTGGCCTGGAACACGCAGTTCGCAAACCAGAGAGCAACCACTGTTTTGAAGTTTTCCATCGAGCATTCATGATGAATTTGAAACTAAAAAATATACTAAGCGATCAATTTGCGACAGAAATCTTGTAAGTTAAATGCAATTCTTGCAAAAACCTGCTGTATATTTCCGTTGAGAGTCAAAACATAAATACAGAGTCAAATATTGCTCTCGTGCCCTACCCCTCGAAAACTCAGTTTTACTCGAAGACCGAACTGCAACGG
>OZ026609.1:10954792-10994792 GCA_964020085.1 Micromussa lordhowensis
CTGCATAAACACAGCAATAGACATCATAATATTCATTCAATGGGCTGCTTTTATTGCTTGAATTGAATGGAACTGATCACCATTTAATAAGCTTTAACTGCAATTCTTTGGTAGTTTACCTCAGAAGGCACATGTACAGTACATGTAGGTTTTTTTCCTGCTCGCGTAATGTACAATTTATCTTCAGTCGAGTCGCGTTTCAAGCGCCAGGTTAACTGAAATCGTCTAGCTTTCAATTTGCTGTTTATTTTATCTCAATTTGCATAATTCCGACTGGTATGTATATCTCTGCGGTATGCAGAATAATAAAAAAGTTGAACGAACAATTGATAATTAAAACTTGTGCCGCGTAATACCTTTCAAATTAATATATATCAGAACAAGTTACAGTTATACTCAGTGGAAGGCGTGAAAGAATCGTACACCTTGAAATAATATATTGGTCACAACATTAGCATTCAGGTGAGCGAGTTCTAAGTTTCAGGCTACTCGTGATGGTTTGATGCGAAAGTTTTCAAATTAATTTTGTTTGTCATATTGTCACCAGTAGGGTACTACATGTACGAACGGTCAAATTTAAAACAACACTTTTTAATGTAGCTGTGGTTTGATTTGACTTTCGCTTTGCATGGGATTTACAGGTCACGCATTTGTTTGAGCTGTAGTCGTGCTGTAGTCGTATTATGTCTCTTTTTTTGCCATAATACATCACAAAAGGAATATTGGTTATGAATAACAAAGGCTAACGCATTAGCAGAAACGCGTGCACCTGACACGTTGAGTAAATGGGAAATGTTAGATTTTATTGCAACCTTTTTCTTTTGCATAAAAAAGAAAAATTTGACAAAAGAAGCACTCGCAAGGTATTGTGGAAATTAGAGCTGAATTTTTAAAGTTGTTTTGGCTTTGGCATTTTTAGACAACACTTTTAGCTTTTTGACAACCACATGTAGGTTCTTTTTTATGTTTTTGCAAGGACAAGTGATGTACTCATCTCTGTTGGTAATCTCTGTTACTAGTGTTTGAAGAAACAGGTGCACTGACTTAATGGACAGTGTGTTGTAATCTGGATCAGAAGACATATTGCCAAGCCCTGACAAGAGGTCTTTGGGTGTTTCTAAGCAAGTGTTCTTGTTTGAATTGCCCTGGCAAAAAATTGATTTCGCCCCTTATTACCATCTGGTCTTGGCTGGTGGATGTACATGTACGTTTATTGAATGGGAGGAGTTATCTGTCTGGCAAACATGAACATCAACAGAACTTGTCTTTTGTCTCATGTCGGACAGTAAGAAGTACTACGGTAATTCAGTGATTTGTTTTCATTTCAGCGATGAGCATGTGAAGGCTGCAATTAATGAGTGCACAGAAGATAAGGTAAAATTTACAATGTCTTCCTTTTTTTTGGGGGGGGGGGGGGGGACATCAGGGCCCAAAGGAATAACAGGTCCAATAAACACTGTATCCAAAAGGAAACGTTAAAAGTTAATGCGCTTGTTGTATACTTTGCATACTTTATTTATTTGAGGTTCAGTGGATATTTGAAGCTGATGTCAAGTACAGTGCAACTGACTGTTTATTGATCAATAGGTATATTTAACAATTATTCCATGAGCGCGCGTTGGATATGAGATGATAGATAGCCAACGAGGCGCGTAGCGCCGAGTTGGCTATAATCATCTCATATCCAACAAGCGCGAGTGGAATAATTGTTTTATTAAAAACGCCTCCCAAAAATAGAAAACTAGGCTACAATAAAAACAAAAATGCCCAAAAAATCAAGCATACGCTCGCCATCTTTGTAGATCATGGTATAATGGCTCATATACCATGATGGCTAAGCCAATGAAAAGTTTTGAATTGCATTATCCAATGATCCAGTTTTTAATAATGTAGTATATAATCATTCTATTACACAATAAGTTAGATTATGAGCTCGAGATTTCTATTGCAAGATACATGTAGTTGACAAGGGTGCAACAAGGGCAACTGCTACGCTACTCACTATCCTAACCTACATGTATCACATGATAGATAGTGAGAAGCGTAGCTAATCAGAGAATGACATTGGTGATAGAATGCTAGCAGATTTATACTAAAATCTGTCAGATGGGCTGGTTTATTGTTTGGTTTGAAGAATTACATATAGAAGGTCATTGGGAATTCTGAGTTTGGATGGGGGAAAGTCTTAAGTTACATGTACATAACCAAACACACCTTCTGTGGGGAGGTATACATGCAGGTATTAACAATTTTTCGGGAACAATGCAATGCAAATTCATTCAAAACAGTCTCATGGTTTGTATTTTAAAGGACACAGGTACTGGCTGTAATGTGGATGGTAACAAAGGGAAGGAAGAGGAGGATGAAGAGGAGCTAAGAAAAGAAGAGGAAGAAATGGTATGCTCAAGTACATGTAGTTCAACTGATTTTGCTGTGTTATATAAACTGCATATTATGCAATCTTTAGTGGCTGTAGCTCTATTGTTAATCTACATGTACAGCTGTACTTAAATTAACAAATTAAACAAAACCAGATTAGCGTTGTTAATCAAATCAAATCAAATCTATATGTATTTATTTTACTCAGCTCATCAGTTAACTATAGTCAGGCCTTCTGACAGGGTGCGATAAAAAAACAGAAATTACGCGATATTTTCGAGGCAAATTATGCGATAAGAATGGGCTATTATGCGATAAATTGTGCGATTTTTTCCTCAGCTATTTTGAGCTTATTTTACTAGGTTTTAGAGGAAGAAAACCACTTTGGGGCTGCTCCAAAGACAAATTGAACATCAAGGGACAAAAATTAAACATCTATGGATAAATTGCGATAAAAAATACTTGAGGTGCTTGCCCATCACGGACTTCCGGCTGCGAAAGATCATTTTCAGCCTATCGTCCACGTAAAAACTGTATTCTCTTGCTCTATCTTTGGCAGTTAAATCTGGCAGAAAGTGTGATTTAACCTTTTCAGTCAAAGAAATCACTACAAACTTATCCTCGAGGGACATTTGTGTCGAATTTCACGAAAGAAATTAAATTTTGCCATCGGAATCCGAATGAACATCGCTTGGATCACTGCGTGGTCAATATATACTGGCAATTCTGGTTGGTCAAAGCAAAGAAAGAGATGGTTTGCATTTCACCAATAGGCAACTCTTTAAGAATGAGACTCGTACCAGGCCCCCGACATGCAAAATAACGCCTTGAACTTCGAATATTTACGAAATCGAAGGTGACAGACGTTTTGTGTTTATGTGGGACTTTGTAATAAAATTGTTTATTTATGGTTGATTTTGTGAATAATGTGCGATCTTTTGTGAATTATGCGATTTTTGGTGAATTGTGCGATCGGATGCGATCTGAGGTCGATTGTGCGAAATCGCACCATCGCGTAATATCAGAAGGCCTGTTAATAGTACACAGATTACAATGTTATTAGCATTATATTAGCATTTGTAATTGCTAGAGGCCTAATAAGCCTCATCTTTAACCGAGGTTAAATAAAGTCATTCATGTAGTTCAATCATCACTGACATTAAAACTGGAAACTCAAAATGAAAACTGCACAGCAGTTTGGAAATCTTGATAAACCTGTAATGTGTTCCACTGGAGGGGCAAACGCAGCTCTCGTTTGCGAAACGGCCCGAAGTGAGTAAACATCAAGAACAAAAAGCAGCAACTGCAATAGATAAGGATGATGCAAAAGCGAGTGAAGACAATGAGGAGTCAGCCCAAGCAAAATCTGCAAAATGTAAGGAACAAAGTTTTTTGAGCCGTGGTTCAAAACATATTCGTGGCTGGGCTACAAGAAAAATGTGAATTATATGTATTGTAAAGTCTGCTTGGAGGCTAGGAAATTGAACAGAATGAGTAAGGAAGCTCATTTAATTGTATGGGTTATTCATAGGTACAACTCATATAATGATGAGTGCGAGACTGACACTCCTGTGTGTGGGACTCGCAGGTTTTTGGCTGTGTGAGTCCCTCTAGCTGGATCACTGACTTTGCAATTATTGTAATTCCTTGAATTGCTTTTAAGGATGGTGGCTACTAAATACAAAGGTTTTTGGGCCAGATTAGGACCATGTGGAAAAAGTAGATCTTTGCAAGGGCCATTGGAATCCACAAAGAAACTTGGAAAAGAAACACATTTTTTCAAGACAATTAGCCTTGAATCTCAACAAAAATGCTGACATAAGCATTTTTCTGAAAAAAGAAGGAAAAATATTTCTTCACAAACTTCCTTAGAACTCTACTTTACTTACATTTACAGAAAAGCAAACGCATTTATAAAGATCTTAAAACTACTTGTTAAAAGGTAACATGACCAAATTGTTACAACAGTGCCTTTTAGCGTCTCTGACAGCATTCCTCTGATTCAGCTAAAATGCAGTCTAAATAGCTTTTCCTCACAACCAGAAACTAATCACTTGTTGAATAGGCTTGCCACTTCCATTTCATAACATAAAATGTAGCCCTCCAGGTAACCATGCTTTTTTTAAGTTATTCATCTTTTTTGAAAACTTTTAGTGTCCGTTATGTACATTTTTTATCTGCAGGTACAATGTACATGTTTACATTTGGATTTCAGTATAATTTTCGACAAATAACAGCTAGTTTTTCAGCTGGAAGCTGTTATCACTTAGTACAGGAGGCCCATTAAACTTGATCTGGTCACAGTAGGAAAATTTTACTTTCATTTCAGTCATTTACTTGTTAGCATACATGTAGTTCATTATGTCAATTTCAACCCTAGCGCACACATGGTGTAAACCATGCCTTGCGTGATGCGCAGAACATGCACACGCCAACAATAGTAGGCACCATCTTTAAAAGCAGCTTCAAAACAATCACTTGAAATGTCAGCAGAGTGGAGTCGTAGAGCTCTGTCCAAACGTAAGGAAAAATGGAGAGAGTTACATATTCATGCATGATTGTCCAGTAGTATACATGAAATAATGAAATTATTTGCTCATGCAGAAACAAGCCTTGAAAGAAGCGCAAGAGTGGGTTGAACAGAAGCTTGCTATGCGAGGAAAGAATCTGGCTGCCATAGGTTGGTTACTTGCCTCATTTTATTTTAACAATTTTCAAATTCTGACATTCTAACAAGATAAAAAAAATAGTACTTAGCATGCTTTGCATCCAAATTTTTGGTCTGGAGTTAAACTCTTGTAACACCATTACAGTCGAATCTCTCCACCACAGCCACCTTGGGGAGAGAGGAAACTGGCCATTGTTGAGAGGTGACCTTTATGGGGAGGTAGGGGTTTAATATGACACATGCTTTTTCAGGCATGCAATAACCCTAACTTACTCAAACTAACTATGTTTTCCATCTGGCAATAACAGTACTGGGTGCAGTTGTTCGAAGGCTAGATAATGCTATTCACCAGATAAATCGCTATCCAGTGGATAAGTGTTAACAAAACAAACCACGCTATCCGCTGGATTTATCTGGTGGATAGTGTTATCCACCTTTCGAACAAACCGGGCCTGGTCAATTTTAAGTTGACATTCTCTGCTCAAAATGTGATCCTTCATGTTTGTGAGAAACGATTATCCAGTCTGGAAGCTTGCATTGCATGTTGTGTGTTTGGAGACACTTGAAGAATTTTGAAGATTCTTGAAAAGGGATTTTGACTAAACAATTTTCAAATACTGACATTCTAACAATATCAAAAAACAGTAGCATGCTTTGCATCCAAATTGTTGGTCTGGTAAAACCATTACAGTCGAACCTCTCCACAACAGCCACCTTGGGGACAGGAAACTGGCCATTGTTGAGAGGTGACCATTATGGGGAGGTAGGGGTGTAATATGACACCTACTTTTTGAGGTATGCAAGTACTTTTTTTCAAATAAAAAATAAATAATAATAATAATAATAATAATAATAATAAAACATATTTATACAGGATAACTGCATCAGTTTAAAGAAAAACTGCTATCAATGCAGGTCCTGTGTAAAAAATAAAAAGTAAAAAGTATAATAAAATAATTATACAAAACAGATAAGAAGCTACACTAAAGTAAAGTTACATTAATGAGAGTAATTAAAAATAGTTGCACCTTTGTAAAAAAAAGCACGCTTGGTGCATTCCAGGTTAACCTTTCCTAAAATAAGACCATTACTACTCCTAGTTTTATAACGGGGACTGTCATGGTGTCTTACGTTAAAATAGTTAAAAAGATATCTGGGAACTCTATTTGCAATACATTCGTTAACAAATCTTAAGATGTTCTCCTGTCTTCTAGAATAGAGAGGTTTCCAGCCCAGTTTGGTGATAATTTGGTCGGTTGATAGATTTGAGGCAGCTTTGAAGTAGACGATTCTAGCTGCTCGTCTTTGTAGTCGTTCTATCTTGGCACTGTTTCCTTGTCCGCATTCATGCCACACTGCATCGCAATAATCTAGAACCGGAAGTACCATGGCTTTGTAGAGCCGATTTGCAGCTTCTAGCGTAATTAAAGGTCTTATTCTGGTAAACAGTCCGAGTAGCTTGGATACCTTCATCCTCACATAGTCTACATGGTCATTGAAAGAAAGGGTGTCATCCAGTACAACACCCAGGTACTTAAACGTGTCCGCGTGTTTAACGGACTGCCCATTTAAGCTGATATCAGTTCCATCACAATTTTGTCGCGCGAGTCGTTGGCGGGTGCCAAACATCATGAATTCCGTCTTCTTCATGTTGAGAACAAGTTTATTGTAGTGTAGCCACTGCGATAAATTAGCTAGATCAAGGTTCAACTTAAGTTCAATCTCCGAGGTGGATGAGGACGACAGATGGAACACTGTGTCATCCGCGGACATCATGATGTTGGAGAACTGGATACAGGATGATAGGTCGTTAATATAAAGGGTGAACAGTACCGTGCCAAGGATGCTGCCTTGCGGTACGCCACTGAGGACAGGCATTGGACTGGATAATTCATCTCCGACACAAACAGCCTGGGATCTGTTAGTTAGATAGCTCGCCATCCACGCTAGAGAATTTTCCTCCAAACCAAATCTTCTAAGCTTGCAAATGAGGTTATCATGGGGGACGGTATCAAAAGCCTTTTTTAGATCGATAAATAAGGCCCCGGTTAATTTTCCCGCATCCGTGCTTCTTCTAATTGAGTCACAAAAATATGTTACGGCTGTCAGGGTCGAATGATGTCGTCTAAACCCCGATTGAAATGCATTTAATAGGCCATGTTGATGTAAATATTGCTGGAGTTGAACGTTGACGGCTTTTTCAGCAATTTTTGAAATTACTGGAAGAATCACAAATAAAGCTATATACAGCTGTAAATGGTAAAAAAAAAAACATTTTTACCATTTGGGCAGTTATTTATTTATTCAAGACTGAAAGCCAGAATTTAACAGAGATGATAGTAAAACAAACACTATTTCATCATTGCTTATTATATGTAATAAGGTTAAGAGGACTTGGTGTGAAAACGAATGCAAAAACGGCCTTCAAAATATAACACTTGTGTGCGCAATGCAACAAATGATTACCATATGGAGCCACCTTAATCGGAACAGTGCCAACGTTGCACAGTGGGGTTTTGTATACATGTACACCTTTCATAAAGTGGTTGATTGTCAAGAGGTTATTGTGGCAGTTGGGAAGCGTTTTAGAGGCCTTTGCTATTGTGAAGAGGTGGCTGTAGTGAGGTTAAAATAAGAGTGAATGTACATGTACATGTATGGACTGTCCTGTGGGACCAACATAGTTGTCATTGTAAACAGGTGGCTGTTAGTGGAGGTTCAACTGTATATTACATTGGGTGAAACGGTGGGTTTCATTATAAAGGGTTACAGGTGAGTGAACAAAATTGACCTACACCTGTACAACATACGTTGTACATGTAATATTATGCACATCAATGTTGTTTAATTTTCAGATCAGCGACCTGAGGAGTCTTACTTTAAAGGAAAGGACTCTTCAGTTAAGAAAAACTCTGCATTTATTAAGAAACTGGTATGTACAGGTCTGAATTTACTAGCTTCATGTACTGTACAAATGTGGGTTCAATGCATATCTTAGTAACTGGGCAAAGTCTGTTTCAGATTGGCTTACATGTACATGTACAAATTACTGATGGTGTTATCCTAAGTTCTCTTGCAGGAAGCACTTTGGAGTTTTTCATAAAAGAGACCACCCCAGAGCATACATTTATACAGTGTAGTTGCTCAACCTGCATGTACATATATGTATGTCTTATACATGTACGTTTTTGTTTTCATGTATAGAGGAACATCACAGAGTCTCAGCGTGAATCCTTGGAGCAGGAATTTGCTGGTTTAAACCTCTCGAGATATGTTCAGGAAGCAGTAAGCATGGTCTATTGTTAATGAAAATGGTTGTCATTATTAATAATTAAAAGCCTAGTTTGCATACAGTACTTGAGTCAGACAGTTTGAGTTCCTTGACAACAGGCAGTAGAAAACACTCAAGAAGTTTCATACATGTATATGTAGATTTTAGGAAATTGTAACAACTTTTATTAACAAAACAAACGTTTTGAAGAAGGGTGGGTTAAATACAGAAAGTGCACACTGTACAATGTGTGATGTCATCATACATGTACATACAGACATGTATACACGAAACCTTTATTTTATCTCAAAGCTTGAGTAGCCTAAGTATCTCTGAGAGCACTTTCCCTATTTGCATAATACGAAAATGTAAATATCTCTAAAACAAAAGAAGATATTCCAAAAATGAAAACGCCATTCTTTATTTTGAAAAGCCTTTCAAATTAAACAGCAATTATTTTTATTACATAGGCACTTTAAGTAGAAAAGAGAATTATTATTAGCGTAAAATAGTAAAAAGCTTGAGGAAACATTAACTGAAGAAAATATGAGAAACATTTCTGACAGGTAATATCCTGTCTCTTTCAAGTTTATAATAGCTGGTGGGTAAAATTCAGAATTCAGAAATTGAATGCTCAGTGAGTATGCAGAGGAGGATGTACCGGTAGATGTTAGCGAATTATGCAGATCCACAATGCCACATCCTGTCAGACGTTCTGTTCTGAGTACATGAACCCAGTATTGGCTGTCTGTGCTGTTTTTGTATCTGTTCTGAATTTTCCAAGAGTTAATTTTTCTTTTTGTTCTGCTCATTAGAGGCCTTTTCAATTGAGTGTCAAAAGTACATGTGATTAGACAACTTACTTAACTTTGTTTTTTTTTTTACTGCGGTTTAAGATTGGCTATGTAGTAATTGGTTTAGTTTTGGTTTTACCACACTCTTTTGAAAACCACTCTATTGTAATGAAGAATTACTCGCAAGTGTTGCTTGTGGATTTTTTTACCAGTTTGCAGCTTGTGTGAAAGTTCTTTTCTGATGCAAGTCCAATACATAGTTCCTCTGGTTCCATCAAGGCATTATTTTTAATTCTTTTTTTGTTTTCCGGCAGGTCGCTGCAGTGGTTGATGGCTTGGTGAAATTGAAGGTTTGTACATGTAGTGTTGCTTAGTAGTTGCAAATAACAAAAAGAAGAGTTAAAGTGGCATCTACATTGTCTAGTACAAGTTGCTTTCTGGACTGTAAAACTTTGGATACTGCAGTAGCTTTTGGTGCATAGAAAAAGATTCAAATATTTTCTAGTTTTATTAGCACTTTAAACCTATGTCATTGCTATTAACAAACTTAAGGTTTGATGGTTGTAAATCAATTACCTGCATAAGTTTCCTTTAAGCAAGGAAAAAAAAGAAACAATAATTTGACTATTATTTTCCAACGGGTTACAGTTGTGAACTGATTGTTGTTGTTGTTTTTGTTTTTATAGCTTGCAGATGTGAGATGTGCAGCACATATTTGTGGCTTGATTCATCAAGTGTATGCTGACTTCAGTGAACCTCTAAAAAAGGGACTCCTGAAAATGTTTGATGGCTATGGTGGGAAAGAAGAGGAGAAGGTGGGATAACCATTCATTTCACCTCATAGCTACATGTACATGTAGTTTGCCTGATGTCAGTTTGTCCACTTCAAAAGTCTGTTCACCCGGACTAAAAAAAACTTTATGGACATAATGAAACAAGATCACACAAAACATGTTTATTTCTCATTCTTTAATCCCTTCACCATGGAGCTATTGGTCTAGTAAACTGGCATGGAGTGAAACTACCACAGTACAAAAGATGTAGTAGTGTTCCACCCAACTTATAGATTACAAATTAATGTTGGTATTGTATTTTGTGTTATGTTACATGGTTACTTAGAAACTGGTGTAATTGATGGTGAAGTTGTACAGTGTAGATAGTCCTGGCAAGATAGAGGATAACACTGTATCACCTACAACATGCCAAATTATCAGGAGGAATTTTACTCCTGTGTGGTTCATCCAATCAGAAGGATGATTAATCTTTACGGGACTTACACATACACTGTATCTTATAATAGATGTAAATTCATGTACATGTACTTATGAGTACACTTACACAGAGAGTTCTATACTTACATGTAGGGGAAACACAAAGCCAAAATTTTGCAGTTGATTGAGATCATTAACTTGTAGTAAGCTAGCATTTTCAAGATGTGCCCTCTTTGGCTTCTGTCAAATTACATGTAGCTTACTATATTTATGTTGCTTTCCACAGCTGGCAAATGTGAGTAAATATCGTGTCGCCCTGAGACTGTTAGGAGAGCTGATCATTGGAGGAGTCTTTCCAAAACTGCCTGAAGGCATTAAAATACTTAGCACCATCGTGAGTAACATTGTTAATTGTGACAAAGAGAGCCATGTATATGTGCAGGTCATCAGCAGCTTTGCTCGTCACTGTGGTGAGGACTTTGCTGGTATAACATCTCGGAAACAAAGGTTGATGGCTGAGAAACACAAGGTTGTCTTTCCAAAGTGTGCTGTAGTTCCTGCTGAAGACCAAGCTGCAATTCAACAACTGTTATTAACTTACTACAAGTCACTGGCCAACCATTTACTCAAAGCGCACAAGGATCTACAAAACAGAGAGAAGCAGAACAGGCAAACTTTAATGGTACATATAACTTGCGTTTTTATTAACTTGTTGATCTTAAACAGCAGAACGATGTGTAAGGATACAGTGTAATTATGATGTGACATTTGGCCAGTAGAGGCCTTTTGACTAGATACATTGTACATGTATACTACATGTATTTAGAAAACATGTGCCATGTTTCTATCGAGTTATAGAAACACGAGTGAAAGTTTGGGAGAACGAGAAATGCTGTGGGAACACGAGCCACAGGCGATTGTTTCCAGAGCTTTTTCGAGTTCTCCCAAACTCTCACGAGTGTTTCTATAACTCGATAGGAACACGGAGAACATGTTTTCTATTGCTTTTAGAAAATACCGCAACGAAGAAAAAGAAAAACAACTTGTTTACTTCGATCATCAAAATGTAAATTCTCGTTGTTCGCGCCATCATTACGTTAACAGCTCGTGCTAGTTCTGTGTTTCTATCGAGTTATAGAAACACGGCTTTAAACCTATCAGCGTGCATATTGTCTTTGGATTATTTTCTAAATACATGTAACATCATGCAATACACTGTACATGTACATGTAGCAAAGCCACACTATCAAACTCGGTATATCTGTACTGTGCATAAGTGTGCATCACGATCCAATGATGCACGCTTGACCTTGTGAGAGAAGTTTATTTCCATCAATTGGCAATGTTATTAAACAACTGATTCATGCTTTTAGTTGTGTATAATTGAGTTATGATGTATTTGGGAAATTTGGAGAGCCGTCAAGAAGTTACACGTAGAGTTGTCCTTGGCTCAATGTACGCCAAGAAACTCCTATATTTTTTTGTTGTCTTGTCTACGAAAAGTTTTTTTTTTCTTGTACACATAAATGTATCTTCTTTCTGGGTTCTGCTCCCTAGGGCTTGGGAGTCAACATTAATTAATTGGTACATGTCAATTTCGATTTGAAAACTACAGGTCTTTTAGTTATACTATTGAGTTAATGGCTCTAATTATTAATCATTAAAAAGAGAGTTTAAAGCTGACTTGTGTGTTAGAAGAAAGGTCAACAACAGTTATTTAGTTCACAGTATTGATTTAAGCAATCAAGCTTTTATGTACATCAGATTTGACTTCCTTTCAGTCAATATCAAGTTGAATTAGAAAGCAGTTGACTGGTTTACAGTCAGTCTATAGTACATGTATACATTTTTGTTGTCCCGTGGTTGTTTGGTCTCAGTCATAAACTGGTTAGTATTAAAGGTTTGCTTATTAATGATCAAAGTTGGTGATTTTACTTCAGACCAAAGGTGAACTGCATCCAGAAAGAAAGGAAGCATTTGAGAAAGCACAGAAAGCTTATGAGAAGCTACTGGCCAACACATCCTCTTTAGCAGTGAGTACAGTGAAAAAAAGCAGAGTTACTATTCTCTGTTGTAACTTGAAGAATTTTATCTAATAAGCTAATCATTCTTACCCTTAGTGGGTCAAGTCTAAAACTATGTTTACAATGTAAGTAATTTTATTATAATTATGATAAAATATCAATTACATGCACATGTAAAGGAAGATAAGAGAAATAATACATAAAAAATAGCCTCCATTTGGCACAAAAATATGCTTGGATATTTGTCTGCAGACATTATCTGTTCCAAGAAATAAACAGTTTTCTAAGAGCAAAGATCTAGGAAAACTGTGTCAGATGAGGAACAGATAATGTCCAAGGACAAATATCTGAGCATTTTTTTGGAAGTCAAATGAAAGCTTTTGAGTTTATTATCATTGAAATATTTTTCAAGACAAGCACAGTTTTGAGAACTAGGGAATATCATTTGGATATTCCCCAGTTTTAGCTGCAGCATAATAACGTAGTGATGCATTTGGACCAATCAGGTGCGAGCCAAAATATTTAAGGGATTATAGTTACATGCAGCTCTTATTAACAGAGCTTAGTCGGTCTGTTTGGGAGAATCTTGACCAAGGTTGTGAGTATAGACCGAACGCAGTGAGTTCTGTACACACAACCAAGGTCAAGATTCTCCATACAGACCAACTAAGCTTGGTTAATAAGATGTTTATTATATGGTGCAAACAAGAACAATTTAATTCATACATGTATGTAACTGGTTTGTATTAACTGACATTTTGCGTGCGAATGGCGATGAGGTGAATTCTGCCAAAGTTTGCTTGTCCTTTTTACTTTTTTTCTCATTAGTCTATTTGGCACTGCCATAAATAAATATTGTTAGATGAAAATAGTCAATGATTTTGCAGTTTAGTTTGCAACATTTTCGCTGCCAAACATTACCGGTCTAGATGTTGTTCTAGATGGGAAAACCTATAACTGGTAATAACATGTTCTGTTTGTGTTTTCACAGGATATACTTGATGTAGACATGCCTGATTTGCCGCAAGATGGTATGTAAATATATATTTTAGCAAGGAAAATAATTATAACGGCACAGTAGAGGCACAGTGGCCCCATGGTTAGTGTGCTCATCTCTAGATCAAGCGGTCCAGGTTTGAGCCCTGGCAGGGGACATTGTGTTGTATTCTTCCGCAAGACACTGCTCTCACAGTGCCTCTCTCCACCCAGGTGTATAAATGGGTACTGGTGAATTTCATGCTGGGGGTAACCCTGTGATGGATTAGCATCCCATCTAGGGGGTAGTAGAAATACTTATTAATAGTTGCTTCATGCTACTGAAACTGGAGATATAAGTGCCGCCATTATGAGCCACTTGTCTTGTATGCAAACTTTACCTTTTACATGTACATGTACCTTAAGTATTAAAGGGGTTCTTTAAAGTGGTAATTGACTGATTGAGCTTTTCTTCAGGCCATAATAAGGTGGACATAACATTGCTTTCAATAAGATTAGAGTAGGTGGCTACCTCGGAACAGCACCTGCCGGAGTAATATGAGAAGCCCAGGAGCATTTCTCTCTGGAGAATTTTTTAAAGTTAAATATACCCGCCGACAACAATGTTTGCATACTCTCATGAATCTAAACACACCTATCAACCAATGAGGTTGCACATACAATGCAGTACCCACGGTTTATAAATGTACATGTGTACCAGTTGGTATAATTACATGTATCTGTAAAAGGGAAATTATATATTGATTGCTATTACTGTTAATATTTATGTATCTGACTCCAGAGTTTGTACAGCAAGAGGCTGGAGGGAGCACAATTGATGTTTTTAACCCCTTTAGACATTCAGAGGTAAGGGCTAAAACATACATCTAACAATACTTTAACAAAACTGTCTTAGCTTGACCACCTTGACTTGTTTTTACATCTCATCTACATGTAACAGTAGTTCTAGTAGTGTTGTAATACTTCATTATTGTTTCATGTATGGAGAGCAAGATTGGCTATGTGGTCTGTAACCAAACTTAAAAAAACCTACAGGTATATTCTTAGACGTTTTGACAATAAGATTAATGAGGTGTTGTGTGTAATATACATGTAATGGAGTGTTAAATGGTTTTTCTTCAAACAGTATGATGGAAGTTCTGGCCTGTGGGAAGATGAAGAAACAAGGATCTTTTATGAAAATCTCCGAGATCTAAAGTCTTTTCTACCAGGGGTAATAACGGTTTCGTTACTGCCTGACATTTAAATACACCAGTTAAGGCTGATTTTCACTAGCAATGGAGTCATAGTCGGAGTCGTAATCAGAAGCATAGAGTGATACGATCTAGTGAAAATCAAACTGACAGAGTTGGAAGCAGAACACCCGTTCCTCTTATGACTCTGTCACTTACAATCCAGTGAAAACTAGATTGTCGGCATCAGAAACAGAAGCAGAAGACTGAACCAATCACAAGTTTCGATTCCAGGTATTGTTTCTGGCTGGTTCTTATGTTTCTGTTTCCGACTCCGACAATCCAGATTTCACTGGATCATAAGCGTCCGAGCTGTTAACGGAATGGAATGAAATGGAAACGTTTTGATTGTTACTTATGACTTTCACAAGGCCATAAGCACTCTCACCACTCCGACTCCATTGCTAGTAAAAACCAGCCTTTAGTATTATTTTGTTTACCAGTACAGTTAACTCTTTCATACAAAAACTGGTAAAGGGAAATGTGTTTTTTTCTAGAAAAAAAAGGTGCTTTTCAAAACAGTCACACTCACACAGACATGTTAAAGTTTGCGATCCCAAGGAATGTTTGGTCCCATTCATTAGTCATAGGGCTAAGGAGAATAAGCACGAATGGCAAAGAGCTCCTTCAGTTGGGTCATTAAACTACTTATACATGTACATGTAGGCAGGAGACTTTGAAGTACTGTTACAAAGTGAATGTTAGAATTATGTTAATATCCGTGTTTCCTTGGCTACGGAATATACAGAAACAGGCCTGGGTTGTTTGAAAGGTGGAAAATGCTGTCCATTGGATAAATCACTATCCAGTGAATAGCATGGTTTGTTTTTCTAACACTTTGCTGGATAACGATTTATGCGCTGGATAGCATTATCCAGCCTTTAAACAACTGGTGCCTGATTTGTACAGATACAGCATGTTGATACAAATACATCTTTAAGTTTTGGTTCTGGTTTTAAGATCTTGTACAAAGATGAAGGAAAGGAGGAGGAGGAGGATGAGGCTACTAGTTCTGTTGAGGATGAAAAATTGGACATCCAAGACTTGGAAAGTAAGCAAAATCTTCTAATAGAGTTGTAGAAACTGCAGCTACAAATCATTGTGACTGAACTGCATACCCTGAATCAAGAAGGTTTATAAAGTTCATGTATAAAGGGAAAAAACATTGCAAGGTGTGACTCAAAAATAACTAGTTTAAGTTCTAATTAATCCAGTCAATAAATATTTTAACAACTCAATTTGTTGAAACTCATGGTAACAACTTTGTAGAGTTTCTTAATTGTAACTTAGCAAAGGGGTTACCTAGCAAAGGGGTTCCCTAAGAAAATACACACGCTGATTGGTCAATAATCAAGTTTCTATAACTCGATAGAAACACAGAGCTAGCACGAGTTGTTGGCGTGATGATGGCGCGAGTAAAGATACTTTAAATTTTGATAGTCAAAGTAAACAAGTTGTTTTCCTTTTTTCGTCATAGTGTTTTCAAAAAGAAATAGAAAGCATGGTCTCTGTGTTTCTACCGAGTTATAGAAACACTCATGAAAGTTTGGGAGAACTAGAAAAAGCTGTGGAGCCCACGGCATTTCTCATTCTCCCAAATGTCCACTCGTGTTTTTATAACTCGATAGAAACACTGTATATGTTTTCTATTTCTTAAACATTTTATTTTGTTTGACCGCAAGCCCAATTTTCTAATGAGTAAATAGTCAACAAGGCATAGCTGAGTTGCCTATCACTCATATAAAGCAAGGGTTAGTATTTTAATTACAGTGTACATGTATGTAGCCATATAAAGAATTGCAGTCCAGAACCTTGTTTCTCATATAAAGGCAGTGTGAGCATCTATTCAAGAACCAATCAGATTCATGAATTTGCAATAGAACACACAAGGTGTTAAAATTTATTTGAGATCAGCTTTCACCTGTTCCCAGAGAAGTTACTGTTATTCACCAAGAGCAAGCGGTCAATCACTTGACATCTGGGATAGTTTCAATATTGCTTTCATCTTAGTTGCTGAGGAAGAATTTGAAGAGGTGGATGATAACATTGATGAAGAATTAAATGAAAAGGAAAGTGAAGAAGGTAACAGTGTGTTTTATAACTTGCTTTGTTATTAGTACATAAAAAGTGCACAAGACAAGTGCCAAACTGAAAAGTGCAAAACAGTAACTATTATAGTTCATGTAAATATAACTGATATGAAATTTTGAATAGGCTCAATACACTGTTAGTAGGGGGTTTTGAACAACCATATCTTGGTCTGTAATTTCTTGGCTTTTGTTATTTGCTAGTATAGTTTAATAACGGGTTTCTATAGGATTTCATCCATGGAGTAGCAAGCCTGCCAGCAAGCACTTTAAGAGTCTGCTTACAAGTGAAATGTTAAAATTCTATCTTCTTGAATTTCAGTCAATCTTTGTGATATTACAGTGGATTGCAGCTCACTTTGGTCACCCAGGTTTGGTAACATCTTGGGAACTTGGGAACTACATGTATGTTCCGGAATTTGCCGTTTTAATCTTATTGGAGCTAATCAAATTGCGAACTTTGAATTGAAAACTGTGAGTTTGATTTCGAAGTTCCATTCCAAATTGTGAACTTCGCTTCCAAGTTCGAAATTTATCAGCAGGAAGTGGTGAACTTTTTTGTACTATGGCTCACAATCCTTTCATATTTGAACATTTCAAAAAGCACCGTTCAAAATATCAAAATTGGGGAAAACGAGACACGGCTGGCAAGAATCAAAGATGTTGTTAGAGTTCTGTAAACAACAACAACCCAGCATTTCTGCCGAGGAAATTCAAAGGAAACTTATCGATAACAATGTGTGTCTGAGAGAAAATTGTCCATCTACATCTTCAAAGATCTCGGATATTCCTACAAGCGACTAAATGTAGCAGTGAGAATCAGTTGACTGAGAATACAGAACAGCGCCAACCAACTGGTTAAAATTCGTAAAATACTTCTTCTCTAAGTTTAATTTTGAGCTGATTACAAATTGGTTCGCTTTAAGTGCCTCATATATGCAAGTAAATGTTCCCGAATCTAGCTGCTATACCTGCATACCTGCTTTTGCAACTTGGAAGCAAAGTTCATAATTTGGAATCGAACTTCGAGATCAAACTCCTAGTTTTCATTTCAAAGTTCGCAATAATACTATAAAAATACAATAAAACTGCGAATTCAGGAACATAGTTCCCAAGATGTGCCAAAGTGAGTTGAAATCCACTATAATACTACTGGTGGTCACAATACATGTAAGTTCTAGCTTAAATATTTCTTTCTTGTTGTCGTTACAGAACTTTTCCTCTCAAAGATATATTTCTGAGAAATTAATTTTGGCGGTAGATCCAGGCAATGTGAAATTTCTTAAACCTGATGGGTTCCTTTAGTGATGTCAATTAATTTGATCTGCTTACTAGTGAACTGGTGTATTGGTGTTCAGAGAGAAGTTACATGTTGATCACTCTTTTCAATTAAAATGGAATTTGTAAAACAGCTTGTGTTCTTGATTTTAGAAGATGACGAAAGTTCCTCTGGTGAAACATCCAGCTCATCCACTGGACTAGCTCTTGAGGCAATCTTACAGAGACTGCCTACATGTGTCAACAAGGAGTTCATTGATGAGGTACTGCAGTTCCCTTATGATTCTCGCATAATGCTATTTACATGTAGTGCAGATCTATTCTTAACAGAACGATAGCTTTGCAAGTGTGTTATACATTTTGGTGCATTCCATTTAACTGACACTGGCAAGGCAACAACGTCAAGTGGCCAACTTACTGTACATATGCAGGTGTATTTGTACCGTATGCTCTCAATTAAATCCCAGACAACTTGATGCAGAAGTGTTTAATACTTTGAACAATAATTATTCTAGGTTGCAACAGAGTTTATGCAGACATGCAACACTAAGGGAAACAGAAAGAAACTCTGCCGAGCTCTATTTGGTGTTCCAAGAATAAGGTAATTCTGTCAAATGATTTGCTTAATTTGTTGCTTAAATGTTGAAAATGGCAAATAAAAGGTACTTTTAAAATGTATCAACCACTGTCTAAAAAGTTGTTAGGAGCAGATCTCTCATGAAGTGTCTGGAGCAAGGTTAAACAATTCTGTCTACTTTTGAACCTCGTACTTTTTAATAGCTGTGCCACCAAGTCATTAAATGTGGCCTTTGGTTAGAAATGCAATAAGCAACTGACCAAACAGCATACATGCAAGTAGGAGAGAAAAAAAGCCATCAGCTATAGCCACTGTCAGTTGTTCTGAAACAAGTTTGTACTATTTTCCCTTGTACAGATATATGTTTAAAATAACCTCTAAGAAAAGTTATGGTGCCGATAACTTTGAAATCAAACCAAGTAATATTTGAACACTATAAGCAGTGATGTTAGTGAATGTATGTCTTGGTTTCAGTAGTAGTCTGTATTTAGCTCAGCTTATTCATGATAACACAAACCTACACTCTAGGATGTCAAAGATTTCTTACATGATGTATTTTAGACTTTCGCCGCTTCGACGGTAATTTCCCTTGCTTTTGTGTAAATTTTAAATCTCAAATTGTTGCCCGAGAAGGCAATGTTCTCAATTACCTAAAGATACTATTGAAGAGGCAAAAATTTGGAATGCTAAAGAACTTGCATACATGAGAACTTGCGCGAAATTGTCACAGAAGTTAGATATTTGCATTTGCAGTTCACGGAGATGTGTTTAACTTTCGCTATGTTTCTGTTATATTTCCTTTCGTTCGTAACCTCTAGTTCATTCCTTCGTAATTTGTTTGAAATATCACGTTCCGCAACGACGCAAATTACTTGCCAAAACATATACATGTATTTGTATCATTACATTACCAACGTTCGATATGTTTGTTCGACATGAACAGAGCGATCGATCGATACACAGAGTACAGTATCTCGCATTCGGTCGAACTTTTTGTTGATACACTGTACCTACATGTGAGCATAGTAGCAATTATCTTTGATATGCACGCTGGCATACTAAATGCTTCAATGATTCTCGAGAGTAACGAGATGCGTCTCGAGAGAAGCGAGACGAGAGGTTGTAACTTAAATTTGAGCAGTACAGTGTGTCTCAGTAATCCCCACACTGCCATGAATGCTCCGTGAAACATGATGTGCTTAACTTGTTGAATCATTTTCTTTGTCATTTTTGTAAGGTTTCTCAGCAGCTTACATGATAAAGCAATACTCTTGGTTAATTGATATTGTGTTCCAGAGACAGCTGGCATGGACAAGTCACTTTGCTCCCTTAATCATTACATGTACAACTGAAGCAGTCTTGATTGTTTTGAATTGTTCTAAATAAACATGGTAATGTATGTATTCGTTGCAGGTTGGATTTATTGCCAATGTATGCTCGTCTGGTGGCCACTCTTCATCCTTGTGCTCCTGATCTTGCTCCTGAGCTCGTGCAGCAGCTGAAAGGAGAATTCAGATTTCGTGTAAGCTTACTTAACATTTATATGTACAATAATGGACAAAAGTAGTTGAGACTCTCCCCGAAAAAAGCCTTTTTTTAATCTCCTATTTCTACATTTCGACCCCCTCTCCCCTTTTCAGTGTTGTAACCACGTGACACAGTCGAGGTCAAGATTCTCCCATACAGACCGACTAAGCTCGGTTAATAAAATGTTTATTATATGGCGCAAACAAGAAAAAAAATAATGCAATATGGCAAACAAGAAAAAAAAAAATAACGCGTTAAATGTTGCTGGTTTGTACTAACTGACATTTTGCTTGCGAACGGCGATGAGCAGAACTTAAAGTGCACCTAACCCCAAAATATATTTTTCGCTTAAATAACTCTTTGCACCTGTTTGAAACGCATTGCGCCTTTTTGCCCTTTTCTAGCCCTAATCTTGACTTTTTACAGGCGGTAAAAGTTAAGAAATCTGGCCATCGTCTGTTCCACGACCGAGCAAGTAAGGGGAATGGGTTTATTCCTGGGTTGATGTCATAAACTTATTTGCATGCACGTTTACAAAGACTTAATACGATGCAAATCAGTCTGTGACGTCAACCCAGGAATAGACCCATGCCCCTTACTAGCTTGGTCATGCAACAGATGATGGCTAGATTTCTTAACTTTTACAGCCTATAAAAAAGTAAAGATTTAGTTTCAAAAGGCGCACTGCGTTTCGAACAGGTGCTAAGATTTATTTAAGCGAAAAAAATATTTTGGGGTTAGGTGCACTTTAATTCTGCCAAAGTTTGCTCGTCCTCTTTCCTTTTTGTTCTCATCACGCCACTTCCACAAATAGATATTGTAAGAAGAAAATAATCAATATCTTGCATTTTAGTTTGCAACTTTTTAACTTCAAAATGTAATCGGTCTAGATGTACTTATTTGGCCGTATTCAGTTTCGGTAAATATCTAATCGAACCTTCTTTGGTAAGCTTTGATGGCATACTAGACTCATTTGGTCTCGCCATGGGTATTCTGGCTTGACTACGCCACATCAATATACGAACCATAGCTCGACCAGACTTGTCTGATATGCCGCTGAAACTTACTGAAACTTTGTCAGAATTATCAAGACATGGCTGCACATGCACCAGACGAGGGTTGTGTAGTGTGATGGCTTGATCTGATTTCAGTAGATCAGTATATACATACAAAAAATAAAGTTTTTCGTGACTTTGTGTTTTTAGGTGCGCAAGAAGGATCAGATTAATCTTGAATCAAAGATAAAGACAGTAAGATTCATAGGTGAGAAATTTGTGATGCGTAAGCTCCTTTCAACAAACCACGGTCCTGTTCAATATCCCAATATATAACAGGAAAATGTCACGTATAAAAAACTTTTTTTTAATGTCACATATGCAATATATTTATTTATTTCATTTATCTATTTGCTCAGTACCCCACAAGTTGCAAAGCTTTCGTCCTTATCATGATTAAATAACGGTTTTACTTCAGGCACCGCGGAGAGGGTGGGGCTGGGTGGGGCTTTAGCCCCCCCACTTTTTTGGCTGATTAAATTATTATTTCAATTTTTTAGCAAAGTCTTGCACAAAAAAGTTCATCACGTTATTTTATGTCAAACGTGCGGACCTTAGCTTAGAAGTTAGCCAATACATCTATTTCATGATATTTTGTTAAAATATGAGGTTGTAATACGTTTTTTTTCTTTGTTTTTCATTGAAAACAACTAAAATTAACTTAATGTTGGCGTTTTTTGGATGCATTTCTAGCCATTTCAGAATAATAATATTTCAAATTTTCCCGGGGGAGCATGCCCCGGACCCCCCTAGTTGGCTCACGCTTGCGCATTCGCGTTAGCCCCCCCACTTGAAATCCGCTCCGCGGGCCCTGTAACTTACTTGCTTATTGACAGAAGTCATTTTCTGTTGTTATGGGTCCAGCTAAAATGAAGCGTTTTTGATTTTACGCCTTTTACATTGCTTTACTTGAAGTAGATGCCAGTATTGTAAGTTCCTGCACAACAGTATGATTCATCAACTGATTTCCTTTGTCATTGTTGTGGCAGGTGAATTGACAAAGTTCCATATGTTTCCAAAAGGTGAAGCACTGCACTGTTTGAAGGTGAGTAGAAAACACTTTGTCATCCAGGTTCAAAATATTCATTGTACTTACTGATCAGAGGAATGCTCTGAGGCGGTTTTTCTCTTTGTCTTGAAACAAAGAATTAATGAATCAACTATTTTCAGTGACATTTTTAATTTTGTGAGAATTTGTCCGTAATAACATGGCTACAGAGTATCTGGACGTTATACGTGTCTTTTAGGTTCACACAAAGGTGCTCAAAATGTCGGCCAGTTTAGACTGCACGAGAGGCAATGATATTTCAAAGGAACACGAATACCCTACCTCGGCAAATGCCATGGTTGATTATCTTTACAGATAGCTGTTGTACTGTCTGTGAAAAGTTGAAGTTTAACGGCCGACCTCAATCTTTTGGCCCTGCTCGGTTTTCTTTGACAATGACACTTAATTCATGAAACTGCATACATTGTATTTGTACAAGTTCATTGCTCTATTTAAGAAAATCCTACATTGACCTCACTTGAAATCCTTTTGCTTTCAGAAAATAATTGATATACTTTGTCTGGGTTTCTATTAGACGTCAGACTATAAAGTAGTATTTGTGCAGAATGGTCATTTAGGGTTTATAGTGAAAACTTTAGTTAGCACCATGATTCTTTGTCTGAGACCTGTCTTGTTATTGTTAGGTTTTTTCGGTGTGTGATTCTCCGAGAAAGCCGTAGCTCTTATTCAGTAATGGCATCGAGGATTAGTTCAGTCAGTGCAAGGGGTCAGCATCATGGTTTGGGCATAAAGTGTCTCGATGTTCTTTTCTGAATTATCCAGTGTTGTTTTCATCACTAAAGAATACATTTTACTTAGACGTTTGAAATAAAATTCAAAAATTTACAAGAACTCATGGTTTAAGAACGCTTGACTTCGAATAATGTGAAAGTCAAAAGGACTGTTCATAAACTAAAAGTCATCTCTATATGTATTTTCTTTTGTATTTTAGATGCTTCTAGAAGATTTCACCCACCACAACATTGAGATGGCTTGTAATTTATTGGAAGTATGTGGCAGATTTCTGTACCGCTCAGAAGACTCGCACGTCAGAACAAAGAACTTATTGGTAAGTTGTCCTAACAGCACGCATTTACAGTGGACATCATTATGGCAAGTTGAACTAAGGTCTACCGAGAAACAACTCCAGCTTAGTGGTCAGAGAAGGACTTGAACCCGCGACCTCCGGATTCCAAGTCCGGCGCCTTTACCACTCAGCACGCTGCCTCCTCTGTGTGCATTGTACATGTATGTTTTTTGAGTCTCAGAATTGTGCACTGATATGCATGTACCTGTCATGTCAGAGTTTCAACATTAACATCACTCCAATCTAATTCAAACCTTTTCCTTGACGTCTGATTTCCATGTTCTTAGTATCTTTAATAAGCTCCTTGAGAATAGTCTCACTACACACTGAACAATTCACGTGTTACACCACATGGTAAGCTGTAAGTTAAGTGAGACGTTTGTTAGCAGTTTACCTGCTGGACTAATTAGTGGTTAGAACATTTGCACATTTGTAGCTTGTATAGCCAGACAATTTGTAAGGGGCTTTGAAATCTATAGACATTGTCTAGCGTCGACATCATTGTACATTGTATACAGTACTTTCACGAATTAACCCAAAATGATCCAATTTCATTCCGTTACGTACAAAATTATTAATGCCCAGTCATTTGTATTTTTTACCTCTTTTGTTGAGTTAGTGATTTTGCCAGGACCTGTAAGTGCATGTGCAATTACATTGTTCGAGTTGATGGTTGGATAATACATGTAAATCTATTATTGTACATTTGTGTGTCATATGACTGCACTGTACACTGTAACTTGATTGCACTTCGACAAGCTCTTTGGTTTCGTTAAGACAGAACACAACATGCAAATAGGATACAGTACACTTAACTCTCTATTGGCTTGACTTCTTCTTTTATCTTACAGGAACTCATGATGCGAAAGAAAGCTGTTCAGAATTTAGACAGTCGGCAATTGACTCTAATTGAGAATGCATTCTTCTACTGTAATCCACCAGAGAAACAGAAGGTATTTGTAACATCTTGTACTAATACTTCAGTTCTACATGTACTGTAAGACGGGAAGGTACACTTATAGCGTCTTTTATGAAACCTTTTCAAGTGTTTATCCACATTTAAGTTCACTTTAGCCTACAGACTGTATGCACACACATTGTATGATAGGAGAAAACTGAAAAATAATACCAAGAGTCCTGCTCAATAGGTTTTCATGTATTTTAAAAAGGATAAAAAAGTCAAATGATATGCTAGTAACATTCAGTGGATGTGCTTTTAAATTCTTGTGTACAGGTTTCCCAGAAGGAGCGCCCTCCTATGCACGAGTACATTCGTAAATTGCTTTATAAAGACCTATCTAAGACCACAACAGAGAAGGTAAACCTTAATATTGTGGTTAGTCTTTGACATTTTATGACACAGAAGTTTAAAATAATGTCTAAGTTACAATGTCTATTTTTTAAGCGTTGCTTAAATTATTTCTCCATGTAAATTACAGTGGAACCTCGACACTGAGGTGAATAGTTGTTTTAGTCTATACTAAAACAGTGAGATAATAAACACCAAAAACAAATTAATTTGGATGAGTTCTTCACTTTTCACGGATGCAAACCGGACGCCATTTTCTCTCGAGTTGCTCGGAGGTAAATAGCACAGGATATCCGGAGTTTGACGAGCCAATCAGCGCGCACCATCAACTTTATCCACTGTTTTAGTATATACTAATTAACAATTATTCCATGAGCGCGCGTTGGATATGAGATGATAGATAGCCAACGTAGCGCCGAGTTGGCTATAATCATCTCATATCCAACAAGCGCGAGTGGAATAATTGTTTTATTAAAAACGCCTCCCAAAAATAGAAAACTAGGCTACAATAAAAACAAAAAGGCCCAAAAATCACGCATACGCTCGCCATCTTTGTAGATCATGGTATAATGGCTCATATACCATGATGGCTAAGCCAATGAAAACTCTCGAATTGCATTATCCAATGATCCAGTTTTTAATAATGAACGATATTCTTCGCCCCAGTAATAGCAAAACATATGGAAAAGAACCATGAACATATTTTGACAGTCCCCTGGCCCTTCGTTATATCGAGGTTCGTCTGTATCACTCCATCTACAGTCTGCTGGTTTCGTCTTTACATACATATCTTTTATTACAGTGTCTAATCGTTGTAGCGCCAAAGGCACTCCTTGTTGACACGTCTCTAGGGCAAAGAGGCTGAATAAGTGGCTTAGGGCGTTGGGTCTGTTATCTTTCAAGTTAAAATCTTCCATCTTTGTACCGGCTGGATTTTCTCTCTACTGCATAGAGTTCAACTGCCGGGCCATGCTTTGTGAGAAGCTCACTGGTCAACCTCCCACCACTTGCCAATATGACATCTCATTTAAAACATTAATCTCAGTAGTTTTCACTTAGAACTCATTAGACACAACTAACTTGTTATGATGTCTGAGATTTGAGAACTAAAAAGAAAAAAGCAAAACTTACTCAAAAATCTTCGTTGCTTTTTTTCATATTTAAGAAAATTTGTTTGAAGTAAAAACAAGAGGGCTTCGACAACTGGAAAGCTGTTTTGAAGAATTGCGGCCAGTTCGCCCGGACTGTTAGCTCTGTGGTCAATGGATTAAAGAACGAGAAATAAACATGTTTTGTGTAATTTTGTTTCATAATGGCCACAATGTTGTCTTTTCGCTCGTTTAGTTAAAAGAGAGAACTTAATACAGCCTTATTTGAACTTTCAGTCTGGGCGAACTGACATCGGGCGAACTGGCTATCGGAAAAAACGACCGGTTACCGTTTTGAAAAGTGGTATTTCTAGAGTTTCGTAGGTTTCAGATTGCATTTAAGAGTTTTCATGGCATGAGTAGATGGGGCACGGTTGTCATGCGGTACAAGCCATGGTCTCGCACTCTACAGTTGCGTCTCCCCACGTTACCCTAGCCCCAACCATGTTGTTGGTAATCTACTAGAAGCAAGCATTGTACTCAAAGGAAAGTAGTGATACTCCTTGCTTAACGGGTGGATAACCAGTGGGTAGTTATCCACTTGATAGCGATTTATCTATTGGATAGCGTTATCCGCTCTCTGAACAACTCAGTGGGCCCTGGTCGCTTCACGCTTCAAGAAGTTTACCTTAGTTTAGCACAGGCAGTTGTGGGCTTCATTTGAGTGTTGAAACTATTTCGCATTTGCTTTAGTTTTTAGTTTCGCTATAAAGCGATTGGCTTTAAATACTCGGCCCTTTGTCATCCCATCAGACGTAAAACAAAAGACAATCGTGGCTCACTCGCACACGTTTTCCCTTCTTTTCGCGTCAGCTACATGTACATGTATTTACTTTACGGGATTGTCCGTCTCCTTTTTGATTGGTCGGAATGACGTTCGTTATGGTCTTACGAAACGCGATTGAAAACTGCTTAGACTGCGAGTGACCTGCGATATTATCATTGACCTCTTTGGCGGTCAGGCCCCGGTTGTTCAAAGGCTGGATAACGCTATCCACCGGATAAATCACTATCCAGTGGATAAGTGTTAACAAACAAACCACACTATCCGTGATTTATCCGGTTGATGGCGTTATTCACCTTTCGAAAAACCATACCAGACCTGTAAGTCTCATCCTGGTTATGTCTTCTTGTAGGTTCTACGACAAATACGAAAACTGCCTTGGAATGAACCACAGGTATGAATCTGAACTAGGGAATCGAACTCCGTCTTGTGCCGGTGGAAACAACCAGTGACTCCACATTCTGAATAACAATCGGTTACCAGTCGTTTAGCTCCAACTCGATTAGTCCCTAGCCGGTCAGCCCACAACCATTAGTTAATTAGCTCCCATTGACGCTTAAAGAACGAGAAATAGACAGTGTGTTCGACTTCTGGTTAGGGGCCAATCTACTTGGGGCAAATCGACAGGATCGATTAATTAAGTTTTGAGATTCGTGTACACTTTTCATCCATTATGTAGATAATATTTGTGCCATATTTTAGCCAACAGTGAACTGTCATTTCATATCAGGAAGAGTGCTCGGTAGTTCAAGCTCATGTTAAATTATTTTACATGTAGCTTGCCTACTCAAACCGGAAGGATATCAGAATAATCAAAGGAATGATAATGTCTTCATCAAACTTAATTCAATCAATATTTTTCTGAATTGTTTTTTTGTTTTGTTTTCTTTTTTCAGACTGCCCTGTATGTGATTAAGTGTCTGATTCGTGTTTGGAACATCAAATACAACAGTGTTCACTGTGCAGCCAATCTACTGGCAGGCATAGTACAGTATTATGTAAGTAACATTCACAATAGTTCTTTTTCATCAAATGTTGTTTATGAAAGTCTACTCTAAAATTTGACATCTTTGCCGTGTTCAAACCAATTAAGCAAGGGGTTTAGGTAAGAAATTTGAAGCTGAACTAGACTAATGGATGATTTTACTCTTCTCACAGGAAGATGTTGGCCTGTATGTTGTTGATGGAGTTTTGGAAGAGATTCGCCTTGGAATGGAGGTACAAGTTAGCCAATAGTAAACATAGATTGACGATCAAACCAGACAAGCTGCTTTTACTAGCATCGTGACTGAAGAAAACATAGTGACTTTGAGCCTTGGTCCAGCTGCCTCAATGAAAATGTTGTTAATGTTGAATGTTTATAGGGGTCGATGTGCTTACCTACAACTAGCTAGTTCCATGATGGACCATGTAAACTGAAGAAAGAAACATTTTAAATAAACATAGTAGGCTTAAAAATTCCAACCGATGAGAGGGAGACCAGTTAGGTATTTACAGGCATGACGTTATTGAACTACAGTCATGCACAAACGTCCTTGGGACACTTATGTAATGTAACAAATTTTTACACCTGAAGTTTCAAAAAAGCGCTGTTATCCTTTTAAAAACGTGTTGCCGTCCCCCCTCCCCACCCGATACAATGTTGAAAATCGGGTGAATTTTCAACATTGTATGTGGAGTGGGGGGGGGGGGGGGGTGAGGTTAGGTAGGTGAAGTTGTATTCTTGCCTGGCGTGTTCGCAAAAGCACTGAAAGTGCAAATTTGTCCCAAAACTTTTGTCCATGATTGTGGGTCTAACAAGAATTAACTCCAGCTTAGTGGTCAAAGCGGGACTTGAACCCACGACATTCGGATTTCAAGTCCGGCTCCCTAACCACTCGGCACGCTGCTTCAAATGAAAATAAAATATTCAGATGATTAAAATGGCATAATTCGTCTTATGACCTTTAGTGTACTATGTGTACTCACACTTGTGGCAAACAGTACCATTATGTTGAAAAGAAAGAAGGCATGTGGAATGCTCGCTGTACTTGTTTTGTTGTCTTTTAGACAAACCTACAGAAGATGAATCAGCGTCGTGTGAGCTGTGTGAAGTTCTTAGGTGAACTGTATACCTACCGACAAGTGGAGTCACGTGTCATATTCAGCACTCTGTATTCCTTTATCACCTTTGGCAACAACCAGGAAGGTTAGCGAACATCTGCTGTGCTGTTATCTTTATTTTCTTGTCTACTGCTTTTAGTAAAGTCTAATGACTAACTGTACATCTTGTTTCTCAATTTTTCTACAGTTTTTTTTTTTGAGGGGGGAGAGGGGGAAGGAAGTAGGGAGTTGTGGGGGGGGGGGGTTGCCTGTGAGCTAACAGTTTATGGCATTGACGATTGTTCTAAAAGTGTCTGAGTGCAGTTCACAAGCACTTCAAGCACTGCAAGGTATCAGAGCTGTATCATCTTTGAACAACCTTTTAAAGTGACTTGTGGTATGTCACTTGACTTTGCGAGCTAATTCAAAAAGAAAGTTGGAAATAAATTCACAGTCTTGTATGTATCTGACTTAGCTCCTTCTATTAACAGGCGTAGTATCAGTGCTGGACCCTCCTGAACACTTGTTTCGTATCCGTCTGATCTGTACTTTACTGGATACCTGCGGCCAGTACTTTGATCATGGCAACTACAAGAAGAAACTCGACTGCTTTCTCGTCTACTTCCAGGTGAGCTGACAACTGTTGAATTCTACCACAGTAAGCAGGTGTCTAAGGTCTGTCGACAGCAATGGAGCTGACACGGTTTGCGCATCTTGAAACAAAACGTTTTCCAGTTGGTTTGTAATCCGTGTCAATCTTCTCTATTATGGCATGCTTAACTCTCCTTGTCCCTTTATGGTTTATTTTAATCTAGTTGGTGTTTTTTATCTTAGTAAACCATTGTTTGAAGGGAATTTTGTATGGGGCCAAATTAACTCAAAATACCGTGTCTGAGCTCCTTTAAACCTCTCTTGTTCTTTTAGACTTCTGAGTTGCGTCGCTTCTCTTCTGTTCAGATTTGCAATTATGGGGTAATCATTGAGTTACAAATGTCTGCAGTTGATTGTAAAAAAAAACAACAAATGGTGCGATACAAGCAAGCCTTTCAGGGTTGCCACGGTCAGGGAATTTCAGGGAAACAGTAATTTTTCAAGGTCAGGGAATTTTGTAAAAGGTCGGGGAAAATAATAGGTGTTTGTTCAGTGAAAAGCCAGGGAATAATTTTTCTTTCAGAAAAGCATCGTTTAAAGTGATCGATTTTGATACTCTTCTAGTGACGTATGCAGGAACAGTAGTTTTGGCCGGTAGTTTTTGTTCTTTCTTTGTTATTCGCCAAGCTTATTCAAGGTCAGTGAAAATTGTTCAGAAGTCGTTGAAAGGTCAGGGAACTTTTTAGATTCTGATTAGTGGCAGCCCTGTGTTAGTATTTTGTCATTTATCACCATAAAGGAGGTAGAGCCCGGCAGTGTAAAAGGAATATATTTTCCATTGCACTCTTTTGCTCTTAACTGGAAGCAAAAATCAAACTTTAGTCCTAAATCTTTACTCCCCGTAACTTCTTTTGTAGGCCTCATTGGTTAGTCTTCGTTTAAAATAAATCTTCCCATTACAGCCTCGTCTGATTTTAAGTAAATGCTGTCACTAGTATCTGAAATGAAATATACCTTACTTTCCCCGGGAACGTTTTTGAGTATTTTTGGCAAGTACATGCATTTCTCATTCTCAAGGGGAAAAACATAAATATATGTTATTGGCCGGCTGGGAGGTCCGTATAGGGAAAAACTGTGACCAAGGTCTTGAAAATGCTGCCCTCGGCCTGCGGCCTCGGGCAGCATTTTCAAGCCTGAGGTCACATGCAGTTCTTCCCTATACGGACCGACCCTAAGCCGGCCAATAACGTTTTTATCTTTTTATTCTTGCCGTGAACTGGCTTACAAGTGGGTTTGTTTACGCAACTTTGCCATTAAATCGGCTTACGCGCCGTCTACAAACCATTCGCAAAAAATCTAACGAGCGAACGAGCGAGTAAATCAGATACTATCCGAAGAAAGATGTATTAAAGAACAGATTTATTTCGAACTACTTTATGTTGGTGCATTTAGTTCCCCAGTTAAGGTCTCCAAAATTGTTTTCCCGGTGTGAAATTTCGTGCAATGTTTGAAGTACTACAAAGACGGGTTTTGTCGATCATTGCGAATCACTCGACTAAATTAGACTTTTCTACCGTAAATTGATTTGCAGATAGCGAGGAAATTCGTTAAGTGCACTGCACAGCAATTCTCTCAAATACAGCCGAACGATTAGAGAGGGAACTCGACTGAAATTCACTCAGTTTTTACTCAAATTTGTAGAGAGACAAATGATTACGTGCCATTACAGCGCCGAGCAACAAACAACCAAACAAACTCTCACAACTTCAAAAAATTCAATTGAATTTACTTACAGTAACTTTCCTTGCCATCTGAAGGTGAATAGAGATAAACTTGCGTTAATTAATCGTCTATGGAAGTGTAAAAAGGGCGAAAGATTGACGATAACCGCTAATTCATTCACGAAAATAGATCAACTCGATGGATTCCGCCCGCTATAGTGGTCCGTATGAGAGAATTCCGCCCGCTCCAGGAACCAATCAGATTGCAGGATTTGTCAAATTCCGCCCGCTCACGAGCTGAAAAAAAGATAATAGGAAATTATTATTACAAATTATAATAGGATGTATGCATTTTATTCATCAAAATTGTACAAGCATACCACTTGTTTCTTGACTCCTGAATTTCGTTTTCTTTTAATGTGTATTTTTACTGATTATGTGAGATAAATAAAATTATTATTGATATTATTTTAAAAAAAAATTATCATTGTTTTCTCAGTGTTACATCTTGAAGAAGAAAGCTGATCCAATATGGAACGAGGGACACCCGTTTCCACGCGATGTGGATTATATGGTGGCTGACACTCTTGAGTCGCTCCGTCCTAAACTCACCATGTACACAAGCTTGGAGCAGGCTGTTGAAAGCCTTCAGAAGTTGAACAAGGAGCATCAAGAACAAATAGGTGAGAACGTTTCCCCTAGCATTGGTTTACCCTTTAAATCCGAGTTCTCCTTTCTGGTCTCCGTACTTTTTTCATTGACTAGTCGGGCGAATTTGTATGTTACTTTATCCAATGTCATTATAGAGATTCCCTATACTGGTTTAGTGGTCGCCAAGCTTGTTTATAGTGTATCAAAACTACAAAATACGCTGCTGGAGTCATTAACAAGAGCTCTCGGAATCTTCTTAACTTGCTTGGCTGAGAAACCTTATTGATTAGAAAGGCGAAGCAATAGGCAGGTGCAGTGAATAAGCGCATTTATAATTCATTCATGCAGTTATTGCATGTATGCATTCATTCATTTAGAGTTGGGAGCATTTGTTTGTGTGACCACTGTCATACACATTCTCCTTACTGGGACATCTTCATATACTAGTTGTTTACAGATCCTGAGTTATCAATTTAAATTTTTATACCTCTTTATGTATTGCTATCGTGAGGAGACGTTGGGCGCCCTTAGAGTTCAGGGTTAGACTGTTTGACAAACTTTCATTTTGCTATGCTCACTTATCTGTTCTTCGTTTCAGAGAAAGCTGCTCCTGTTGATCAGGACACGCACAGTCCAGGCAGCAGCTCAACTCAACCATTGTCAACTCCCAACATTTCTTACAGTAAAGCTCTCTCAGAATCTCCAGCTGTTTCACTCAGTAGTTCTCCGTGCCAGTCTCCCATGCTGCGCGAGGAAGATGAGCATAGTGAGACTGGGGAGAGTGAGGGTGAGGAAGAAGACGATGTTCCTGAACCCCAGTGGGCGGAGTCTGATAGAGAAGTTACCGAAGTTGATATAAATGACGTAGATATGAACAAGGTTGGTTGTACATTTTTTTGTGACGCACAATGCCCCAGGGGGCTTCTGTAACCAACTGAGTTGTGAAGGGGTGTTGTAATTAGCCCCTTGCCAAGCCCCATACCGGAAGGGAAAGGAGTTTCTTCTGCCAAGCTTCTCCCTCTAAACTAACCAGCATGACTGTATCTAGTGGGGGCAAAGGCTAAAGACGCCATGGGTCAGTTTCGTGGCATACCCAGGCTGAAGTTGCCAATGGACACTGTTAGAGCAGTTTGAGGTGAAACCTTCGTTGGTGTTAAGATACGATAGAATATGTCAGCAAGTAAGATTATGGCGTTGGCTACTTTGTGCTTCCTTAGCTGTTGTACAAAAATTCCACTCTGGTGAAATTGTGCTTAACTGTTTTGTAACACATCTTGTTGAGAGTATAATTTATACATTAGAGATGAATAGTAATTGCTGTATTGTTGCCGGTGTTGGGAGTGTTCTTTCCGGCTTTCAGTCCTGCTAAAATTTTCTGCCTTTTTGTATCGAACTGGAAGTATATTAAAAGTGAGTGACCAAATAAATAGCTACATGGCGTCTTGCATACAAAAGGTTTGCCCTAAAACCTGTGTCTTCTTGCCTTCTCTTGCAGGTAAAAGTTCTTAGCCCCCCTAAGCCAGAACCCACTGTGGAAGACAGGGCATTCCTTGCCGCCCTTGACAAACTTTTGGTGGATGATGTGCAGACTCGCCGCGAAGAAAACCCTAAGGTATAAAGAGAGTATATTTATATTATAAACCTCAAAGTACAAATTCTGCTGTCCTATTGTTCCTGATGCGTATCACCATACCCAACATTATCTTTCAGGTTCCAAGCTTAGATGTCGCAGTTCCAATGCATCTTAAGGGACAAAGGGCTCGTCACAATAGTCTAACTGAAGAAAGCGCTGAAAACCTGAACTTTGTTGTTATGCTGAAGAAAGGAAATAAACAACAGTTTAAAGGTAAGCAAAGTCTTGTAGATCGTTAATGCTCTGAGTTTGCCGAAGTTTAAATTAAAGTAAACGATACAACAAGGCCGTGAATAGACCATCTGCGACTCACGTATTGAATTGTAAAGAAGAAATGTGCCGTAAACGGTCCATAATTAAACCTTTGCATGGTTGTGGAATGGGTGGGGGGAGGGGGACTTCTTATTGGAATGAACGATACGTCATGAAACGCGTTGGGCTAGCATTTAAAAGAGATCTGTAAGGATTTGCCGTATGGTAATCCATCCAAAGAACGGGTTAAATCTCTTGATACAACCACAGATTCGCTTAAATCTATCGGATATGGACCAAGCGTGTGGTCAAGATGAGTGGAATTTTGCCTTCACTACACAATCGATCACACTCAAAGGTTGAGGCATGGGCGCGTTGGTCAGCCAGGCCCAAGATATGTTTAATTGTGACAATAAGCTTACAACAAAATGGATAAGATACATCAAGTAACGTCCTACATGCGCCAAAGCCGGATACGTAAACCCCAAAAACCTCTTGTTAGGAAAAATAGGAACCGTGCACCCCCGACCAAATGCAGTGGCGCGCTACTTTTGGGGTTTTAAGGTTGATCTATAAACAAGAGAATGAAAAGCAAATCATATGACGCTAAATTACACAATAAAAATAAACCTAAATGGGAAAATGCTAGTGGCAAGGCTGACCGTAGAATGTCACAAGTTTCTCAACCGTCTCTTTTTACAAACGTGCTACCCATGAACCCTAGCGTACTACGCTCGCACCCGCACCCAGTTCTCTGTTTCGTGTCGGCAAAATATTAATTTATGTCAATACCGATTATCACAAATTACATTATTGGCCAATGTCTTTTTTTGCGTGTTTATGGGCCAAGACGGAGTCGAGGTCCATGAACGCCAAAAATAGAACGAGGTCAATATCCAGCCATCTTGACCGAACAAGCTTGGGCAAAAAAAGATTTACTATATAGGATAAATAACACATTTTTCTTTCGGTATACAGCGCATAATCCTGAGCAGGCAAGATATAGCGCCATCTTGCCTGCTCACGGAGTTTTCCAATATAATAAGGTCTGTTTCTATACCACTCTACAGTATGATTGCTTTAAGATGAGAAAAAATTACATCGCTGTTTCCTTTAGATGAGAAAAAATTACATCGCTAAGGCCAACTATACGAGCAAATCTCCTAGTGGAGTTTTTTTGGCCGATTCATTTATGCCTGGACGTTTCATTCTTTTTTGGACGGTGCTGATAGGTTTCTAGATAGAAAGTAGAACAAGAGGATTAAAAAATGAGTCGTAGCAGAGCTTGAATAAAACAAAAAGAAAAAAGAAACAATCAATTCAGGAAGCATATGCCGCTGTGCCAAGCCGTTTAAGTGTCTTTGTTTCGCCACTTAACAGATCTCCAGATTCCTCTCAGCTCTGGACTGGCGGCTAACATCCGGGACAGACAGATGGCTGAGCAGCAAGAGCAGGAAGAAGTCAAGAGACTGGTGCTGGACTACAATCAGAGACAGGAGGAAGAGATTTACAATGGTACGTGTTAACTCCTGGGGCCCGTTTCTCGAAAGCCCCGGAATTTTTTCGGGCTCGCAAAGCCATTTTTAGTTCATCTGTATCTTAAACCAGAGAAGTGTATACGCCTGGAACGTCTTGTATGAAGAGAACCTCTGATTATATTAAGAATAATATGTGAATAAAACAGCTCTGCAATCAAAAGGTTTGAGATTTTGCTATGGCTTTCGAGTCCCTTGTCAGAGTCGATAATGATAATAACCAGTAAGATAAGTATCGAGATCTAAGACGGCGCAAAGTGAAAGCGACGTGGAAAAACGTTTCTGAGTGATTGTCTGTGCACACAATGGCCACAGAAATGATGGCATTGATTTATTATTGTCTGTTATTATGGTTTGAACAGTTTACAGCATTATTTCAAAATGAGTGCAATTCATGTAGAAACCGTGTGATTTCTCATAAGGGTTTTGGTTCACTTCAGTTCTCAAGGCTACAAAATAGGCCTTTCCCACATTCCAATGACCAAGGTCAAGGTTGACCTGGTTCTGATGCTACGCACAGACGAAGACTGAGTCTATTACGAACTACAGAATATACCACCGAATTTTCAGAACTTCAGCACCAAAGAAAAAGGAAGATCTCGGAACCAAAATCTCAGTGGAAGCAAAACTCAATCGCTTTCACCATCGTGTTTGATACCAAAGATTACCCGAGAATCAAAGGTTTACGAACACCGAGAGGTCTCGATCATTTCCTGGGAATCATCTGAGATAAGTGAAATTTTCCAAAAGACCCCGAACATATCGAAGTGGTATTGATTTGCTATTGAATCTTTTTAAAAAACTTCCATTTGCCCTCACATGTAGGGCCTAATTTCCAACAATATTTGTTGTTGTTTTTGCAGAGATGCTTGCCCAGCAAAGACAGGCAAGCTCGGACCAGTCCTCAAGGTCTCACGGCCACCGTTTTAACAAAAGACGACTTCCAGAAGGCAATGACACTAGCATGATGTTTGCTAACTCAACAAGGTGAGTGGAACTTACATTAAAAGTGAACTTGCAAATAACTTTTAGAGGTTCGATGACATTTCTTTCATCAAACCTTAATGGGCCTGGCGGCAGGAAAGATCGAACATCATTGAGCATCTTAAATCCTATCTATTTAATTACTGTTGAGACCAGAGCGACGTCCATACTCTCGTTCCAGGCACATTTTAGTCAGAAAGCAACACTACAGAGTGGTGCCTTACCATATAAGAGTTCAGGCAGGTTAATGGCTTAGAAATGCACCGTCGTTTAAGAATATTGAACAAATGTTTAGAGACTACACTCCTTTTCACGTCGTATGTTAGCATCTCTTATGTTCCAAGCGCTTATTTCTCCTTCATTCCTGTGGTTTCTTAGGAGACGCTAGATTAATGTGGAAATGGAGCATTCGGTGCTTAACCGCTGCAGTGACGCCTCGTGGGCGCAGTATCCTGTCCCGAGACAACATGTGACATGTTACGTCCCTGACCGAGTTCAGTAGCTCCGCCGAGACTCAGAGTATTTGTTCGAGAAAGTAAGCAAGTTTGAAAGAACCTTCAGTGGATTTCCGTGACTTGTGAAGTCGTACGAGGATTAGCTTGAATGGCGGCTTCCAACTGTAACTGCAGCTTTTGCTGTCTATGGTTAGATTCGTGCTAAAAAGTCCCCATTCTTTTAACATACTTGAAAATGTAAACCGAGAGATACTTAAAGTTCGCGATTTTTGAAGTTTTGTTGATAAGGTCATTTTAACAAGTAATGATATTGGGTTAAACTCTGTCTGTGCGTCACTGGCATCCCTGCCGAAATGCCGTGGCGGGTGTTATATCAGGAAGGTTTTAATGGCTGCGTTTAGATAATCATCCAGCAAAGTTAAGTGTTTAGAACGTTCTTAAAGTTATTATCATATGCACATATTACCAAGTTTGATGTTGTTTAGTTGACTCAGTGTTTGAGGTTACGTGCAAATTAAACATTCTGAAGCCAATAAAGTTGTTTTATTGTTATGTGGAGAGCGACTTTGGTATTGTTACATTACTGAAAATTGACTACACGGATACGTAAGCAGCTAGTTTGCAGGGAAAGTTTGTTTCCAAAATGCAAACGAGGTATGGCGGCTTTAATTTATCGGACGTCAGTTAAATTAACTGTAAGGATAAACGCCACCTTAGCGGTTATTGATTCTTGCAAGGTCTCGCACGAATAGCTCGATACCCTTTGAGAAGACAATAAAACAAACAGCAGAAATAATGCCCCTTGCCCCAAAACAACAACAGCCTCTACGCTCTGACGACAAATATAATTACAAGCTTGCTACTAAGTGAAGCTCAGGCGTGAAGCAGCAAGGAGAATTTCCCTCCCATTTGCCCCAACAGTTTTCACTAGTTGTGAAAGTGAAGTTACTCCTTGCCCAAGAACAAAACAGGACGCCGACCAGTGATCGGACTCGTACCGCTTGGCCAGATATCATGAGGAAACTGCGCCAATACTTGCAAGAGTAACATCTTCTGGAACGATTTGGGTAGACACGGAGAAGTTAAATGGCCGTGCTTAGAATGAGTACTCCATTCCCCAAAAAGGTTCTCAAAATAAGTGATCTGACCAACATCCCGCCCGAAATCTCGCGTAGAAGTGAAGAAAGCGTTGATTAAACTACACTGGCATTTGTTATTCTTTTGTCATCCTCGCCTTTCGCAAACCATGGTGATCGTCACAGAGCTCGTGACGTCACGAGGAACATTGCTGTAAAGTGGAACCCCGCTCTACGGACACCCGCTTATAACGGACAGTTTCGTTTGTCCCGACAAAAAGCTCATATATTTTCTCTAAAATTGACCCGCTTTATACGGACACCGGTTAATACGGACAATGGACACTTTTCAGTGTCCCGAGTCACAAACTCCCATACTTGTCAACCCCGTTCTACGGACACTGGTTATCTGCACACTGTCTATTTTCATTGTCACAATTATGTGATAATTGTAGACATTGTACCCTGTTAAAATAATGACAGATGTTTACAGGTTAATAAAATTTTAGTACTAATCGTATCTATAACAAAATTCTCGATCGTGATTGGTTATCCGCGCGCCTATTTGTCACGTAATCGGCACGCGATCACGTGGGTGCATTACAGGTGTCCGATTTGAACTTTTTGTAATCGGTCACCTGTAATTGGATACCCACGTTATTTTCACGTCAATTACACGCGCTTTAATGGCTTCCTTAGCAAAGTTTTCTACAGTTTTCAAAACTTAGGAAAAGCGCTACAGACGTTTTCGCTCAAAAGAAGTTCTCAAAAGACATTTTTTATTTCGAAATTTGTTATAGATACGATTAATTAGTAATTGGACCTCGTGTCGTACAATTCAGGGAGTAATCGTGCTCGTAATTTCAAATCGATTTGAAATTACTCGCTCGATTACTCCCTGAATAGACCCTTCTCCAAAATGGCGGCCGAAAATTCAAATACGTTAGAATAAGCTAAAATTAAAAACGAATACCAGCACTAGAAAGAGCACCTTAACTTTAGTAAACCTGCCAAGTTTCAGCATTTCAGGTAAAATATTAGCTGAGAAAATATATGTTGAAAATTGAAAAATTTACAGACGTTTGTATGACTGGGGGTATGCATTATACCCCCAGTCATACAAACGTCTGTAAATTTTTCAATTTTCAACATACATTTTCTCGGCTGTTATTTCACCTGAAATGCTTAAACTTGGCAGGTTTACTAAAGTTAAGGTGCTCTTTCTAGTGCTGGTATTCGTTTTTAATTTTGACTTATTTAAATTTTCGGCGGCCATTTTGGAGAAGGGTCTATTGTACGACACGAGGTCCAATTACTATTACTAAAAAAACCAGTTAAGGAATGGACAATATCTAGCTTGCGTCCATCCAATTCGGGATGCACGCGGATAGTTGGGAGAGCACGAAGGTAGCGTAAGAGATGCTTGAGGCGCAGCCGAGAGTATCTCTAGCTACCTAAGTGCTCTCCCAACTATCCAAGTGCACCCGAATTGGATGGACGCACACTAGACATTGTCCATTGCTTTTATAACATAGCAAGACATTTTTCACGCTGAGAAGTCGCTTTTTCTGTACTGATCAAATTGCGAATTCTGCACGTGCACATGCACGTGTTGTTTTCACTGGCAGCACTTTTCGCTACACGTGCGCGTGCACCTTTTTTTTTTTTTTCACCAGTAGCACTTTCGCTTTGTTGATCGTTCGACGCTTCCGATGTTTCATTTCTTAATTTTACCACAATAGATCGTTTTCACTGTCACGCAATAAAAAAATAAATCGAAAACTATCCAGTGGAAAAAGCTAAGAAATTGCGATGTTATAGTAGATAAAAAAATAAGACACTTCTCCAAGTTTTAGCCCTGTGCGTTTCTCCAAACTTCAGATATTCGTCGAAATGTTTCGCAGAAATTTACAGAGCCGAGTATAAAAACGCCATGTTGGTGTACCTCCATGGTACACCAATATGGCGGACGGAAAATAGTGTAAACATCTGGAACTTACTTTGGCTTTCTAGGCGACTGATTATCAGTACTGAAAAAACAAGTATTTACATAAGCACTTTTCCTAAAGCTCTAGCTTCTAACAGGGCTCAAAATCATGAGATAAGTATATATTTTTCAACAAATTTGATCGTAGCCTTGTGTCACGCACCTCCATAACCCAGAAATTCAAAATGCTCTGGTTTCCAAACGAAGCACGCTATTGAGCTGTAAAGTTGTAAACAGATATAAATATTTCGTATAGTATGATCGTCCGGGTGAGTGTAGTTCTGAGAAGAACTGTTGTTGGTGACTGACGTTTCGACAACCTGAGCGGAAGTCATCTTCAGAGTCAAGTGAATAGTGTTTGTCAGTCGATGATGTTATAAGTTTGGTCCGTTGAAAGTGATTGGTCACTTTAGCCATGATGGTATTGGCTGAAAGACTCGTGTAAAGTTTGTCATCAGTCATTGGTCAGTTTCGATCCGTCTTTTGTTAGTCAAATTCCTAGCGTTGTGGTCCGTGTATAGTCAGTCAAATTAAGTCGGTCTGTTAGAAGTCCGTTTG
>OZ026609.1:10999792-11057292 GCA_964020085.1 Micromussa lordhowensis
AGTCAAAAGAAGTGGCTGGAGGATTGTAGTCTACCAACAAATGACAACATAAACTGGACTGTAGCCTATCTTCTGGCTAACAAATGCACCAAGAGCACTAAGCTGATAGAGTTTCAGTTTAAATTCCTACATAGACGCGTGCCAACAAATAAGTTCTTATTTAGAATAGGTCTACCGGACGTTGAAACTTGCAGTTTTTGTCATACCTCCCCTGAGTCGATAATTCATCTTTTTTGGTCATGCCGCCAAACATCTCACTTCTGGAATAAACTTACTGAATGGTAGAGAAACTTAAATTCACTTTCTGGAGATTACACTTTGACAAATATTACTGCTTTGGGTCTGAGGCCAAATATCTCTCAATTTGCGCTTCGTATCAATTACTGCTTTCTCTCAGCTCGATATCACATACGGCTCGTTTCAACAAAGGAAGATCATCCAAACCTTACGCATTTCATATGCACACTAAGATCACAACATGAAATAGAAATAAAAAGTGGAGACTCAAAGAAATGGAAATCTCTTGCAGGATATATGAAGATTTAATTAATATTTCAGATTATATTTCCTATAATTATATTATCTCCTACCCATTAGCCTATTTCTAATCTCCTGTCAGATGAATAGCTCATTTTATCTGTAATGTACCACATGCCTTTGGTCTGTTTTTTGATGTTTCTATAGTGCAAGCTCAAGCTGAATAATAATTAACTATTTTTCCTCTTTTTTTCTTTGCACCTTATCGTTACTGTAAGTGGTGTAGATATTGCAATTTAAATAGTGTAAATAATTAGAGCAATATAATGTAAACAGAGCTAGTGCTGTAAGTAGTGTATTAGTGTACTGTTCGTGATTGTATTGTAAACGTTGTATTCCCTTGTGTTATTGCAAATAATAAAAAAAAATTATGCCACAGATGCATATCTAAGATTTAATTTTACGTCGCTGCTGTGTGTTTTTCTACTAAAAAAAATCACAAAAAAGCTTGCTCTTTAATTTACTATTTCTGCTGTTTACACAAAATGAGAATGCCTCGCTTAAAGCGATAAACTGCAGTGCCTGGCGTATCAATGAGGGCGATGTCGTTCCTCTTCGTGTTCACGTGGACTGTCCGGAATCTTCAGACATCGATGAACTGCACTTCCATTTACAATAGGCGTACAAGTCAGGCCTGGCTGACAAAGACAGATCTCTGGAAGTCCGGGCTGAAATGTAAATGAAATTGAATGTTCCTACCTTTATATCTAGCGGAAAAAGTGGTTTGCAGCAGTATTTAGTTTGTCTAACAAGTTCTTATTATTAAAACTTGCCATAGGCTGGTCAAGTGAGGCTCGGTTGATATTTAAAGTGTGTTTCGTATTTCCTTATAAGTTAAAATTCGATTTTTCTAAAGGATTTGAACTTTGTCCAAATCTTATGAACACGACCCTTCAAAGAGAATAAATTATACCTAATCGTAGTTTTTGGTAAGCGTCGTTGTATCAAGCGAGTTTGGTCGAGCCATGGTTCGTTTTTGCCCGCTTTATCACTTCTCGCCCTTATTGGAGACTCAGAGACGGCTGGGGACAAATCAATTATACGGAGGTGTTTACTCTAGACAATCACAAGTAAGTACATGTAGCTGAGGCGAAACGCGGGAAAATTGCGAGCAAGTTATGATTGGTTTTGGTTTCACTTCTGACTGAATGACAAAGGGCCGAGTTTTTGAAGCCAATCTTGCAGACCTCGGGCCGATGTATCATTCTCCCGGTATGCCCCTCGCACTTGGTTAATAAGATAAATATAAACCTCGGTTTATCAACGCTAAAGATTTTTTAAAACTTTGCTTTGGAGTTAAAGTAACCAAATCTCGCTGAGACTAAAAGCGGATGAATTCTAACATGAATACCGTCAAGCTCTCAAAAGCCTTAGGTCCGATTTACATGGCATGACATGACTTATTAAAGGACCACTTACACGCGCCCGAGATTTTCACTTACGACATGTCAATTCCACTCAACATTTTTTTGGCATCCTTTTTGAAATAGCCGTTATGGCGGCAATTGAAAAGGACCCCTTCCTCATTCCAGAACTATATTAAATTTTCACTCTCCTCTTCACGAAACGATGCGTTTGTACTCGAAGGTGACTTGCCAACAACAACTTCGTCCAACATTTAAACGCAAGAAAACTTCACCTTCCTCCCCTACATAGTAGAAATTTGTCACATTTTACGTCATTTTCTATTTATTTCGGCTACGATTGTCGTAGCGATTTAAAACATGTTTTAAAATCCTACGACAATTTTTGCGACGTACACGACAGTCTAAAACGAGTTGTGGGCTTGATTTACACGAAACAATTCATGTCGTAGGCCTGCCGTACGCTAGTCGCATGCAACAAAGTTTTACTGTGTAAATCAGCCCTTATACTACTTACAATTTCATGAGGATTGCATATCTCTCCAGATAAACGTATCTTCTTGCAGACTTTAACAGCTCTCGGTTTTATAAACGCACAACATTCATCTTTGGAGCAGTCCTGTCGAGTTTTACATGTATTACCAGCGACCTGTTAACATAAAAATACGGGGGATGATTAAGTTCCTTGCTTGCTCCCGTTTGAAACAGGTTATATCTATTATAACTGTATAGCATCCTCTGAATCCTTCCCACAAGAGGCTGCACTGGAAGCGAAAGACACCAGAGGTAAGCAAAGGAAAAGCGGTGCGGTGCGGTGGCGGTGGTCAACTAGAAAGCCTTTGCTACTTTCACCACCATACACATTTTTTAACCTGTATTGTAATTATTTTATCTTGTAATCGTGTGTTGTAACTATACTTTTCTTCCTATGTTAACTTTGTGTAAATGGTGTGAAATAAATGAACCAAATGAACCAAAGAACAACGAATCAACGTAGACAGTCCAGGCGAGCCTTTCTCGCTTTCAAAAAGTTTTTTTTTTTACACAGAAATATATCATTTCTTTTTTTCTTCTTTGGGCCTATCATTTTGTTTTCCTTCGATCATGGATCTTTTCCTGTTTTGTTATTTTCCACTTGAGAGCGAGCGCAAGGGGCATCCATGTTCGAATTTTGTCAAATGGGCGATGTAAACAATTCCAAATAACATGAACGAAATCAAAATAAGCGTATGTCGCGAAATTCGTGAGATTAAGAAACCTTCTTGGTTTATTAACCCTTTGACTCCTTAGCACGAATACACGCGTTTGGTCGTGCTCTTTGTACCACTTGTGACGTCATCGATTTAAATGTCACCAGACATTTTTGATAAGGATTTAGTAGAGCATGGATAGATCTATCCGCGCAACAGTCGGTTTGGGATATCGACGGCATTCCGACGTAGCAAATTGCAAAACAACGTTATCAGTTTTGGTGCAAAAATGGTCGTAACATGGCCCATGGTACCTATAATTGATCAAAGTCCCATTTCCAGGCTTTGCCCATAATTAACACCCAACTTTTTTACAGCAGCTAGAAAGAATATGAAACGCAAGAGGTAGTGAGAGTCAAAGCGCCGAGAAAAAGGAACGGAAAGAAGTTAGAAAAGAAATACGGAACGGACGATCGGAAAAAAAAATTTCCACATGTTGGCTCATGCGCATTCCCTAGATTAAAATATTGCACATTTTTGCCCCTAATCTTGGGGAAATCTATCCTTCTGGTAATAAATAACTTCGTCAGCAAGACTAAGGCCAATTCAGCGTCATGGCAGCCAAAAAACTGATTTCACGGTTAAAAACAGCATTTTTTGGTGACCAGTTAAGCTTTTAAGGGTTACCTTTATTTGTAAGTTTTTCTTAATAACTCGGCCTCTTTTTTAAATGTTTTAATTTTTTTTCTTTTGCAATTATTAGACTTCAGTTTTGTCAAATAAACGAACGAACGATTTTTTCCGCCCTTCATCTTCTTTAATTTGTTCACCAAAGCTGCCGTTCTCGTTGCTATGGTTATTTTACAGATCAAAGCTTAGTCGTTCCTTTGCATGCACAAATCGTCTCTGTGTTCTGGTCTTCTTCGCAGCTAGCCTGCGAATACAGACGGATTTTTGGCTTTTATTTCACGCTGCTAAAAAATACCGTCTGCGAAAACGACTCAGGAAGTTATTTCCAATTACTCGGATCACAATTGAGTTCGTCTTGCGCGAAGCACATAGGCACGACTGTAAGAGAAAATGAAGGAAAATGTGGAGCCTTGAGTGCAGTCTGCTTTTGCAAATGTTTGCGCTAAGAATACGGAAGCTATTTCATTATTTACTTTTAATTTCGGAGTCTGACCTGAACCAGCTGCGGAATCAAGTAGATCTTGCACATCAAATATAAACTTCAGCATTTGATACATGTAAACATACGATCAAATTCAAATGCGAATTAAGCAATAGAGCCGTGGTTACATAGCCTCATCTAAACTCTACAAGTTCGGATAATTCAAGACAGTTAAGCAAACCCTACCTCTCGGGTTTACATAACTTTCGAGAATTCTCCCAGCCCCCCAAGTGTTTAGATGAAGCTATGTAAACACGGAAAAGCACTGTTTTGCTTTTGCGGAAAATACGCTTTCTGAAAAATACGCACGAACCTAAAACGTCATAATCGTGTCTACATATTTTCATCTAGACACATCTATCGACGAACGCGAGCGCGCGTGGTATCTCAGATATTTTATAATTGCGGATGATGTCAAGTTTTACGAGTAACCCTGGGCGCGCCTCCAAATGAAAGTTTAAACTGTTTCAAGCCTCTGGCAATATCCCTGTTTCTTTAACCAGTCTTTTGACGTAGACGGAGTCATCAGATTGATGATTTTACTGTATTAATTTCAGCACCCATTTCTACAACTTTTCGAAGAGCATTTTGATACCAGACGATTGCGACCCTTATTTGTCTGACAGATAGCAAACCATTCTCTCTCTCGAAATAAACATCGCCGCCCCGAAGAACAAAGAGGAATTTCTCCAATACTCTAATCTTAGACTTCGGCAGCGACAAATTGCCTATTCGATCATAAAAAGCAAAACTCATTAAACTCCTCCGTACGTGTCACATTCTTTGGAGTTTCGTCCACCGGTATTTGAATTCACGCCCTTCCCTGAGCGAGGTAATCCGACCAATTCTAAAACAATACGTACTTGGTCAACAAGAACACAAAAGGATTGACGTCATGGAAATCACTCTTGGAGTCGTTTTTGCACATCGTGTTTTTTGGCGGCGTCAAACACAAGCCGGAAATCTGGCTACTTCGCCGGCGTTATGTATAAGTTCGATACAGTGGGAGCACGTGTCTTTCCTGGGGGAAAGCATTGCTCACCTGCTATTTATCAGAGTCTGTTTGCGCCAAAATTTGTGTTATTCACCGGTCAAAGGTGGTGTCGAACCCGCGTGTCGTATCGATGACTCTGGCCTCCTGGCCTCGCTACCGACAAACAAACGCCACGATAGAAGAAATACTACTCTCGTGATGGCGTTTTACATCTCGTGTTCTTTCAAATGTCTTGCATGTAAACCTTAGTTAATCGAATTCTTGTTTTTCATTGCTGAGTGTGTTTGTGTAAGAGAGGTGACGACTGATCTGGCAAAATCTCGCAGTCTCTTTTTCTTAGCGATTATGTGCGTTTCGCAGTCTAGATTTTCACAAAGCTGTCTCACAGTTTCGTTTTTTCAAGAAGTCTCGGAGTGCCGATTTGTTGTTGCTTTTTTAATATAAATGACGTCTGAACCTGGTAGAGCCTGAAAGTCTATAATTCAGGTCAAGATTGCTGTTGGTAATAACTTGGTATTTCGCATATTATGCCAAAGTATTGTCTTATTATATGTACTGGGATTTATTTGCTATTGTATACGTAGTGGTTACCTCCACAGTTATTTAGGAAGTTGTTTAGTTATTAAAATTAAATTGGGACCTAAACAATGAGCAAAACGAAATATTATTTACGTGCTTATTATTTTTCTTTAGTCATTAGTTGGCAGTTATCAAACTTCCAAGGAAAATAAATACCGGATGCAACAAACATCGAGGACAATGAGATCAAACGGAAGTCTCATGTTATGAATGTTATATGATCGGTCTTCACACTAAAACCTGTTGGTTAAACCTCGAAGCTCAAGGTACATTTTGTAACTCGAAGGAAAATCGACTAATACGAAAGTTGTAAAGTACAAGCTTACTTATTTATGTATTCACTAATGCTGTGATAATTAGTTACAGCTGAACCTTAGGATCTACTGAAAAAAAAAGCAACAACTAAAAGTTGTTTGTATAACAGAAACTATCGAAATGACATAGCACAGTTGAATTACATATAGTTACCTCAGTGTGGATGGAAATTTTTATTTTTTTTTAATGAAGTTGTCAAGAGAGAGCCGAAAGAACCTGAGTTAAGCCTAATGATTCACAAACTTCGTAGTGTATCTCAAAACTAAATTGAAGAAACACCATTTCTATTTCTAACCTTCATTCCACTCGGAAATTTTTGAAAACCCGCTGAATTATTATCTAGATCAGTTCTTTTTGCAGCCGAATTTTGAACATGGCAAAATAGACAGATGACATTCATCGAGTAAACACGTGGATTCGCCTTACAGTTGAGTCCGATCGGAATTTTAAGTCGTCTTAAAAGTGTTTATCATTTTCTCTTTTACCAAGAAATCCAGTTCAGATACTATCTGGGACTGATATAGGTAACTGACAGCATTAACACGCTGTTAGAAATTTGGCTTAGTTTACAAAATCCGTGCATTGTTGCCAATGAGCGTGCATGTGAAAAATTGGGCAGTTATTGCAAAACTCATGTTGTAATAATACGCTTTACGTCGATTTCGTTCTTGACTGAAAGTCTTGGGTAGCCTTGGTAGCTTTATGCTCTATGTCTCACCTTCTGTATCTTGTAAGGAGTAACACAGATAATCCAACCATAAAGTAGCATAAAGGAAAGCGTTAACTTCATTTTGATGCCTAGTAGTCTTTGACCCTCTTGTCTTCACTTAATGATAGCGGCTTGCTAGGTGTCTGGTATAAGTGTGAAGAGCGATATTTGTGTATTTCTTTTTATACGTTTCCCAAACCTGTGTAAGTCTAATGCACATCTGGTGCAGTTGTTATGATCAAGGTTGGAAATGGTTTTTACAGTGTTAAGTTGCACTTTTTTCGCGCGTGCCAATGATCACGAAATTATTATTACAGTAACAAAATTGTTGACAAACAAGTTGCTGTAGCTCTTCAGGATGAATAAAAATAACTTTTCATGCTCAGTAAGCTGTGTGAGCACAGGATGAAAATCTGCTTTGGGCTCAATGGAGAACAAATTTAACTTCAAAAGTCCTCTGTCTACATGTGTACGTCAAAAACTCATTCGTCGCGTGACAAACGCTTCGTTAAATTACATAACATTGTTACTAAGGAAAGAGAGGGATAGTCGATTGGAGCATAAGAATATAATAGAGAGAGAGACAGCTAATTGAAGCTTAAAATTTTAATCATTGTTACTATGAATAGAAAGAGACAGTAGCTCTGCTGAAAGTAAACAACTAGAAATAGTTTTTTAGCATGTATTACCAGCGACCTGTTAACATTGAAATACAAGGGTGATTAAGTTCCTTGCTTGCTCACGTTTAAAACAGGTTATATCTATTGTAAGCGTGTAGCATCCTCTGAATCCTTTCCACAAGAGGCTGCACTGGAAGCGAAAGACACCAGAAGTAAGCGAAGGAAAAAGAACAACCATCGGAAAGACACGTTACGCTGGTGTGTGTATGAGCACTTAAACGAATCAACGTACACAGCCCGGGCGAGCCTTTGTCGCTTTCAAAAAGATTTTTTTCACACAGAAATGGGTTATTTCTTTTTTTCTTCTTTGGGCCTATCATTTTCTTTTTCTTCGATCGTGGACTGTGGATCTTTTTCTGTTTTGGTAGTTTCTACTTGAGAGCGAGCGCAAAGGGCATCCATGTTCGAATTTTGTCAAATGGGCGATGTAAACAGCATGAACGAAATCAAGATGAGCGTTTGTCGCGAAATTCGTTCGATTATGACACCTTGTTGGTTTATTAACTTTCTTTGCAAGTACGTTTTTCTAAATAACTCGGCGCCTTTTTTTAATTGTTTTAATATTTCTCTTGCAATGATTAGACTTCAGTTTTGTCAAATTAACGAACGAACGATATTTTTTCCGCCCTTCATCTTCGTTAATTTGTTCACCAAAGTTTCAGTTCTGGTTGCTATAGATTTTTGGCAGATCAAAGCTCTTAGTTGCTCCTTTATCAGAGCATGCGCAAATCGTCTCATTTGTCTGATCTTCTTCGCAGCTAGCTTGCTTGCGAAAACGACTCTGGAAGTGATTTCCAATAACCCGGATCACAATTGAGTTAATAAAACTGCAGAACGAAACACATGTGTCTTGCGTGAAGCACATAAGCACGAGTGTAAGAGAAAATGTAGGCGGGTGTGGAATCTTGAGTGCAGTCTGCTATTACAAATGCTTGCGTAAGAATACGGAAGCTTTTTCATTATTTACTTTTAATTTCGGAGTCTGACCTGAACCAGCTGCGGAATCAAGTAGATCTTACACATCAAATAAACTTCAGCATTTGATACATGTAAACATGCGATCAAATTCAAATGCGAATTAAGCAATAGAGCCCTTTTTCCCTGGTTACATAGCCTCATCTAAACTTAAGAAGTTTCGGATAATTCAAGACAGTTAAGCAAACCCTCAACTGCATCTCGGGTTTGCATAACTTTCGAGAATATTCTCCCAGACCCCCAAGTGTTTACACGAAGCTATGTAAACACGGAAAAAGCAGGCAGTCAATTGGAGATTAAAAATTCAAGATTAAAAAATTCAGATCAAGTCGAAACAATGCACAAAGAAAAAAGCTTTAACTTTACAGCTAGAAATGACCTCTATACTGAAGAAAGTTTGAAACAGTTAAAATTTGGCGCATGCATATTTTTTTCCTTTCTCGTAGTACGAACTCCGCATGTCAAGTGCGTCGTCAAATCTTACCGCACTCTCTGTGTTGTATTCTGTTGCCTATTTTCAGTTTTAGCAGACTCCTTTACTTTGTATGGAGATTTTCATCGTGAAAAGGCAAAGTTATCATTCTATAACTACTAAAAGATTTTTTTTCACACAGAAATGGGTTATTTCTTTTTTTCTTCTTTGGGCCTATCATTTTCTTTTTCTTCGATCGTGGATCTTTTTCTGTTTTGGTAGTTTCTACTTGAGAGCGAGCGCAAAGGGCATCCATGTTCGAATTTTGTCAAATGGGCGATGTAAACAGCATGAACGAAATCAAGATGAGCGTTTGTCGCGAAATTCGTTCGATTATGACACCTTGTTGGTTTATTAACTTTCTTTGCAAGTATGTTTTTCTAAATAACTCGGCGCCTTTTTTTAATTGTTTTAATATTTCTCTTGCAATGATTAGACTTCAGTTTTGTCAAATTAACGAACGAACGATTTTTTTTCCGCCCTTCATCTTCGTTAATTAGTTCACCAAAGTTTCCGTTCTGGTTGCTATAGATTTTTGGCAGATCAAAGCTTAGTTGCTCCTTTATCAGAGCATGCGCAAATCGTCTCATTTGTCTGATCTTCTTCGCAGCTAGCTTGCTTGCGAAAACGACTCTGGAAGTGATTTCCAATAACCCGGATCACAATTGAGTTAATAAAACTGCAGAACGAAACACATGTGTCTTGCGTGAAGCACATAAGCACGAGTGTAAGAGAAAATGTAGGCGGGTGTGGAATCTTGAGTGCAGTCTGCTTTTACAAATGCTTGCGTAAGAATACGGAAGCTATTTCATTATTTACTTTTAATTTCGGAGTTTGACCTGAACCAGCTGCGGAATCAAGTAGATCTTACACATCAAATATAAACTTCAGCATTTGATACATGTAAACATACGATCAAATTCAAATGCGAACTAAGCAATAGAGCCCTTTTTTTCAGTTGTTACATAGCCTCATCTAAACTTTAGAAGTTTCGGATAATTCAAGACAGTTAAGCAAACCCTCAACTACATCTCGGGTTTGCATAACTTTCGAGAATATTCTCCCAGACCCCCAAGTGTTTACACGAAGCTATGTAAACACGGAAAAAGCTGGCAGTCGATTGGAGATTAAAAATTCAAGATTAAAAAATTCAGATCAAGTCGAAACAATGGCGGCACAAAGAAAAAAGCTTTAACTTTACAGCTAGAAATGACCTCTATACTGAAGAAAGTTTGAAACAGTTAAAATTTGGCGCATGCATATTTTTTTCCTTTCTCGTAGTACGAGCTCCGCATGTCAAGTGCATCGTCAAATCTTACACTCTCTGTGTTGTATTGCGTTGCCTATTTTCGGTTTTAGCAGACTCCTTTACTTTGTATGGAGATTTTCATCTTGAAAAGGCAAAGTTATCATTTCTATAACTACTTATTTATGAGCAGCCTAGAAGTTTTGAAACTTTTTTGACCAGTTTCAACTACCATCAAATTCTCCCTAAGAACTGCTGAAGAGGGTCAAACAAAGATTGGAAAACAAGAAACAGCTGTGGCGGAACCTTTCACAGCTTTTCTTGTGATGGCAAGCATCTACTTTCGTTGTTACCGTGCTGTAAAGATCCTATAACAAAACGTTGTGATTGGTTATTTAGTTCAGTATGCATTATTGTGGTAATAGAGGGGGATTATCGAGCGATAAGGAGTTTATATTAGAGCTTGTTTCTATGGAGAGAAGTCGTGTCTGTGAGAATAGCTACCTTATCCTCCTAGCCATCCTCCTTAACAGTGGACAGGTAGGTCAGGCTGTTACCGTTGCGGACAGAACTTAGCTCAGGCTGCCCTAACATGTCCGACAGACTCGCACACTACACCTTCTTATCCTCTGGTGAAACACTTTCCATAAAATCGCACTTGTAATACTGAAAGTCTCATCTACCTGATATAATGCAACTGTTGTAATTTTCAATAAGACGTCTATTAGGATAGATGTAATAAACACCGTAAATCAGTCGACAATCCTAACACCTGATCCAAACCTACTGTGGTTTCCGAACACTTTGTTTCTACGTTTAATCATATGCTTCAACCGACGTGCAACTCATTCCGTCTGAAAAAATATTTTCTTTCAGAAAATCGCTCATGATGAAACCCAGCCAGCTGCTTGCTAAAAATGTCAAGGACCTGTCAACTTCTCCTTCATATTCATTACACTGTACATGTCTTTCACAACAGTTACTCGTTAAAACACTTGCGCATAACATAGACTGTAATTTTCCTCTTTACTTAAAGAAGGCTGGTGGTAACCAGCCGAAATATCGTATTAAATAAAGTGAAATTCTACGTTGTGTCAGCTAATTCTCTGAAATTTCAGTTGAATTGACCCTGTTATCTCGCGCATGCTCTGTATGTCATTACTTGTCCTCTGTGAGGTGATCAAAACAAAACATTTGCGTGGAAAAAGTGCTCAACCCCTTCATTAACCTCGCCTTCATGGCGAGTGACCACTTAGCTCGGGTCACCATGCTGGCCCCCGAGCCAACTTTGTGATTCTTAGTAAACAACTCGCTTTTATATAAATACCGCAAACTTCCGAAAGTACAAGGGTCGAGCCCTGAGAGCTCGTTACTTTCGAGGGGTCGTTACTTTTGAGAGGTCGTTACTTTCGAGGGGTGGTTAACTTGGAGGGGAGAAAAAAAACCTTATATAAAGTTGATAGACTGAGCTCTTTTTACGAAATATAAGACGTAAATTCGTAACAACAGTAATCAAAACATGACATGCAACGGCTTCGTTCCAGTTAAAACCGATGTTACTGCCACATGGCATGGATAGGACCTTTATCTATACCGTGTTGTCACTAGTCGACAGGAAAGCTGGAATACATTAGAACCTCTCCTTGCGCACACCTTTCTAATACGGACACTATGTTATTCCGCAAAATATATTCACGCTTAAAGGCCTGGCTAAACTAGGAAACAAGGTTGCGGAAACATCGTTTCTTGTTGTTTCCGGGCTGGCTAAAATTGCTAAATTAGCAGGAAACAACCTCCGCGGTGGCTAAATGAAAAACATTGTTTTGGAAATCTAAGGGTCACGCAAGCGCATTATAATAAATTGACTTCTGAAGAAATCTAGGTGGACCTTTTTTCGTTCCAGGGACCAGTTTCTCGAAAGTCCCGGAAACTGTTTCGGCCAGCAAAGCCATTTTTAGTTAATCTGTGTCTAAAAACAGAGAGTTGTATACGCCTGAAACTTCTTCTATGAAGGGAACCTCTGTTCATATTAAGAATTTGTGAAATAAAACAGCTCTGTAATCATAAGGTTTGAGTTCCAAGTGCGAAAACCTCTCGGGACCTTCGAGAAACGGAACCTCAGGGCTGGTGGCTTGGCATAAATTGTGAACTCAGAATTTTCCTTTGGTTTTGTAGTTCCTTGTCATATTTCTCGGACATCTGTGCATCGGTTTGACAGTAAGCCACTTCCTTTTTATCCCTATTCATGGAGTCTTCATGAAACAAACAAGGATGTAAGACAGTGAGTAAAACTCTCTCCTCATTCTTCCAGTTCCTTTCCTTTCTTCCCTCCCCTTTTCTATGACCTGCTTGTGGCTCTTCTGCCTCGACTCAGCACTGGAAACTAGTCAACATTGCTTTCATGGTGTCCAAACTGGGAAATATATGTTTGGGAACCAAAATGTTTGTCCAGAAAGCAAAAATGTTTATTACCCGAGGCAAAAACATTTTCTTGTTCCGGAGAAGCAAAATTTGTTCACGCACACGATATGTTTTCCGTGCGGTTAAACTGGGAAACATTCGCCTTCGCAACAATGTTTCTTAAGGCATGTTTAGAAAAACTGTTAGTGGGCAAACGAGCGAGACGCAATGCGTTCAGCAGTTTTCCTAGACATCAAAAGTGCATTATTTTCTTAAAAACATGCGCTATCTTATACTTGGTTTAGAATATTCATAGCAGTGTGATATTCAATTGTTTCCCTCCTTTCCCGGCATTGTTCTGTTTGGTTTCTTCATTACCGGGTCCAGCTATATATTTTTGGGCGTTTCTTTTACTTCTTCTGCCTCCCCGTATTATTTCCCTTACACAATACGTTCCACTATTTGTCACCTCAGGACCGATGTTTAGTTGGTATATTTTCCGGCCTAAGATGTGGTTTGGGTTGTGAATATTTTCCGGCATGAGATGTTTTATTAAGCTTATCGTGTTGTCTCGTGGTCGATGTTTAATTTGTAAATATTTTTGGTCTGAGATGTTATTATTTGATGTCTTATGGTCGATGTCAAGTTCGTATATTTTCCCGGCATGAGATATTGTTGTATTATTTGCTACCTCATGACCGATGTTTAGTTAGTAAATTTCAGGCATGAGATGTGGTTTGGATGACATGGGATGAGATGTTTTATTAAGCTTATAGTGTTGTATCGTGGTCGATATTTAATTTGTAAATATTTTTGGTCCGAGATGTTATTATTTGATATCTTATGGCCGATGTTTAGTTCGTATATTTTCCCGGCATGAGATGTTGTTCTATTTTTTGTTGTTTCATGGCTGAGGTTTTGGTTTGCAAATATTTACCGATATGAGATGTTTTGTTATTGCTGCCTCATGGCCGATGTCAAATATTTTTGCTACGAGATGTTATTATATGTTTCCTCATCGCCGCTGTTTAGTTCGTTGTACTATTTGTTACCTCATCAGTATATTTTGGGACATGAGATGTTATATTATTTGTTACTTCATGGCCGATGTTTGTTCGTATATTTTCCGACATGTTGTATTATTTGTTTCCTCATAGGCGATTGCGGTGAAGTTTATCATTCTTATTGAGATATGTTTATTGCTTGTTGCTCTGTAGCCGATGCCTGGCTCGTATACTTTGCATTGTTAGTTAGTTGCCTCTGGGTCCAGTTTTATTTCCTATAGTTTTCCAGCACTCACGGAATGATGTTGTTATATGTTGCCTGTTACTATCTTTTCTGGAAATCGTGTGTTGCTTTTGTCAGTTTTGTCCTCATTCCATATGCCGTTAAGATCCATGTATTCCGCTTTTAAAATTTTATGTGTTTCTCCTTTTAGTGCGGTACGGCGTATAATCCCGTAGGACTTTCGTGCCGAAATGGATTTTTTCGCTGTTTCACACTAATTTTGGGCCGAATAATAAGAATCCGATGGGGTTCAAATTTTCAGACGCCGTCTTCCCATGTTTCCGGCTACTTGAAGATTTAATATATGTTAATTTATGCTAATTAGATGCAGTAAAAGGTTTTGCGAATATCTTTACTCTAATCAAGATACATCGACCAAACTTGACACGGATCATGATCTTGATGAGGTACATCGTATGATTTAAATTGTTTACCATGGTAACCAGTGATGACGTCAGGATTAACTACCTGCTATTTTGATGGCGGCAATCTTGGATCCGCTATCTTGGATTTTTTTGAACTGTCATTTTTCTGAAGCAAAACAGTGCATTTTTGATGAACTTAACTAACGAATGATTGCAATTACGAGCGATATTCAATTAACTGCAGAACTTTCTTTATTTTCTTTTTAGATAAACGCATGTACTCTTTCAGTTCTCTCATACAAAAATATCAATGACTTTGTTAGTCCCACAGTAACAATGCAGACGCTATTCTTCTTCTTTCTGTTATGTATAATACTAATGTACTAGTGACAGCGTAACTCCTGCGCGCTGAGGGCTCGCAAGCGGGGCCCCATAGCTAACAAATTTTAATTGTCACGTGAGTGTCGCGTATGCCATTCCATTTGCGATTTACAAACTTTTTAAAGGCCATTTGCCCTTAAAATGTAAATACAGAACACCAAACAATTTTTAAAAGGCACCCAAGAATTAAATCATGGGGTAGAGAGTCGTAAACCTCGCTGGTGAAGAATATTTGGTAGCCAGCGTAGCAGCCGTTTCCTTTCCTTTCCTTTTCCAGGCGGAGAGCAAACAAGCGAGCGGAAAAAGCGGGCGAGCGCTTAGGGTGAACAAAAAATTGGGGTGAAGTTTTTGCTCACCCCAGGCGCTCGCCCGCTTTTTCGCTCGCTTGTTCGCTCTCCGCCTGGAAAAGGAAAGGAAAGGAAACGGCTGCTACGCAGGCTAAATATTTGGAGAAATCAGTTCTTAGTTTTCTTTGAATGGCAGCAAAAATATGACAATCAATGCTCTTTCAACTGTGTTTTGTTTTTCAGCTCTCTGCAGAACTGCAGAAAACAAAATGATAATGTACAGTTTTGTTTTTCTTAAGTTGGATTCGAGTCTTTTAGGTACTGGTTAATCACCATTTTCAAGCTATTCATTGACTTACCATTATTTGTAATATCTTATTTATATCAATTTTTGGTGTGAGTATAATTGAAAGACTGTCTTGCAAATCGTCTGTCTAACGTCACCTGACTTTCTGGAGTATCTACTGACCAGGTAACAGCTATTGAAATCTTAAACAGACGCTTTAAGAGCTTTCCTTTAAGTCGAGACAAGTCAAATATCCCAAAGGCGTGAAAAGGTCGTGGTAAATCGACTTTACTTGCTTAACTAGTCCCGTCAGTTTCTATCCGGTTGGTTATGCAATTAGCATGTCACCACTCTCGTTCCCAGAGTCTTCGTTCCCCTTGACCAGCGGTCGGAAAACGAAAAAGAAATTCGGCCAAGTTGTAGAAAACTCTGTCGACTTTGTTTTGTGTTTGTTTGGTTTCGTGAAAGCAAACTGAAGGAATTTAGAGATTCGAGCGAACGTTCCGATTGCGTTAAAATGTTTGGGAAAAGAGTTGCCTCCATGATCATCGGGTAAGCCAAATCTGACGTGTTCACCTCTCCCTCCTGGTTGCCTCCCTTGTCAAAATTTTTGCCGAGCGCGAGTTTAGCGCTACAGTATTACGCAGGACTTGTAGGTAGCGGTTTTCTCTGTAAGGTCGCGTAAGAAATAACAACAGGAGACAAAGGTAAACTATTCGTTCTTTTCATTCCTTTATTTGCACACTTCCTATTCAACAAGATTGTGTGCTCCCTGTGCCTGGATTTAATGTGCATACACTAGTGAACATTTCGAAATGTACAAGGCGATCGGCGCATCGCAGCTTGTTTTTACAAACTTCTGAGTCTTTGTTTCTCATCCTGAAGACGGAAAATTCTCTCTTTGGGGCTTAAAATGAAACAAGTGTCTTTAAAATGGAAAGCCAGGGAGTACAGAGTGCTAAAACTTTGGTGATCCATTCATCTTTCCTTCAACGCCCGCGAGGACATGATGTCACGGTGCTTTCAAATGCGTTTTGAATACAACCACCGACTTAATGCGGCTTCTCAAGACTTCTGAGAACAAAATGGTAATGTACATTATTGGTTCGAGTTTGGATGGAATTTTTTAGAAGGATCGGTAAATCCATTTGACTGCTAAAGCTGGTTGTATCACATATTTTAGATAATTCTATCTTTAGTGTTTTATTATCCAACTGCACTTCGTAGAGTACAAATAACGTCCAAAACGTGTTCAAATATCACGCGGTATTTGTACTCTAGAGGACCGGTTAGACAGGTTTACTGCTGCTGTTGAACAGTTAGCTGGATTTCCTGCGTCAATTCCGTCGGACGTTTTTTTTTCTTATTCTTGTTTTTGCATTTACTTTTGACTCGTATATTTTTTGGTTCTGTTTATTTATATATCGGGTGTTTGTTATCTACAGGCAGCGCAAACTCGGTGGTATGTGATTGTGATGTGTTATAGATTTTGCAAGGGAAACTCCTTTTAGTCCTAAATTGCTTAGTTAAAGCTATTTTAAAATGTAGAAATAAACTTCGCTAGTATTATAATGTACATAATGTATAATGTAACATGTGTCATTTTCTACTCTTGTTGTACAAAATGTAATTCCAAATGGCTGTTGGAGTGTAAAAATAATACTCTATTTATATAGCGCTATAAGTTCTGTCACTATCCAATAGCGCCGCTTTAAGTGTGACTGCGATCACGCCAAACAGGCCTAGCGCATGGAAAGAGCACAGAAAACTGAATAGCATTTGAAATTCTCAGCTCAGTACGGTTTCCGTGATGAGTGATGCGATGGTTAATTTATCTGTCCTTATGGCATGAAATGAACAGTTCTGCTTTCCTTGCGTGATCTATGAACATAAACATGCTTTATCATAAAGCAAGCCGAGTGAAGAAGCCTAAGCCTTGTGTTACACTGATAAAACACTCCAGACATTTGAGAGAGTACAGTCGAGAAATGTAGAATGTCTATCGTGTTTCATCACAGTGTTCTCTATTTGTTAACAAGATGGCTGCCAACTCACGATATGCTGAATTTTGCGGTGGCCCAAAAGTTAAACATTGCGAAGATTATCCCTCCATAATACTATACAAGCAACAATTTCTGCATTCTGATTGGTTAAGAAAATGTCAATTAATCTCAAATCAGTGCAAAAAGGTGTAATTGAGTGCAAAAAAGTGTAATTGAGTTTGAAAATGATTGACAGCTCCTACTTTGAGCTCGGACAAACAAAATGGCGAACAAAGATTGAAACTCTTCACCGACATTTCAATACAATTACCTCATAACGAAGCAAAGTGCAAAGCTCAACAACAATTACTAAACTAGTAAAAGCGAAGTAGATATACACAAAAGCCGTGAGGTAAAAAACATCAAAATCTATCGCATAAGAGCTCAACATCGACAGCCGCACAGAACAAATCGCAAAACAACAAGCTTTTATTACCCTAAAAGACCACAAAGACAACTTCGCCAACCACGGAAAAGTCAGTAAACAAATTCTCGACAACATCAACTCGGAAATCAGAAAAACGACAAAGCTCAAGCAGTGGAAAAGCACATCAGATGTAACTAATTGGTTCACCAGCATACCCTACACGCAAAAGCATTCGTTGGCCTCGTTCGACATCGACAGTTTTTACCAATCCATCACAGAATCTCTTCAGTCTCTCTAAAGCAATTTCATTTGCCAAGAATTATACCTCAATCAGCGACAAAGATATCGACATAATCATGCACTGCCGGAAATCACTCCTATTTGACAACGAGACCGCCTGGACCAAAAAAAACACAGCGACATGTTCGACGTAACTATGGCTTCGACGGAGCGGAAGTTTGTGAGCTTATCGGTCTTTTCCTCCTGAACAACCTCAGCGAGAAATACAGCAAAAACAACCTAGGACTCTACAAAGACGACGATCGAAGAGTAAATGATGATAAACGCTACAGTTTTTCAAAGCTCTTGTGTTGTGGATTGATTGTGCGATGTAATATGCGCGACGCGGAACCTTAGCCGCGGTTTTCAATTGAGTCGATGCTCAATCTTGCTAAGTAGGATAATTTTCGGCTGGTTTTCACCGCAAAAAAATGATCAAGAATAGTTGAAAAAAAAAACACGAAACTATCTTAAGTATGCCTTAAAGGAGACTTTAGTCTACCCTGGCGCCTAGGCCTTTAGCGAAAATAAAGGTATACCAATTATGGAAACAGACAGCTGGCGGCCATGTTCCTTGAAGACCAGGTCGAAGAATGTGTTCTGCACAACTCCGATATTAACTGTATCAGGAAATGTTTTTAAACAGATTTGATAAATAGTAATTTCAATACACTTGAGCAATAGTTGCAATCTTCGATCGAACCGACTCTTGTCTTCGATCGAATCGACTTTTATCGATCGAAACGACCTTCGATCGAAACAACTCGCATTCAAAACGAATATCAAACATATCTGGACACTCAAAGACAACAACACCAATTTTACAATTAACTGGAGTATATTAGCGTCCGCCCCGACCTACAGCAACAAAAGCAAACGGTGCCACTTGTGCCTAACAGAAAAACTTTACTTAATTAGAGCCAAGAATTAAGCCGTCTTTATTAAACTAGACCAGAGAACAGAACTCATTTCTAAATGCATATGCCGCCACGAGAATAAGTTTTACTTAACAAATTTCACAAGCCGCCAACAATAGCCCTATAGAATCTTTATTTCACACGTAGATTATTTCACACGTAGAGCAGATCATCACACTAGCGAATTAATTAGCCACTCATCCAATTTGTATATAAGAAGGTATGTTCTTAGTTGAATTAAGTTCTGTCTGACAAGCGCTTAGTCGCGAAACTCAGAGTCACAGAGAATCGATGCGTCTTCTTTAATCTTTCAACTTATGTATATGTTTTTCGGTTGCTTTGATTTCCGTTTTGTTTTTGATTATGTGGATTTCGCTAAAATTTACATATAAAACTACTTCACCAGTTTAAAGCGCATTAATTTGCACGCCATAGTTTGCATTTATAAATTCTCAAACAATAGTCCCGTGCCCTTGAGGTCGCTCGAAAGGTGTGAATCTTGTAGCTTTTTCCTTTTGTTTTTGTTCGGCTTTTAGATTTATGTTCTCTCATATTTCTCGACCCCTTCATACTTGTCTGAACAAATGGTTATTTCACTTTATATGTAGCTCACTACGCAACTTTTTTCACCGACTTATGCTCCTTTCGTCCGTGCAATATGGTGTTTAAAAATATTAACTTCAAGCTTGTATCATTAAATATCCGAGGGATTCGTTCTTTTGAGAAGCGAAAGGCCGTGCTTTAAAAATCTCCGGCCGATATATGTTTTCTACAAGAGACCTACAGCACTTCAGAAGTTGTCAATGGAAAAGATAATGGAAGGGCGATAACTTTTTCTCAGATGGCAGTTGTCACAGTAAAGGCACAATGATTCTCGTAAAGGAACAATTAGATTTTAAACTAATTTCGTCAAAGATCGATCCATTAGGCCATAGTTAACTAACTATAATTAGGCCGTTACATTTCTCTAGAAGTTGAAATTCAAGACTCGCCTTTTGTCCTTCCGAACATTTATGCTCCTAATAAATGTGAGGAACAATGCGTGTTTGTTAGCAAATTATCAGAGGAACTAAGGAACTGCACTACAAAATGTGATAATAATCCCTCTAAAGAAAATTTAGAAAACCTGGAAAGTCTTCAAGCAGTGGTCCATTTAGTCCATTTAGTTCGTTATCTCTTCCTTTAACTCCCTTTCGGATTACTGAGGCTCAAAGCTGTCACCCTTCAGCCATCTCCTCCCTTGCATTACATTTAGTCCCCTACCAAGCGCTTTGCAATCGCCGGCACCATTAAAAAATGAGAAACTACTCCCGATTTCAACGTAAAAGCACAACCAGACCTTCAGTATGTTGGGCCAAGTTTGATAAATCTCCTTTTGAAATGGCTCAGGGGATGACAAAAAGCAACCTTTATGTCTTTCTGGGGTTTTCTGAAAGCGGTTTTTATGGATATGACCTTGGAGATGCTTTTATGCCCGACTTTCGGGATCCGGCATCTTTTTTCGCGGGTTATCTCTCTATCTACATTTCCAAGGTTGCACCGTACGAGCTCACACCCAAGATTTTGAACTGGATCAAGAACTGTGTTGACGTACACGAATTTTTTGTGGTTTGGGTAAAGTGGGCCGCATTAACTCCCCTCATTATTAAATAGTAGAACAGGGAAAGCCGCATTTGCGCAATGATAACCGTTTTCTTTATTTATGGATCAAGGACACACCCTTAGAATTGTTATTTCTATCTATCAAGCTATCTTGTCATCAGTTTGCGATGACAAATCCGGGTACGATCATGTTTTTCTTGCCCCGTAAAGTCACACCCATTTTGGTCTTGAATGGGGTGTCTGGTATTTCACTAACAGCACTATTCCGTTTGGTTGGAAGTCCTCAGCATGTATCTACTATTTTATTGGCTTCATCGATGATCGTTCTTCATCGTTGTATATTGTTGTACACAGGGAAAAGTAAGCTCTCCTCTAAGGCTCTACATTATGCACGGCATCTAAGAAATATCTTGCTCGAGCATCATCTGCCATTTTAACATACGCGCGTGACAAAAGTGACAGATATTTATGCCGCGGGATACAGTACAACCCTAAACGTTCATTATATAGCACGAGATAGCACGAGATTTAAATGTTACAGCTTTGCAGACATAAAAAAACCTATTCATTCAACGCAAGATTAAATGCTTTAAAAAGCTGTTCTAAGAAACACAAAACACGATAATGGGTCCACTGGCTTAACTTCTCTGTTCACTCAACTCCGAGTCATAAGTGACATTCATTACCCTGACCACCAACCCCTGCTTTGCTGATGGTGCCGTGACAAAGGCAACTTTCACCCTCTCCGTCGGGGAAAATTAGTCATTCCTGTGCTTCAATTTCAATTTCAATTTTCCTCAAGTGCTGTGAATCGAAAAATTCGAATCTCCCGCGTGCATTACAACTCATTGTTTTCGACACTCAAGAGATTGACTCAAAATTGACTTCTACGGCAAGTCCATTACGCGCTCGGTGAAACTTAGCAATCGGCTATTGTTTTTGGATATGATCCGCATTTCTTGATACGAGTTTGCCATAAACATTTTGGTTTGGGATATTTTTTTGGCCCTAAGAAATCCCTTCTTACCCTTAACCCCCTTACCTTAGCTTTTTGGCGGTAGCCTGTTCGTCAGGCTTTTTTGTTTATCGAGGAAAAGAAGACGTGTCTCTCCCTCACCCGCCGTGTTCTTAAGCTTTTTCTCATCAGATGATAAAACCCTTCAACATTTATTTGGGAACTGTATGTCATTTCCCTTGCAGTTCCGGGGACTTGTCTTTTCATTAATGAGATTAATAGCGGAGCTCCTAGAAAATTTGGTAACCTATCGATCTCAAAAATTTGGGTCGTCACGTGACTGTCCGTACGTACGTCCGTCCGTAGGACCAGCCCAATACTTAAAACAGGAAAGTAGCACCATTACCATAGGTACATGTTTGATATAGGACATCCATGTTATGGTTAATTGAAAGCTGTCAAAACAAGATATCCGCTCACCAGCATCATGTGACCATATTGCGGGCTCAGGCGTTTTTTTATAAAGTTGATCCAATACTGGGGGCTCAAGTTAGGTTATTACGCTGAGGGGAGAAGGAGAGAGAACATGCAAAGACAAATTTCGGCTGAGAGTAACCCCATGTGCGTTGTCCACTTTTCTTCCGTCCTTACACAATCGTATTTTGGAAAGTACCTGATATTGCTTACGTCATTTCTAAAATCTTTTACGTTTATTGCCGGGTGTAGTTTGTTAAAATTTAACCGGAAAAAAAAAACGAAACTACACGCTGAACAATGACATGCTCTTAATTGATCATTTCTTTATTTTCTGTTCCAAAAAAGTCCTCTTTTTCCAGTAATTGTTGCAGTCAGGAGCTCCGCTTTTAGGTTTAGTTAAATTTTTATATTTATGTTCCACGGTTTTCGGCTCTTTGAAGGAGGAAATTCAGCATTGGTTATTACTCGAGTCTTCGACTGGTTACCTTCTTTGGCGCCAAGAACCTCATTATCAAATTAAATTATGCTTTGTTGTTTATTCTTTCGCTTGGACTTGCACCCTTGGGTGCAGCACTCATTGCGCCATGATACGCGAACACTTGCCTGCGAATCAGCGCGATCTTCACATATATGTCAAGGAAGCCCCAGTCCTTGTCAATGCTTTGGAGGCTTTGTCCTTCTGTAACAGCTGGGTAGATGTATTTACTGATAGCCAACTTCTCACCAGGTCTTGGCAGTCTCGAGTTGCTTACTCGCTAACCATTCCTAACGCTCTTTAGAAGCTGTTTCGTTACCAGAGCTAATATACATCTCAATCTTTGTTATATCCACTCTCTTGTTAATCCTTCGGACCCCCCTTTGCGTGTTTCTTTCTTTTCGGAGGCCAAATTATCCCCATCAGCCTGTGTATCAATAAGTTATCCCAGTTAGACAAGCAGAAAACGGGACGCAAGAGGTGGTGTAAACCAAGGTTTCTCTAATCTAAATCCACACAACCCTTACAATAAACAATAATAAAAGGACGCTACGTACGGGATATTTAGTGACGTAATAACATGTCTCGCAACATGTCACATCCTTCCCAATATGAAAAGACGAAAACAAAAATAAAGAAATAAAGAAATAAGAAATAAAGCGCAAAACAAAACAAAATAATTGAATTAGGCAAAATATTCAATGTCAGCGGCACATAGGCCCAATGTTCAGGAGTAAGCGTTCCTATGCAGAACATAACGGATCCTTTGGGCATCTTGGTGTCTATGTCCGACACAAGCAACTTTAGACATTAACACAAACGTTCAGATGCAATCAAGATTCGCCATCCAAGTTCTCAAGTCACATAGTCTTTGAAGCGGGCTGGTTTCTTCCTTGGTGCCCTGTCAAGCGGTTTCTTTGTAATCGCTTTCAGTGGCTTGTGATCTGTCCTGACAACAACATGACGGCCAAAGATAAACTGATGCCATTTCTCTAATGCAAACACGACAGCCAGAATTTCCTTTTCTATGGTAGCATAACGGGTCTCGGATCTGCAAGTGCCCCACTAGCGAAGGCAAGCGGTTGCTTCTCCTGCAGAAGAGCAGCACCAAGCCCCAGACTGCTGGCATCACATTATATGACAAGTTCTTTCTTTGGACTGTAATAGGCAAGGACTGGAGCTTGGGTGACTAACTGTTTCACCTCAGTGAAAACGTTTTCTTCAGCCTTGCCCCAGTACCATTCAATGCCTTTCTGAGTAAGCCTCCTAAGCGGCTCCATGACCTGGGAAAGCTTTGGGAGGAATTTAGCCAGATAGTTCACAGTTCCATTGAGTCTCTCAATGTCCTTGGTGATTCCATCTTAAGAATAGCTTCTACCTTGCTTGGGTTGGGTCTCAGTGTCCCATGAAATTTACTTGTTGCACTCTTAGGACCACTTTCTCTATGTTGAGCCGGATCGGGAAGCCTGTTATTGTCCAACATACGCTGCCATGTATTAATAAGTTATCCCAGTTATACAAGCAGAAAACGGGACACAAGAAGTGTCGTAAACCAAGGTTTCTCTAATTTAAATCCACACAATCTTTTCAACAATAAAAGGACGCTACGTACGGGACATAGTGACGTAATAAAATGTCACGCAACATGTCACAGCCTACTCTCAGGTTTGAGCTATATTTCGTGTTCAGTTTGGTCAATTCACAAATTTCATGTCTTTGCCATCGATGGTTGCCCCTAATAACCCACTCCTGACTCTCTGGGAATGAATGTATTTGCACAGCTTCAGGCCAGTCACAATCTCCTTATTCCTAAACCCTATGTTCTGCCTCCCATTATCCTCATTCCCAAAGTTTTTGGGGAATGTTCGTAAGAATCCTATGCCTGTTAGCAGCTGCAACATGTTGTCTTTTTCGCTCGCTTCTCCACACTACCGCGCTTCTTGTTTCCCGTCCCTCCCTTTCCCTATACTTTTACAATTCCAACTCACTCAGCGCGGTCGCATTTCTCCATCTCTTATTCAGCCAGCGTTAAAGGGACTGTCGCGAAAAGTATGCTATTCTAGTGCTCCTCGGTTTTAGTACAGATCCATTAAACTTGATTTGGTCACAGTAGAAAAAAATTGCTTTCATTTTAGTCGCGTACTTGGTAGCGTAGTTGATTACGTCAATGTCAACCCCAGATAACCATGCCTTGCGTGATGCGCAGAACGTGTGCTCAGTAACAAAGTAGGTACAGTAATTTTGATTTGCTAAACCTATGCGTATGGTAACGAAGCCTTGATTTCGTGTCATTACGTGACAAACAAATGATCGTACGATCCATGGAATAAGTGAGGTCAAACAACATTTTCGCTCGCTTCTGCCAATAAAAATGGTCAAGAAAAATCTTTTTGTTATGAAGCAAGCTCACTTAAAAGCATTAAAAGAATAGCAGCTCAGATATCTTTCAGACTGTAAAGAATTGCCACCGGATTACGATTCAGTTTCAACAATGAAATTTCAGGATTTTCAAATCCGCGCGTGAATTAAGAATTAATTGAACAAAATCAATTGTATCTTCTTAATCTCTTTGTAATTTTATAGCTTTATCGTTTTTACGATTTATATTTTGTCTCGAGGTCCTTTTTGAAAACCATATCTTTTATGAAAAAGTATCCTCAATAAAGCTAATTATTATTTATAATATCATGGGTGACAAATTACTCCTTAATTTTAGCGTGAAATTTCAGCATTAATTTATAATTTCACATGTGAAATTACAAAATTGCCATGGCAACATCTGTCGCTCGATCAGTGCCAAGATGGCGTCGAGATTCAAGAAAGTTACAAACCATGAAGTTACGGAATTAAAAGAAGCCGCAGAAAACTTAAATACGCGAAAGAGCACAACTAACTGGGTGAGGGTTTTTGACAACTGGTGTGACGAAAATAGCCTTGAGAAAAACCTGGAGATGATTCCACCTGAGCAGTTGGATAAAGTGCTCGAGCGATTTTACGCCTCCGTGTGTAAACAAGACGGAACTGATTAAGAAAGATTTGACAGTTGCCTTAGTTTTGAAACATTATGAACAAGCACGAAGAATTCGAAAGGTATTTTTTTGTGAAGAAACTCAGAAAGTTGCGGACTTAAGCAATAATGTATGCTTTAAACTAAACCTAATGTTCTTGGTTTTCGATATAATAAAACAGTGAAAAAATAACGGTTGTGAGCGTAATTTGTCACCCACGATATTAAAAGGTAATCAAATTGTTAAATAAGCATATGTAATCAAATGGTTTTCTCGTGAAATTAAGAAATAATTTCACTTGCGTTTTGTCAAAATTCGGATAATTTCCCTCGCCTAAAGGCTCGGGAAATAATCAGAATTTTGACAAAACGCGCGTGAAATTATTCCCTAATTTCACTCGTCACCATTTGATTACATATACTTATTTAACAATCCTGGTTTTACGCTTACGCTATGCTTCCTACATATAAAAACAAAAGTTTTTTTTTGTAGTTTTCAGAAGCGAAGATCTTGTGCTGTTACTCGATGCAATATTTTACGATAACTGCAGGAATTCTCGCGCGCTCATTGGCTAATTTTAATCGTCAATATGCGGACAGACACATGAATTTGAAATTCGTGCGACGCGTCAGCGAGCGAGAGCGGGTAATTCGACCATTTGTTATCGTAAAAAACAAATTGATATCAGTTTTTATTGAGTCTGTCCTGTTATTGACAATGAATTTCGTCATCACATTGTCACATTGTCTGCGGATCCACTCGGCTATCGCCTCGTGGATCCACAGCTACTTTGACAATGTGATGACGAAATTTATGATCAGTAACAGGACAGACGCATGAAAAACTGACGTCAATTTGTTAAATGTCCGCCATTTTGTGGCCGTCGGCGTCCTCTAAAGTTGTTGCGAAATTCCTGCAAAAAAAAGCCAACGTGAACAAAAAATAGATATCATCTTTGTAAACTCATCATCTCTGATCGAAATATGAAGGTTTTCACTTTTAAGTTATGTGAAACATTTTTTTGGATTTCACGCGGTCTTCGAAGACATTCTCAATTAAAAAGCAATAAATAAGCCATGAAAAGCACACCTAGGCAATTTCATACGGTGACGATTAGTTTTAAAAAATCATTCGCCAAGCCTTATTGCTTGGCCTACTGAAGAACCGACTACTAATTTTTTTACAACCACTCTTCGCCATCTGTCTTCTTCCAACTTTATCGTCGGATTAAGCTACGCTTCAACTGTTCTTTTGTCTACAGTATCGATCCTGACATCAACTTCAATAAGTGTGGAGAGACTTCTTGCTCTGATGATGGGGATGCAGACATGTTGTAACACTAAGGCTAACCCTAGAGATAGCGTAACTCCTGTGCGCTGAGGGCTTGCAAGCGGGGCCCCATAGGTAACAAATGTTGGTTGTCACGCGAGTGTCGCGTATGCCATATGCGATTTACAAACTTGTAAGGCCATTTGCCCTTAAAATGTAAATACGAAACACCAAACAATTTTTAAAAGGCACCCAAGAATTAAATCATGGGGTAGAGAGTCGTAAACCTCGCTGGTGAAGAATATTTGGAGAAATCAGTTCTTAGTTTTCTTTTAATGGCAGCAAAAATATGACGATCACTGTGTTTAGTTTTTCAGCTGTTAGGACTGCAGAAAACAAAATGATAATGTACAGTTTTTCTTAAGTTGGATTCGAGTCTTTTAGGTACTGGTTAATCACCATTCTTAAGCTATTCATTGACTTACCATTATTTGTAATATCTTTTTTATATCAATTTTTGGTGTGAGTATAATTGAAAGACTGTCTTGCAAATCGTCTGTCTAACGTCACCAGACTTTCTGACCAAGTAACAACCATTCAAGTCTTAAACAGACGCTTTAAAAGCTTTCCTTTAAGTCGAGTCAAGTCAAATATCCCAAAGGCGTGAAAAGGTCGTGGTAAATCGACTTTACTTGCTTAACTAGTCCCGTCAGTTTCTATCCGGTTGGTTATGCAATTAGTATTTTATCACGAAACCTTTTTTCTAATTTTGACACAACTAAGAAAAAATGGTTGGCAACTTGTAGATGCCAGAACCCGTTCCTCTTTTGGAGATTTTAGATGACGTTATCAACAGTGTCAGAACTTTAGCTGAAAGTCCCTCCGCGTGAGCACTTTTTGAAGTTTTTAATGTACGTTTCTACGATTACATAACGCATAACGTATAAAAATAATTCAGATAAGCCCGCTCTGCAGATTGTCCCCCTTCAGTTTGTAGCGCAGCTTGCAGTTTTTTTAAATAAATCGTTTGATCTTGTTACCTTGCTACCAAAAAAATAAAGATACAAAAATGTTTTCCTTCAGCCTTAACCCCTGAATTCCTTACAGTGGTCAACAAATACCTCTCGTTACAGATAGCTGTTACCTGTCTGAGAATAAACAAAACAGTAGCTAAAGGTTATTGGATTTACAGTTTTGGTGTAACTGAAATTCCTTACCTGATAAAATTAGGAACTGCCAATCACGAAAGAAAGTCCTGCCATTTTTTTAACAAGACTACAATTAATCACTGTATGTGTTTAACTGTTTCATTTATCAATTAAAAACTAAATATGTGTCGCTGCATCTGCTATCAAAGTTCCAGCTTTTGCTCATTAGTGTTTTCGCCGTTATTTTCAACAAGAAAAAAGTACACTGATAGTTACATTTGTTCATTTCCAGGCGGCTCAGGGTCCATGTCTTATCTATCATAGAGCAATGCTATTTTAATCGGTTGGTCGAATTTAGAACATGAAACCAAATTGCATAGTTCTGCTTCTTTCTATCTGTAAAAAAATAGCGAGAAAAGATACGAAGCGTTTGATCTCTGGAAAGAAAAAAAGACATTTGACCTCACTCATAAACAAACGGCTTAGCATTCTTTTACAAAACAAGGCAAGGAGCATGAAACGTAAAAATGGGAAAATGCGAAGTAGTAGTCTGAGGCCAGGCAGACATCAGAAAAAAACTCATTTACCTTCGTATGTCTCGATGCAATACTAAAGTAAGTAGCATAAACTTTAGTTAATTATAAGATACACACTGATCATAACTGTTATGTCGGCTACATTGAACTTCGAACGCTAGCGAAATTGTGTTACACGTTGTCAACAAATTACTTATCACACAGCAGAGGTCCACTGTGGAACGACTGTTTTATTGTTAAACGAACTCGATTTCACTCATGCCTTCCTATAACGTCACAAACGTTTCGAAAAAGACATCAAATTCCTTTCAAAAAGACATCTCAAGTATATGAAACGACTCAATTAGCCGGGTTAATTAGCCATTAAAAAGACTAATTACAAAGCAGCTCGCTAGAGTAATCAGTCGACATTGATTTACAAGCACAAAAGAATGAAGGCTGATCAGAGAAATGTTATATTTTGCTATCATGACACCGGTCAAGAAAAGTTATTGATGTTACTCTGCATCCAAATGGAAAATTCGAATTTGCTGACTACTTTTCCAAATTCTTCTCAGAAACATTAAAGTGTGTCTGGACGTCATCAGGGATTCGTGATGGCTGCTAATTTAAAACTATTTTGTAAGCATTAAAATAAGCCTTACTGACCTCATTTGAGAGTAAAAGTTCTTTCACTTAAAGAACTTTGAATTATCAACTTAAAGCGAGTTTAGTGAGGCTAATTTTAATGTTTAATGAAGTTATGACAAGGGTCGATCTGGGACCTCTTTATTCGTTTCACTGTAAACACTCAAACACCTCGGGATACAAAGGGGGGTAAGTTTCTAAAGAAACTGTGGTGCTGTGTCGGTGGGGAGTATTACAAGATAATTTGGTTTTATCAACTGAGTTGATTATGTGAATTGGCCACCGTAAAGAGATTCGAAAGCTCACGTTTCGAGCGTTAGCCCTTCGTCGGAGCGAATCGAGGAATTGTGGGTTGTGTGTGGTTTATTTATAGAAAGATGGAGCTACGCTATTGGTTGGTGCATGGTAACGTGAAAAACAACAGGATAAATTAGTTGAATGAAAAGCGTTCGGCGTTGAAACCGTGAGGATTAAGAGTGCTGTAGAGTTTTGCAGCTTTCCGTGCTACGTTGATGTAGGGAAAGGCCGCAGACTGCCATATGTTGCTTACAATGATTGAGGAGATTAAAGTGTCTCGCGACCGGCTTAGATGCGTTTTTGTCGTCTTTCTCTACGTCACGAAGGTGTTCTCAGAATCGGTCGCATAGTCGGGATACACTCTATCAAGCAGCCAGCTCCCTTTAAGCGGACAGGGGTTGAACTGTAGACTCCCAAGGAGACTTTGACTACTGTCCGCCTAATAGGGGATGTCGTTTTATAGGTTTCTCCTGATCCCCTTTCTATAACATTGAGCGAAATACACGTCAGCTATTTATTTTGAGCATGCGCGATTCTCGATGAGACTGAGAGGTGACAAATTGCTCCCTATCTAAGGGTCACAGTAATATTGTTATGGATTGGGTTACGCATTCTGTTTTAAAATTGCATTTTAAACATTTATTCACCTGATATTTCACAGTCTCAGCCACTTTGTCTGCGGTTTTATGAGTTTTGAGTGAAATATGATCATTCAAATAAAAGAACTTAAGATATTGACCTCCTCTGGCGCGTTCAGTTTTCAAGGTTTTCTTAAGTCTGATTTGAGAATAAAATAAGGAAGGCAATCACTGGCTGCAGCAACACTAGCTAGTGGAAAAATCGTTTTTTTCTTTAATTTTGCTAGTGAGGAGGATCACTCCAAACTTCGTTGTGAGTTTATTGGAGTCAATTGCAGGACGAGTCATTGTCTTGACGGTGCTCACGCACAGGAATGCAATCTAGAATTAGTAAACACATTTCTCAGATAGCCGAATATTAGGAAAATCCGATTAATCACAAAAAAATGGGTAAGGAGAGTCGCCTGCCATATAGCCTGCGTGGCAGGCGTCGAAGGGGAGGGAGAAGGGAAAAAATAACGAGCGCGCGAAGAGGGTGAGCGTGACGGAAAGCCGTTCCCTTCTCCCCTCCCAAAACTCTCTAGGGCCTCTCTTCGGCCTTTCCTACCCCTTGTACGGCTTGCCACGCAGGCTACCTGCCATAGTATTCAACGGATTGCCTTGATGCCCGTATATGATCATGAAATCTATAATATCAATTATTATAACATAATAATAATAGTCATCCGTACATGATATATCCTGCGAGGCGGGAACTGCGCTCAAGAAGACTCCAATATCTTCCGAAGAGCTGCACAACCACAGTTGACAGGTTGTTGAATATTAAAACAACTGTGGCAAACAAAAGGGGTTACTATTTATTGTGCCAGTTATTTATTCTGTTAGTAAAAATGGCTGAGTGACTAGGGTTAAACGTATTAAAAAACTAAAATCGTTCTCTGGTTAAAATGTTTTAAAAAAATTAATGGACTGTCGGCTGATCAGGCTACAGCCTGTGACGAAAATAAGAAACGTGTGGAAACATGAATATATAAACGTTGGTAACTAAATCGTTTCTCATGGTGTGAATGGCGGGAAATGTTATTGCACTTAACCTAAGATCTGGAAGCGTCATGTTGATGATGCCTCATTACCCTGAACCGGAGTTGTGTTGGAGCTTTACTAACCTTTCTTCCGTCAAAAGCCTCCATCCGTGTCACCATGGAAACCGAGAATGACAACGTGATTGCCTTTATCGGCGCGAAAGTTTCAAGAGAACTAGGGGTCCACAGGAAACTAACATACACAAATCAGTAGCATACGATTCACACCATCCTTAAGGCCATGTTACACGAAGCAATTTTTCTTGCAACTTGGAACGCAACGTTTGTTGCGTTGCAAGTTGCAAGAAAAAATTCACGTGTAACAACACGCAACTGCAATTGTTGCGTTGTGAGTTGCAAGAAAAGTAGAACGACCCTCCACTTTTCGCAACGTTGCGAGACAAGTTGCTTGCGTGTAACATCCCCTCAGCAACTTGCAACGCAATTTTGTCAGAATGGGCCAATCAGAGCTCATCTTTCGCTCGCGGGAGATTTCAAGATGGCGACAGTCGTAAACAATGAAAAGAAGTTACTTAAGTGATAACGAAAAAATTGAACTGCTAAGAGATTAGAAAACATTACCCCTGCTGTTGAATCAAAACGAAAAATCGCCAAAGAAAACTGACAAGCTAGGCTGAGAAACTCGGTTTAACCAACGAAGGACTTAAGCGAGTTATACATTCCTTAAGGACATGATGACTCGAGAAGCCAAGAGGAAACAAGAGCATTCTACCTGATGAAAACATCCTCTCTCTTCCCTTCTGGCAAGCCACGGTCTTACCCAAAGTGATCTTTCCCTACCATGACATTCGAGGTCCTCGTCGTTATCTAGCTCTGCAAGCCTCAGTCCAAGCAACAAAAGTGCAATCGCAAGATGTCAGCGACTTTGCGCGTCCGTACCCGTTGCAAGTTGCGAAAAAAGTTCGACAACGTGTGACACTCCCTCTGCAACTTGAAAGGTTTTTTATTCATCATCGTTGCGTTGCAAGTTGCAAGAAAAATTGCTTCGTGTAACATGGCCTTTAATCAGCAAAACGTGGTATTGCCAAGGATCTGTACGTAGTGGACTCCCGTTAACAAGTCACCAGTTCTCTCAATGACGAAAAGCGTTTCACATTTCATCTTGTTTCCAACGGTTAACCCTTCTCCTTGATACATAAAATCACGGCAAAAAGGAGAAAAGCGTCAAGGACAGAGCTCTTGCCACCGTTTAAGGCCGCTGCGGAGTATCTTCGCTGCTGCCTACAACAAGGTGTTCGGACCATCCTCAAGTCCGATATGGCCCTTACGATGATACCGGGTGACACCGAAGGATACTAGTGATACTGTTGATGGGATAGCGTAGTCTACAGGATTCCTTACGAGTACATCAAAGTATGGCTTGGCCGAGAACCACGCAAATCTGTGTATACGGGAGAGAATCAAAGAGATCGACAGGGATTTACGACTCACTTGTGCCTAAACCTTCGCCGTTACGTTTCTTAACACGCCCACGAGACCGGCCGATCTCTCTTGAAATTGATTGGAACTCTCACTGGTTCACCTGTAGACTCGAAAGGCCTCATCCAAACAATTACCTCATCCAAACAACCGCGACAAGGATAATGAAGTGTGGATTCCAGCGGGTGGAAAGAACACCACCAGGAGACTGCACAACAGCAGACCGCTGAGGAAACAGCTTCTCCTGAATGCAGCAAGGATCGGAATTCATCAATGACAGTAGAACATCATGATACAAATGGTGACCTATAACAAGTCAACCTCATCCACCAGATCTCCTGAAAGACTAGAAGGAAGGCTAAACAGTGCAGTCCACAATTCTTACTGACCGCATTGTGAGAGAATCGGTAAGCTACTTTATTGCCGATAAAGCCATTGTCCTGCTCATTCTTAGGGAAAATCGTCTGATTTTAGGGTGAATTTGGATTTTGGATGGGGAAACTGCCACATGAAACCATATATAGTCATGACTGGTTTCTCGAAAAATGTGTCTTGCGTTGCTCACAGTAGGGAAACTAAGCCGGGACTATAAGCAACCGGTTTAACCAGTTTCGAAAAAATGCAAGCGCGCCCGAGGGATAATTCAGGGTACACCGCTTTTACTCTTCATCTGCACCCAAGGGGATGTATTTAAACTTCATCCAGTGGAAATGGATAATAATCATTGGTTATTTGTCGATGACTCATTGATGCCAGCACTCAACTGTTTACAGTGTTCAGTTGTAAGACAAAGTCAACAACACTACTTTGGTGCAAAGGAAATACCTCTTCAGGAAGTTCATAAAACGTTGGTGGTCCCCCTCCAGTACTTATATGACGGATGCTAACAGAAATAATTCCTTATACATGATACTAATCTGGAGATATCTCGCTAGTTGAATTAATACTGAAATTCTTTGGAACAATGTTTTTTCGCATATCAGTGTCTAGGGCTTGGTGAGAACTTCGTGACTTAGTTGTCAATAACGACATGGGGGAGTCCGTATTGAAGTGCTTTAGTGCCGAAGGGTTTCGCAACCTCCTTCCTTAAATACCAAGACGAAATCCCAGATAAACAACTATAATATGCCTCTTCAGTTAAAGCTGACCTCGAGTGGAACTGAAAACGGTGCCAGCATTCATGCTTTGCATGTTGGAAATTGATGCTCAAAAGATTCATCTTTTAGAGAACAATCCCTCTTGACTCTGTCTCGGTCCTTAGTGGTGCTCGCGAAGACAAAATAGTCGAGATGTGCAACTTCATTTTTCGTCAGAATGGGGCTTTACTCATTCACAAGGTGCACCTAGAGCATTGAGATGAAGATATTACTAAGGGATGAAAGTCTCGTTTGTTCTGGTGTAAATATAGAAAAGAATAATTTGTTTTCCAACCATCACTCAATAGCTTGGTTCACGGGTTTTATACATCATTCATCATTCTGATCAATCTAAACGTCGATGGCATTACAATAAGAAGCGATGAGAGGGTATAGGTAAACGCTGAAAGATGTGAAAATTTAAGTTGGAAGGTTCAAGACAGTGTATGCGCTCACATGCTATGGGTGGTTAGACCTCGGTCAAGCTCAAAAAGAAGAAAAAAGAAAACCATTCTCCACGTAGCTAAACCGCCCAGGGTAAAAAAAAAATCATTTCCGCTCTGCCATGTTGAAACTTGTGGTCGAAGGTACGTCTTATCAACAGCTGTTTTGCTACATGAATGTATTCTACCAGTAAGAAGCTATTAGTGCCATAATTACAAACAAGCTAGTATGATAGACGATGCTGTGACAAGCGAACAACTCGCCTTTAGAACGCATACATGTAATTCGCCTCTTTCTTTGTGGGAGGTGGAATTAAGATATCAAGAGGTTCTTTGGGCTTTCTCGTTTAACAGCGTTACACCCCCCTTCAAAAAAGTGAAAAGTGGCCTTTGCAGCGGGAGAACTAAGTTTGATAAGTTAGTTCAAGAGTGATATTCTCGAGATAAAATTATAGGGGAACGTGTGTGCCCTTGTAAGCAATTGATCAAAGGTAAAAACAAGTGGAATGGTGACCTACTGTAGATGACATGATACTGAAATAAAGAAGCGTCTCAAGTGGAATAACTGAAGTTATAATTAATAGAGGGGCATGGCTATTAAAGCCTAGTTAACGTCAAAGGAATAAACAAAGATGGCAAGATTTATGTTGGAAGGTCCACGACCCTGCACAATTTCAATTTTGTTTCGCGTTCATACGCTATGCATGAATTACGTAATAAAAACGTTTCTGTTGGGTTAGTTCTTCGGTGAGAAGAAAACAGTCATTGTGTTTCGTGCACGGTCAAGGTCAAAATCGAACAAAAACAAAAAAATAAACTCTGTCGGGCTTCATAACAGTTTCTCTTTCTTAATATAACTATACTGAAGCCGAATTTCTGGCAACCCCACTCTGTTCAGGGTGACTTCATCTAAATGAAGCTCGAGGTAACCGGCGCCTTGTTAAGTCTTTTTTCAATTAAATCCAAACGGTTTCCTACATGGATAACGATACAACACCAGAAACACTAGTACAGGTAATTTATTTACAATCGTTGGCAAGTTTATATTGGCATAACATAGAAGAATACTTCTAAAAGTTCATCTCACAATGTTGATTTCAGTATGTAATGAAAACATGACGTGGCCCGGACATTTTTAAAAACATGACTTAGAATCAGTAATCAATATTGTCGAACTGTATTTGGTGGTGACTTCAGGAATCAGTCTCAGGGGCGCGTAGCTTACATTATGTGCGGTGTGCTCACCGAAGTACTCCTGATAGGGTTCAAGGGTCTGCCCCCAGGGACATTTTATTTTAAGGGGCTTGGAAATGCCATTTCCTACGTTTCCAAGGGACAGTTTCTAAATCAAAACACGGAAAAACGTTGAGTAAGAGGAGAGATTATTTAAAAAGACTGTCAAACCAGCCAATTGAATTAATTATTGCTCTGATGTTACGTCATCTGTGATCAGAAGCACGGCAACATGGAATCTTTTTGTGAAATTCTTGCCACATTTTTACGTCATCTGTGATCTATTACTGAACAGACTTACGGCAGCATGGATTCTATCTGTTTTATGACATAGAGAAACAAAAATGTTAATGACGTCATCTATGCGTCTATCCTCCAATTTAGGATTAGTAAGAACAAACAAAATACGAGAATAATTAACAATTATTCCATGAGCGCGCGTTGGATATCAGATGGTAAATAGCCAACGAGGCCCGTAGGGCCGGGTTGGCTATAACCAATCTCATATCCAACAAGCGCGAATGGAATAATTGTTTTATTAAATTCTCAACCTTCGGTAATGCTAAATTTTATTGAAGTCTAAGAAACGACTGGAAAGTGATGGGACTTCCAGGCGCCAAAACGAAATGCTGAAAATTTTATGTTGAGCGACATTTGCCGCATTCATTTCCATACAAGGTATAATGGCTGGTAACCGAGATCTAGTCAACCAATCAGAAAGCTAGAATTGCATTATCCGAGGTTGAGAATTTAATAATTCAAAATATTTTACATGTGTAAAAATGTGTACAAGTGTACCTATATTTTTAATTGATTTCTGGAGGTACACACATGAGTATGTGCGCATATGTACGCCTCAAGGATGTAAATTTACACTTCAATTGTGCAGCACATTGACCTCTTTTTTTTTCCGATGCAGTGTAGTTTATCAGAATTGTTGCCACATCATTTAAGTGTCACAGTTAAATAAAGGGGGTAAGTGTGGTGCTGCTTCGGTGGGGAGTATTGCAAGATAATTTGGTTTGATGATGAATTGGCCACCGTAAAGAGATTCGAAAGCTGACGTTTCGAGCGTTGGCTCTTCATCGGATCGAATCCATTCGCTCCGACGAACTAACGCGGTGACCAATTCACATTATCAACCCAGTTGATAAAACCAGATTGTCTTGTCACAGTTAAATAGCTTGGCTGCAATCCCAAAATCCTGGCGCGTTTACATCTGGACAGAAGTTCAAAGATAACACTACGTCGTGGCCAGTGCATTCCTGAAACAGTTCGCTTTGTTTACCAATTTTCAGATAATGTGATGGGGTCTGTGCCGGGGCTGTATCATTAACAACAGATATGTTGCAAAGGTTCTACCACTACATTTAAACGATGTACCAGCCGTAATCAATGTGACCGGGAACTTATGATATTGTGTGTTGCTTAGGTGACGTAGTTTTAATATTGTATGACGACTCTCAGTAAAGTACGAGATCTATCTGTAGTTTGCATCTAAACCCGCTTTAGATAGACCGATCACGACTTTGCAAAATAAGGAGCAGATCTTATGATAAGAATTTTTATCGCCAAGAGGATTGCAATGCTTGTATCAAAGAGTCGACTTCCGATTTTATTTCGAGCAGCTCGTTAAAGGCCATTTAAAAACAAAGTAAACACCTACAAATTGCGCAACTTAATGACTAGGATGTGCTTTGTCTCCAAGTTTACAAGGGACGCGAGCAAGGGTGCGGGAATCGTGAGAGTAGGGTACGGTCGAGAAGCGGAAGGTTTTGACCCCCTGTCCCCTACCTCACAGCTTTAAAAGCGCGAAACAAGCGAGCTTGTTTGAGGTGGTATATTGAATACAGAAAACGAGGAGCCTTCTAACATGACTAATTACTTTCTTTACAATTTCACATTTTAAAAGAATGTTAATTGGACAAACGAACTTATCGTTTCAGGCACATTCGTGATCCAGTATGGCTTCATTGCGCAACGTCTCATCTGAACATCCGGAATATGTCAATATTCCTTCACCGTAAAGACACTTCACACGTTGTCAACTAGGCATTTGAGATTAAACAAACTACTGTTAAAATGGCAGCTATTGCAGCACCGTTGCACAGTTCGGCAACTATTCGGCTTCAAACGAAGCAAGGTATTAAAAGATATTTGTTGAACGTCCATATAAAAAATCAATGACCTGTCCATGATTGTCAATTGGCCAACTGATAAATTAATCGGTTAAGCCCTGGCAGTCGTCCCAGTTTGAGAGTCTGTAGAGAATAGCCGGGAAGAATAGTCCACATGGAGAGGATTTCTTCTTTCAGGGTGAATAGTGTTCCCTTTCACAATATTTTGCTTGAAAGATTGGTTCTCGTTCAGTTTTAATTTAGATGTTTTGAGCAAAATATGCTAAGACCTGTCATCGGACGAAAGGACATCTGAGATACTATGCGTGCCGTTGTTATCTTTGCTGACAAATGTTCACCAAGTGAGTGACAGTCACTTGGCTGCAACGTTTAATTGCGTATAATTGTATTACACCGAGTAGCTATACAGTGGGAGGAAATCCCTGCAATTTCTAATGAGTTTTCTAAAAAGGAAACAACATTTTTCATTTTACAAAACATGTTTCGACGTTCCTATGTTATCTTCAGTTGCAATGTTCGACAGTTGTTCGACGGTTGTATTATAATATTTATAATGCAGGTTTAATCACATTAACGAGTGTGACTGGCTAAAAATTACATCGCCAACGGGGTACATTTTCCCATCATGACCATGTCAAACAGTGAAAAAGACAAAAACAATGGTAGGTTTTCAGTTTGCTAACAGTTCTTAATTCGACAGCTAAAAATCTTGTCGAGAAAAAAAAAACATGAAAAAGGAAAATAAAGCGTTGGCAAATTTGAGTCCCGGATTTCAGTTTTTACTCAAGACACCAGCTGAGACGAAGAGGTGTTCGTAAGCCCAAAAGTTAGAAACACTCAATACATGGTATGACTAGGAGTAGATGAAAAATAAATTGTCAAAATGGTCAAAAGGAAATGTTTTTATCCACGTCTTAATGCATTTGTCCAATGTCATAATGATGCATAATTGTAAGAATGCTATTTTTGTTTTGTTTCAAAACTTTTCTCGATCATTTGTCTTTTATTAATAACTGAAACAATGTCTTTTTTTGTGGGGATAGTTCATCTAAAGCATTGAAAATGATAGCAATAGTTGCAAGAGAGCAAGGTATTGGTTTCAATCTTAATCACTCGTAACACTTACAAAGTACACGAAAGTTGAACTGAGGTCTACTTTTCTTCCTAATTGCACAAAATATGAAGAAAATTGTTTAAAACAGCATGAAATTGACTTGTGTGAAATTTGGAACCTTCCTTTTCATCACTTAACAGTGTTACTTCACGAAATGTCCTTCGGCAAGTAAGGCTTTTTTCAGAGCGATCATTGTATACAGTCTTCGTTACAATAATCGAAGATAGGTTTTGGGCACTTAGCCAGATCAGCCACGCAATGATCTTATGTGCCTGGTTATCGTTAGCGGATCTATTGAAGTTAATAATCGGATTTAGATTATTACAGTCTCTACTGTCTTAAATTAAACTTCAAACTGTTAACAAACAACGATTTCCAGTTAAAAACCTTTTAGAATATGCAAAGTCGGTTGCTTTACCAAGGTTAAACGGTTTTTAGAATGTGTTATATTTTTGACTGATTAGGTAAGGGATTTACCCATTGAGACACAACTTCACCTTGGTTAAAGATTTTTTAAGGTGAAGAGGTGGCGAGTAAACTGCTGCGGCCTGGACCACCAAAGACGCCTTGTTTCAGTAAAACCCACGATAGGATAATGGCGTTTTTTTATTGACGGAGTTTTTTAATTCTACCACCCCATTCAGGATTACTTAGCTTAATAACGATAGAACGACAACCTCTGACCAGAATCACGATTATGGGTTATAAATATTTTTCCTTTTATAACTTCTTAGCAGCTCAAATTACCCGAAATTATCCTGCTAGTAAAATTGAGCGACAAGAACTGCAGAGCTTTCTGACATTTTCCCTCAAACAACAGCAAGCAAATTAAAGAGAGTCAAGAATGTTTGTCAGATTGCAACAATGTCATGTAGTGACATCTCAAAGTAAGCTGTGGAAAGGACAATCAACACGTTTTGTTGAAACTAAGAACAGCACACGGTAGTTTAATTGCTAGTTCAAAGAGAATCTGTAAACTATTTGAAAGAAACCCCTGCTGCAAATTTGGGATCCGGGGTTACCATTGACAATGTAGCATACAATTGTATACTCTAGTCGAGGATACGACTGGCTGGAAAAGGAAAGATTTTTGGTAACTGTTTAACATGGTGTTTATGAGTCAATTCACCAGGTATATCATCGTGTAACCGCTTTGTAACGAAATAACGGGCGCGTGCTGTACAGGGATTGTGTGATCAGGCTGGTGAGTGCTTACGCACTAAATAGGATGTAAGGAGACACTTTCGATCTATTTTTAATACTGTTGGTAATTGTTAGATCTTCACAAATGATCACTATGCAAGTTGGTATAGAAGAGCCATTTGCTTGGGGCTTGTAGGAAACACAGCTTGGTTGGTATTGCCTGCTTAAGACTCCAACAAGGTGGGTGAGGTAAGACTCAGACAGTTGTTTAGAAATTGAGCCCTCTTTGTGAATATCCTCGATGGTAGCCGTAAATGGTATATGAATAGGGGAGCCAGACAACAGCGGGCTTCTTGTTCAGTGAAGAATCTGTTTCACACTGATCATGGTTCGACACAGCATCCATGTTAATATGACTGAATAACTTGTCTTTACGTTCCATGTAGAGATATATTTTCTTATCCACTCAGTTCTGTCCTGGTTACACAATATAGTAGTTCAGTCGTGACCGACCTAACCATTCTCAAAGGCTGATTGTCGATCCTTGAACGATTTAGACCCCTGGTAGCTTCGTATACATGCTGTTTTAGTGGTTTAAAAAGGCAAATTAGAGTGCTAAGAATGTCTATGTGAGGCCAGTGGGCTACGCTTGAATGTTATTAAGGATTGTCTAATACATACATTTCGTGACCCCGGATGTCTCTAAGTATTCTTAAAATACATGCGCACAAGCATGGCGGGATGGCAATGCGGACTTCCTAAACCATTTAGGAGAATGGCCCATGAAGTCCATCACAAAACTCACACTAGATAATTTTAATCCGGAAGCAACAAAACACGCTTAAACACACTCTTTAACGCCCCGTTATTACAGTTATTGCTGCCCACACTTATTAACCGGTATATTTGTATGACAGGTCTCCTCGAATTAAAGAAAAATATTTAATATATTTCAAAACAATAACAACATCAATAAAACAACACCCGTATAGATTATGGCCAACACTTTGGAATAGTTGCTGAGAATTGAAACAAAATGTTTACAATCTCAGCGTGCTGACTTTTGGGGGCGTGGCTTAAATTAGGTATCAACACCTAGCAATCACATTTTTTAGATTTTAAACGAAACCCATACTGGTAATATTGTTGGCTGAAGCCTTAAACTGATTAACGAATAATAAGCTTTAATTAAAGATCAACACATTTCGGCAGGACCTCCTGCAAGGTTCCTTGTCTGTTAGCATGTCCGAGTCGATCGTCGCGCAGTTAAGAAAATAAGGAATGGGAGTTAAAAGATCATTATGATCGAAACCTACTTGTCAATCTTGGGACATGTACCGGATTGAAAAGTTCATTTAAAAGCATTTCAAAGGAAAAAAGCCAAGCTTATAACTGGATTATTTTATTTGTAAGCTCGGATTTTTAAATGGTAAGAATTCCAGTCAAGCCTGGATGATTGATAATCAAGTCGTTGTTCATCCGTTTCTAGCACGTGTAAGGGAGCCTTGACTCGTGATTACTCAACAGCTTCATTCGTTTGTTTATGAACTTTGTCTGTGTCATAATTGTGTTTAAAATACCACAAGGGATCATACGATAAGCTTGCTACCCCCTACGTAGAAAGAGGTCAACCAACTAGCAAACCCAAAGGTAAAATGTCATAACAAGTTTTGAATAAAAGTATTTTCTCTTTGAATTTCAATAGCTGTTTTCACTTTACTGTTGATGCAATTTTCATGTTTCCCGTGTCGCACTTACCAGTTGCTTATCGTAGATTCTAAACGGATCGAGAGTAAACAAACCACACCTGACATATCTGCGTCTCAATCTGTCCTATTGATCAGTCGATTATTTGCTGAGTTGATTAACTCTCCGTCCATCTTTATATCTCCCAGAGCCTCAAAGTTTTTTTAGATAAAAACTGCTAATCAGCTCCATGAGATCAATGGCTGTTTTCATGGCACAAACCCAAGTAACTGGTTGTCCACTAACGGAAATTCCCCAGAGTACTTTAAGTCTGATCACTATGTTTATAATCTCTCTTTCTCCTTAACTGAACCAACGCAGAAGTCACACAGCTTCAAAACGTCGCGAGGAAAACGTCAAGGACGCGCTCAGAAAGGTGAGAATATGTTATATTATCACAATCCCGTTCTTTAACTACAAATCCATCAAATGATCGGTTGTACACTGTCCCTACAAACAATTTTCGACTGTTATTGCATTAGTTACCAAGTCCATGTGTATTAAGCCGAAAGTTGCTTGCAAGGGGGGATTGATTTCACTAGACCAAGACAAACAAAACATCTACAATAATTTTTATCACTTGTTGCAAAAGAGCGAAAGTGTTCGCCGGCTTAGTCGATCCATTCCAATTGTTAAAAATCATAAATAAGAAACAACTGAATGCAGCAAATATTTAAAATTCAAACACATTCAAAGATCTACTAGGTGTTTTCAAGACATTAGTCTCATTTGATTCCCCTATCCGGAAAATGTTAATTGAAGTTGTACCTTTAAAGTATCCTCACGTGCACTTTTTATTTGGCGAATTTCCCTGACTTGCTCAACACCACACCGAAAAAGAATGAGCCTGGAAATCGTCTGTCCAGTGTTTGTTTGGCACCGCCGGAGTGCTGGAAAGACACTGCTGTTTTGATTCTGGGGAAGTCGGTAGAGCGGTCTCGTATTTAAGTACAAGCCGATATTGTTTTTTTGTCGTGTTTGTTGCTCGGCATGTAAGACACTCTTGACACTGTTCCTTCACGTACATGCCCTCTAACTCCTTGGAAGTTGAGCTGCGTAAGCCACTTTGGCGCCGACTTTCAAACTGATCAAGACTCAGGAGTCTGTGGTTGGTTTCTCTTTCCTACCTCCTTCAAGGACTACAATAATTCAGTCTCAAGTCTGGTTGCGACCTCAGTCTTTAATCTCTGCAAAGTTAATGAAAAGTGGCATTTCATGAACTGTGAAGTAGGTCCTTATCGATACTAAAACATGAATGCGTGTAGCGAATGAGAATAGTTAAGTCACTTTTCCTAAAAAAAATTAAACAAATAAGCAAACTATTGAATCATTCTTAATTTTGTAGTCATGGGCGTAACGAAAGGCAAATATTTTAAACTGCTTAAAATTCTAAACGGTTTGTATTCCGAAGAAATGCCCTTAGCCTTGAATTGCTTTTTGAGTCGCATTAATACAGATTGACATTTAGAATGATAATTGCAACTATAACTCTACAGGAACTTATAATTTTTAACTTTTGTGTGACACTACCACCCAGGCAAGTAAAAATATTTCAAAAGGTATTTTTTTCCCTCCTTTTTTTCCAGGTAATGATTTCGGGTGCAATGTGGAATAAATAAGCACAAGTAAATTTTTCAACGACTTAAAAAATTGCACGAGCCAGTAGGGCGAGTTTCAATTTGTAGTCTTTGATAAATTTAAAAATGCTTGTTTATTCCAAATTGCATGAGAAACTCATTTGATTACTTGTTAATAATATACATGCAATTATATTTCAACTTTCTGCCCTCAATGTCAACTCTTTGTAGTCAATTTCAACTTTCTGCACTGTTTGGAATTAATTGACGTTCTCTCAGCCAATCAGCATGCTGGAAGTATTTTGTGATGTTTCTTAATTTGACACTTACACATATTTCTATGCCATCAGTATTTTTTATTTTCTGCTGAAAGTATTGCATGTATATCATTACTGATGAAATGAGTCATATAAAGTTACCAAAATAACAGCGTATCCACGAGACTTCTCCTGAGCTAAACGTCAAGCTATAGCAACAGGATAATAAGCCAACGATAGAAATAAGCCAATGAGATAGCCAGAGAACGGGCAGAAAAAGAACAACTTGAATAAACTACAAAGGAAAAAAACAACAACACCAGTATGCAGTTATCCGGTGATCCTGGACAAACAGATTTTTTGAGTTATAAAAATACTGTTTCTTAAACTCATCAGCCTTGATATCCGATTTTCAGTATTCGGATTGGATTATTAAAATTTGGTTGTCTGAACGTATGTTTAATCACTTTTAAAATATCACTTTCGTTTTGACGTTATATTTATTTAACTGACTAGACAGCATGATTACAATTTCCTGCCATTTGTGTAGTAAAAAAATCTTCTTGGTGGAAAGAAAGGTGTAAAATGACTTCTTGGTGATACAGAGTTCCATATACGCAATAACAACTGGAGGACCATGGTTTGAGCCAAGACTTAAACACACATTTAAAGCAAACTGTAAGTAAGGCACTTTAGTAAGTAAATAAGTAAGACGCTTTGGAACATGTATCAGTCTTTATGATGGATCCTTGTGTAGCGCGGAAACAGATGATGTCCGTTAAAGAGAGTGTATAAGGCACTCATATATGAATAAGGTGGCCGCCATTGCGAAACAACTCAGAACTCAGACCTTGGTGTTCAACACAGCAAACAGTGACGTAACCGGCGCCAACTAGTCAGTCCTCATGACTGATTTAGTGCCCGATAGTCTGTAGAAGGTGTTAATTCTGGCCAAACAGGCCTTGCTCTCTAAGCCTGTTGAGAGTTCTCTCATTTCAGTGTGGTATGCAAATTTACTGCCGGTTATTGAAGAGCTTGACCCTGAGATTTTTGTTATTGCAAAAATGGCAGCGGACCCTTCGCCTTAGCATCAAAGCAAGTGAAAACGAATACTCCGTACTCTTTAGGGCGTGAGTGTCTCCTGGAAAGGGAGAGTAAATGTTTAGTTTTAGTCAGAGGAAACAACGCGAACGACGGAGGAAAACACTTCAAGCTACTGACATTTTCCAAGTGTTTCCACGCCATAGCGAAAATCCTACCCCAGTGGGCAAACTGGTGTTAAGAGAACAACCTTTTTGCTGACTGGAATAACATTTGGTCAAAGTTATTGAAAAAGTGCAATTTCCTTATTCTGAATACTTTCTTAGGTTTCACTGAATGAAATAATCTTAGAACCCTGTGAATAGTTTTAGTTAAGTGATTAATTCGTTTATTCGGGTGTTTTGTTTCGTTGTTTTCGGTCTAACCTCACAGCCATTTTCGTGACTTAAACTGAAGGAACTGGGCGGGAAAAAACAGAAATATAATGAATTTACAGAGACGGTGACGATTGAGACGGATGTTTCTTTTGTTCTATTACTCGTCACTACAAAAAACAAAATTCGTTGAAAGCAATTCCTACAACATATTCGATCAATGAAACGGTTTATTTCTCTAGAGTCAGTTAAACGGAATCGAACTTCATTCTTATCGCCCATATATAGTCGAATTCAGTCCTTGAGGAAGTTATACCGCCTGCGAGTTATAACAAGAAAATAATCAATCGAATTTAATCCGTGGATTGAAGTAATTATCAGTTATACTCTATTACGTTCGAATGTTTAACGCAGTGAACCTCAATCCATGGATTGAGTTGCATTTTGTGGCGTCGGTTTACCGAAAGACTAATTTTCTGCAGCGAGACTAGTTTCATGTGAGGGTTTGGCTGGGTTTGGCTGTTCTTACCAATTTAAAGACTCTCTAAGTTGAAAATATAAATATGCCTATGGTATATTTGGTAGTAATAGTGATAATTTTCATTACCACTGATGTAAAATGCATCCAAAATCTTACAAGAATGTTAAAAAAAGACAGCTAACATCAACATTAACTTAAACCACTTTGAACTTTTTCGTAAGTGTTGCTTCATTTCCAGCTATCAAAAGAGACGAAAGAAAAGTCAATGTATGGTTTCTTTTCTTTCATTTTGATGGTTTGCACATGGCTTGGAAGGCTGTCCCTGAGTTGAGACAGGATTACCTTGTTTTCTCATTCTTCTAGAACGTTCTTTCATGCACGTTCTTCCGGTTAAGAATTCTCCAGGGGATTTGATCATGAGCTCAGCAAACAACGCCGCCTAAGCTAAAAATAATATAAAATCAATTGAAAGGGATATTAATTCTTCTTATCGCATTACTGACTCGAACTTTTAGGAGGATTTGTTTATTGACCTGGTCTAGTTTTGAAACTGTGGGCTAAACCTGACGACCGATGCAGTCCGTAAAAGATAATAAAAACTAGACACCTGCTCGGAAATTCAGTTGGAAAAGAAAGCGTTCACTGGCGCTAATAAGAAATTTATATTACCAGTGTATTTTTCTTTTTGGAATATTCTGGTGTTAATCCGTGGTACAACCGTGACTAAGCACAAAAGGCCATATTCTCGACTAATTGTACCCAGCTTTTGTTTCGTAATCACTTAAGACCAATCTAAACTAGTGACGACAGGCAGCGTTTAGTTCCAAGCAACAAACGTATTTCAGTATAACCAAAGACTACGCGAGTCTTTGTTTATTTGCACTGCCACGAGACTTATGTTTCAGAATTTATTTGGCAAAGTGATTTATGTTTTACACAGTATTTACAGAAGCAGGTGCACACATAAACACACCAAGATGGCACGCGTTAGTCAAGTTACGTTTCAGTTATGTCACTAGGCAAAGAAAGAAACTCGGCTGGTATATTAAAGATACCATCGGGTGTTTAACATTTCGCTTTACCATTTCTTCATTTCACTCTGTCTAAGATAGTAAAATAATCCTTTTGATACCCGCACAAAATCAAATGTAAGCTGTTCATTTGGTACGTAAGAAGAATTTTCTCGTGATGAGGTCTACTTTCAGCCAGAACAGTCCTTTGAACAAAGACATCAAGTCTTGGGCAGTGTATTTCAGTGATCAATTTAGTGTGTCGAAATCTTGACTATTTCAGTGTTTCTGGCTTTTTAATTTCTTGCTTACTTTGTCTATTGGGAGTTCGTAGTTTTTTGACGCTTGATGTTTAGCTTAATCAGAAGGGACTACATATATTCATCAGTCAAATGTACAACTGAGTTCATCAGTAGTCGAACTTATAACACACTAGTTGACTCGATAAATGTGCATCACTGAGACGCCCACGCGAATAAAAACTGAATATGGACCTACGAGGTTTGTACTGAAATGCTTGCTTTCAAAACAGGGAACCAAAGACAACTTCTTTGTTCTTTTGAACTTTTGAAACTAGATGTATTATTGCTAAGCTGCCTGATTATCCTGATCCAAAAACCACATTTAAGTCCGTGGAGAAGACTGAGAAAATAAAGGACAAATAGTTGCAAGCATATCCTATGATTGATTTGTAAATTCTGCGTTGGTGGACAAGTAATGAAAACACGTAGCCGGATCTTCATTTCAGTTTTCAAGCTTTTAATAAAGCGCTCCGTCATTATTCAGAACAGCTTGGCGTCATCCGTAAGTTGAACGACGCTCAAACGACTGATAGAGAAAATTAAATTGCTAACGGCAGAAAGGGTCGTCAGAGTTGATTGAAGAATACAGTAGCTACTGCGAAGCTCAATTCTGTTGTGTTAGACTGTCACTCAATTCTGATAATTACCGCAGCACGCGTAGTCGTGTGTGTGACGCATATTTGAATACAACAAAGTTCGTCCTCTCAATCATATCAATACACTCAAGGTAGAATGACCAATAGGTAAAAGCTCGAGAGCAGAAAAGCAAACAGAGATTTATTACAAGCTTTCATACTGATCAAACAATATGTTCGAGGAAAGCAGAACACGAAATTGAAATCTTCTTTAATTACACTGGTGAGCCAGGTGTTCCTTTTATCAGTCTGGAAATCATGCATTACTTCCAATTGTGTTCCGAATAAAAATAACTCGCATGGTTTCTACATTGTTCGCATTCCTTTACTATGGTTGTGCTCTCGCTTTAACTTTATTTTCTATACCCTGGTGTATCTTTCAATTACCCACTTGGCAGGATCGGTTAATAAGGCACTTATTGCGTACTTGGAAGTTATCTTGCCTTTTTTAAATAGTTAGGATTCGGGTAAGGATTTTAAAGGCGTGCTAACTCCCTTAACCGCGATAAGAAAGGTGCTCACTACTTCCTGTCCTCATTCACATCAAATCAGACAGAGTAACAACTCACACAACAACTTGCTCTAAAGCGACTAAAGCGGCAGGGTGGACACATATGATACATTTTTTTACAGCTGTATTTGCCGAGTTTGATGAAAAGAAACCGGTTATCGGGATAGGCAAACAACACCGCCTTCAAACAAAGGACCGCACGCAAGCGGAAAACAATGTGCTTGTCGTACGCAAAACCGGAAAATAACCTAATTCTGTATGGCCATTGGACTTGTAGGTAAATGATATGTACGGGCCACGTGACTAAAGCTGTAATAAGCTCGCCCTAATCATTTAACGCGTGTTACTTTTTCCCCGTTGCAGACGACAGACCAACGCAGTTCAAGAGTTGCGCCCATTGACACCACGGAATGGAAATCTCAAGAAGTCTCATATTAGTTCTCGCTTTGCATTTCTCGGTTTTCCACAGCCATGCTAATGTTTCCTCAGTGGAGGTAAGCGAATAAACGGCAAGTGACCGTTTTTATCTTTTTATCGTCATTGGTATTTGTTGTCTTGTTGCTTGGTGCACGAGCGAAGGGTAATCGACACGTGGATTCGTGAGCACGCTCAAGTCGCTCAGTTTGAGTCTTGTTGGTGGTATCGTGAACTCAGCTTGATGCTCCTCTACAAGGTCATGTTCTTTTAACCAAAATGCATCCCGGCTTTAAGATTTTCGATCAAAATAATCGACACACTTTCCCATTTTGGCCAAATAAAGCAGTTATGTAAAATAACTCGGCCAAGACTCAATGCCAATTGTTTCTTGGGGATTAGGGAATTATTAGCATTTTATCTCGCTGTATTTTTTCGTCAGCCGAGTTCACATCTTCTGAGATACGTAAAATTAATAGAATCATCCAGCAAAAAACTGGCTAAAGGATTTATTGTGATTTTCCCGCCAGGGTCCAGATTCCGGCCATCTGGCACATCTGTCTCGTTAAACCGACAACCGTGTAAAGGCAAAATCTTTTCTATTAAATTAGTGTTTATTATGCATATAAGCATCGATCAAAACAATGCAAATAAAATGCTCTTTTATTTTTATTTGTATGACCATGAAAACAATGCGGAGTTGATCTTATGGAACGTTGTGAATTTTGACGGACGGATCGAGTTAGAGAAATTCCGTCGTTATTCTAACTGATAGCTGAGTCTTAGAATTGTATAATTTCTGGGGTAGTAACCTGGGAGCTTTTCACCTACAGAAAAAGAAGTCACTTAACAAGCCTCATGGACGGCACGTGGCGAACAAGAGAGGGTGGTCTACTTTATTTGACCCACACGGCGGGAACAGTTCGCGTCCAAACATTTCGCCCGTCGTGGTCACGGGTGAAAACGTTTCCTATTTGGACACAAACATACCATCTCAATATTCTTTTGAAAGTATCCAGGAAGAAAGGAAAAGAAGACGAAGAAAAAAGAAGAACAAGAAAAAGTTGCTTAGGAAGAGACTGATAGATAGCTCCAAGTCGCATAGTCCTGTGGGGGTAAGATAATTATTCACAAATCTTAACGATTGTTTACTCTCCGACAAGCTCTTTGGTTAACCACATGTTCTTAAAGCGCGGTAGCCCGTAACGCTTCTCACGCGTTTAAACAAAATGTATTTTGGGCTGAAAGATCTTATTACAAGTGCACGAGAGTTCATTTACTGCTCTCCTGTTGAGGTATTTGAAACCTAATTGCAAAAAAATTACGTCTAATTGCACCGGAATCTCCCGCAGCTAGTGTTGTTTTTCAAGAGTTAATTGTTCATTTCCCTTACCAGTTTTCTGATTCCTTAATTTTAACTTTATGGGTAATTAAGGTCTAGCTTGTTTTAGGCAGCCTCTTACTATTCGTGCAAGGTTGTACAGCTGCTGGAGTTGTCACAATGGTTTCTGTTGAGAGACGTCATCCCTTTCATGGGTCATTACACGACGTGAATGAGTGGGGTCAAAATCCTTCTTGATAACTCGTACTACCCACCTGCTTAAAACGCCCTCTACAACAAAGGAAATACTATAATACTTCCAAATTATTAGGTCTGCAAATGGAAGCCTTCAATTTGCTTTCGTTCCCCTTACCCCCAATAATAATAATAATAAAAAAAAAGAGAGAAAATATATCGACATTTTGGAAAATTGGTTCGCAGCCGGTGGCACACTATTAATAAATTTGCTGGTCGAAAAAGTAATCTGTCCAAGTGGAGGCTTCAGGCATGCAAGGATTATGTGATAGGTAATTTGGCTATAAACGATTTGCGAACTATTTATAGGATCACGTAAGTAATTTTTTGCAGTTAAGAAAACGTTATCTAAAATGCGAACAATAATGAAAAACGAGTAGCCTTAATCGTATAACATTTGTTTGTTTTAAAGCGAAATTCTAAAACATCGAAATTGAAAATATAATAGTGGCAACAATGACTAATGATGAACCTTTAAGTCCGTTCCTTGATATATCAATCACGTTTTAGACAACCCCTCCCACAAAAGTTCAACTTGAAATGGCGGCTTCTTTCATCACGATTAACCACGCTCTACAGACAAAATCAGGTAACAACACTGCGCTCCGAAGGCAGCAAATTATGCTAATCTTTCTACCTACAACCCACGCGAAAGAAAACAGACCAAAGCTAATATAAAAATTGCGATTGTTCAAAGTCCGGTTTCTCAAAAGAAAATACATCTGCGGCCGGTAATACCCCCAAAGGCATTAGAGCGTTTGTTTAAGCGTGTGCCCTTGGTTACAACTCTGGATTATTAATTGTTATCATTTGCACAGTTTTTGTTAGAACGATTTTAGTGACCGAAATTAACTTTTCAGTCAGTTTACTGGTCTGCCTGAGGTTTTCTGGAATATATTTCCAACTGAAATGCGTAATTCTGCTACATATCCCCAATTAGTGAGTGTAAATAAGCCGTTAATAATTTCCGGTGTTTCATGGCGCTGAGTCACAACAGACACGATGGAAAAGATAACGTAACAAGCTGCTAATTTGAAAATGAAAACGGCGAGGCGTGGAAGTAGCCCGGAGGAAATAGATACGTGGATTCAAGCACGTTTGGTGAAAGCAATTCAACAAATTCGCTTTGTGGTTTTTATATTGCGGGTAACTAAGAAGCAAACATTTTACATCAACATCATTCACTGACGCAATATCACTTTCGGCTTCCTCCATAACAAAATCATATCGGACATTTCAAAGCGATCAAGATTATCAGTGCATACAGCATAACTGTTTAAAAAAATATCTTATTAAAAAAATATGTTATTATTTTGTTGGTTGGTTTACTCCCGGAATTCATTTGCATAGGTTTTCCATAGGTTTTCCATGCCATATTGTGTAAAAGAGGTTACTTAAATGTTACAAAGTTGATTTTCGAACTTTTCAATACCCTAGTGGATGCCAGAGGCATTATTGGCACATCCTATTTCATAAAGGGGGTAAATTATGCCAGAAAAACACCGTCTCAAAGTATTAAAGCCGTGGCGTTTAAAACTTGAAAAGACAGGCCAAACTTCTCATTAAAAGCAAGGATATTTCATTGCATTGAACAGATTAAGGACAGTTAGTGGATGTATATCAAGCAGTATTTTGATCTTTAGTTGATCGTGTGTATTGTTAATCTCTTTGACCTTTGGTAAAGTGTGGAGTAAAAACAGAAAAAAACATGTCAAAAATAGCTAGGTCCGTTTCTATATTTAGAACAAAGTTTAACTTCAATTCAAGCATATATCTAAACATTAATATTGAATGGGGCCCTCAAAAGAACTACCTTATCGGTCTGTTAGTTACCTTTCAAAACCACATTGGTCTTAAAAACCTAAAGAAATGGAATAAACAAATGTGACAACAAGTGCAAGTTTGCGTTTTACAAAGAATGATGATACTCATACATTTCGGATTGAACTTAACGTGGCTAAACCTTCGATTTCAATTTGTCAGTTAACTCAAGCATGCCGTCAGGAGCTGACGTTGTTTGTCGGTCTATAAAACAAATCACCTCTGAAGAATTTTTCTGAAAACATAAATAAAACAAAATCCTCTTGGCGACACAGAGTTTATAGGGCTTCACACAAAGCGATCATACAATATTGACAGAGAGTTTTTTTATAATTACCCTATGTACTGATTGAGTGTCAACAAAAGCAAGTAATTTAGGTCAATCTTTAAAACATTATGGTGGGAATAATGGTGAATGAAGCACGCGAATGGAATACAGTTACATTGTAGATTGAGCTTCATGGCCCGCGCGGAATGTCTTATTTCATCTCTTCTTCTGATACTGCAGGACCAACATGTACAGTCGTACCCAAAGAGAAAGTGTAGAAACTGGAACCAATGCAAGAAAGATGAATGTTGTATACGGTTCAGTAGTACGAGTGGATATTGCAAGCGACGACCACAAAAGGGACATAGATGCAGGCCTGTTCTCTTGGTGAGTAGTTAAATGAATGACTCGGTCTTCAGATCGTTTCATTCTGTCTTGCTTGGAAAAATACCTCGTGAATTTAAGAATAAATGTTGCAAGAAGACCAAAGGGAAAAGCTATAGCGGCCAAACCCGTTGGTTTTCCAACTGATCGGACGATTTAAGAACTTTGCACGAGTTTAACGAAACAAATTTTGAGCAAGAAAGTTCAATAATTGCTTTTGAAGGTCTTCTGGCTGGTTTTCATCGGTGGACTTATCCAATCTTGAATCATGATGGCCATTATTAGATGATCGAGAAGCCCGGGTTGAGCCCTGGTCGGGGACATTGTTTTGTGTTCTTGGACAAGACACTTTATTCTCACAGTGTCCCTGTTCACCCAGGTGTATAAACGGGTACCGGCGAACTTAATGCTGGGGGTGACCCTGCGATGGACTAGCATCCTATCCGGGTGGGAGTAGAAATACTCCTAGTCGCTTCATGCTCCAGAAACCGGGATAAGCCCCGGCCTGATGGGCCACTTGGCTCGTGTGCGGCAGACGTTTTCTTTACATATATGCTAGGAACTACTGAAATTTAAGTATCTGACACGTGCGAGAACTAAACTAAACCAAAAGTTGAAATACCGAAATACTGAATACAGAAAGCGGAGGGATAAATTTTAGTCCATAACACTCGAAAATCACTTGGTGTGCAACTAAACTGATTAGAGCTTTTTCCTTCTTGCTATTTTAGCCTGGTCTCAGAGATTGTCCTTGTGACAAAGGGCTGACGTGTACCCGCTACAAGACAACAAGGAGGGGCTTTAAGAAACACAAATGCGAACGTTTAAAATTTGACGAGGACGAGAAAGAACAAAGATTTGTATGAATTCTGCTAATGGAATGGAAATGGGAACTTCCATGGCTCGAGACGATTGGAACTCAAGTGTCGCGTGGAGTTTGATGACAAATCATCGCAATAATACGACATGCGAGACAAACATTTGGAGTAGAACATTACGCGAAGAACAGAACACTGGTGTTTCACCTCATCAAGGCTTATTGGTTGCGTTTTATCTATGTGCCGGGACAAGGAACAAAACAGAGCATGGACTATTTTGTAGAATCATGTACATGTAGGCAAATTATTCACTGTTTCTAGAATTAGGTAAGCAATAAGTAGTATAAACAGGCCATCAAAGACTCCCTCAGACGCGTTAGGCTTTTTAAGACCGTTAGTGACAAGCTGAGACAGGATAAGGCCTAGTTCTTTTTATAAAATATTTAATAATAATGTTTTAATGATTAGTGGACATGATTGCATGTCGAATTGTTCGTTTTCAATGGTTTTCACCTTTGGTTACTAATTGGCTACGACAATGCATGCAAGCTAGCTCTCTTTAATTATGTCTCAAATTTTGCTAATGATAAAAAATATAGAGGTCAAACTGGCTGGTTATGTAGTAGGAAGTCATCTCAGGGATCAACTTGAAGTTGATTAAGGTTATTTAACTGCCAAAGCGAGTTTGTAAAGCTGGCGTTTCGAGTATTTAGCCCTTTGTTAGAGCAAATCTGATCATTTCCCAATTTCAGAGTTGCAACAGAGAAAGGTCAGGCAGCTTATAGCAGCTGACCAGGGGACTGAATTCCAAGTTTTAATGTAAGGAAATTGTTTTTATGGTTGCTCTGAGTTTTACAATGGGTCAAGGTCAATAATCCGTATTTTAGGTGCAAGCACTTTCTAGGCTCTCTCTCCAGGGCGGGGGACTGGGAGGGGGTAGGCGCTTACCTATTTAAACGTTCTCAATTGGGGAGGCTATTTTTTAGGGTCAGGAAAAAAAAACTCTAATCATTTGTTTTTGTGTTTTTTTTGTTTTGATGTTTAGCAACCAAATACGATATAGAAGGGCTGATGATCGAAACGTCTGTCTTTATTATGGTTATTACAGTTATTAGGGATCCAGGTTAACCTAACGCAGCTGGTCCTTGTATTTAGAAAACGTTTGTTGAATATTGTGACGACTCACCTCTCAAAAGAGGTATAATTTAGGCATTCATTATTTCGTATTTATAAGTTGTTTACATCAGCTGCATGTACACAGGTTCAGTTACCATGGTTACACCAAATTAACAAAAGCAAATTCAACGTGCATGTTTCTTACAACTCAGTAAATTGTAAGTAACATGTATATGTGAATAATTTGAAACAAATTTTAAGCCTGTATTAGCTGTACTTTGGGAACGACATATGCAGTCATATTCTTACAACTTCCAAGTTCCAGCATGGTGCAGGTTTATTGATTGCATGCTCATGCTATCTTGAGTCATAATTCTGTTTGTTTGTTTGTTTCTGTTAACATAGGGCCGGTTTTAGGAGTTGTAAATAGGGGAGTTATCACATATTAATAATTGATTAAGCGCATTTTAGCGTCCACAGATTTCCTAAATTAAGATTTTGAATTTCACAACTAGAAAGGCAATGGCAGAAAAAAAGACCCGGTGTCTTTACAAGCTGAAGAATGCGCGCACCTGAAATTTAAATTAACAGAGCATCGGCTCCTGACTCTAACTAACAATAAGAAAACAAAGTTAAGTAATGAGTTATTTCGCAATGAGCCTTTTTTACTAATGCAATAGATGCAATGGAGATAGAATAAAACACATAGTAAAGTTTCAGTAGAAATAAATCATATTCTAGGCAACTCATCACTGTGTGGTGAGCACCGTAATTCATACAAACCAAAATATTTATGCAGGGTAATGGTCCTAGATTATGAATTAAAGCACTACAAATGTGATGTACAGCTCTTCTTTTCCTTCTTTTCATTTTCCAACAAAGTTTATTGGCCTGTTGTTAATGTAAAATTAAAGGAGCTATGTAACAATATAGTAAGTAATTCTACTAATTGCTTTCAAAGGAAAGCTCAAAATTGCACTGTGATTTGTTAACTAAAAAGCATCAAAGAAGTAAAAACATACAACTAAAATAAAGATGATTGGATACCGCTGGAAGATGAATTACGAACGAGAGACTTACAATTTTCTTTTTCAAAATGTGCATCCTGACGAATCTCCTTCAGGAATTGGACAGTGTTAAGCATGCGTTCATCAAGCCATGCCAGAATTCAAGACGTTTGGCAAATCATGATCAACCACACTAATAACGCAGTACACTCTAAAGACTCTAAAGACTCTAAAAACGTTTTTGGTCACGGAAAAAGGAACTGTATGAACATGATCCAGAGTCGTAGAGGATTCTGGACTAAACAGGGGGGAGAGGAGGAGGGGAGGAAATGTCGGTATCCGGCTATAGTGTGAACGCAAAAATGTTATCACTTTTCGGAGCGAAAATGCTGTTTTCAATTTTTTTCCCGATACAAATGAAGGTGTGACATGAAAACCCTTGACCCTTAGATGACATAAACAGTGATAACAAGAGAAATAATGCGATCTTTGACCTACATGACATGAACCGGTAACAACACCGAGTCCTTCAGTGCTGGTATTGGAAGAGTATAGTAGTCATGCGTTAATCAAAACCAGAATTCGAGTTGTTGTGGTCCTTTCAAAGCGTTTCGTTTTCTATTGGTATCCTAAAAAATTGCCATTTGGACTAAACAGGTTTCTTAAGGTTCTTAAAGTAGAGCAGAGAGCTTAAAATCGATCTTATACTTAAAAAAGTCGATCTGATACGAGTTTATGATAATTCGTAAGCCCATAGTTAGGCTTATAGAAATATCCTTAACCGCATTTCTCGGATAGCAAATTCGGCCTTGGTCACGGACTGTTTAATCCTCGGGAGCAAAAAGCATGGCAGCTTCACATTTTACCACGATACTTTGCGAGCCTAACAGAGGCATAAAGTACAAGGAAAGCCAAATTTTAATATTTTTCCCTGTGCTACCAACATCGTGTATGCTAGGTTTGAAGATGTTGGAATTTTTGTGTACGTCTCTACGAGCCATGTTAAATTTTTAGTGCGCTAAGAATTATGGGTAAATGTACCAGTGTAAATGTACTTATTAAAAACTGGATCATTGAATAATGCAATTCGAGAGTTTTGATTGGCTTAGCCATCATGGTATATGAGCCATTATACCATGATCTACAAAGATGGCGAGCATATGCGTGATTTTTTGGGCCTTTTTGTTTTTATTGTAGCCTAGTTTTCTATTTTTGGGAGGCGTTTTTAATAAAACAATTATTCCACTCGCGCTCGTTGGATATGAGATGATTATAGCCAACTCGGCGCTACGCGCCTCGTTGGCTATCTATCATCTCGTATCCAACGCGCGCTCATGGAATAATTGTTAATTATACCATGATCTACAAAGATGGCGAGCGTATGCGTGATTTTTTGGGCCTTTTTGTTTTTATTGTAGCCTAGTTTTCTATTTTTGGGAGGCGTTTTTATAAAACAATTATTCCACTCGCGCTTGTTGGATATGAGATGATTATAGCCAACTCGGCGCTACGCGTCTCGTTGGCTATCTATCATCTCATATCCAACGCGCGCTCATGGAATAATTGTTAAATATTTTTCAAATAAAACACGTCATCTTCTAAACTACTCAAGTCATTCATTGCTTCCTTGATCTCCTGGAGGCATAAACATAATTTCTCTTGTTGACCTTCCTAGTTCACAACCAAAATGCACTCGCACCACGTTGTATTTCTTCTTTGTTTTCGGAAGCTTTCTTTTTTAAGACGATTTTACTTACAACTATCAGCAATAGAAGAAGCTATATTTGTGAAATTTAGATCAGGCAAACGTACTCAATTCAACACAACTAAGACTACTAAGTAATTTTGTACAGCTGAGGTCGTTCCTTGACATAGAATAGGCCTCGAAAAAGAATACATGTTAGTCTTGCCCGTCCCGTACATTCGGTCACAAGAGGGCAAGAAAGGCAAGTCTTTGAAACTTCTCACGTACAGGTTTTTTTCTGTTTCATGTCAAAATGCAAGAATTCAGCAAAGGAAGTGATCCATGAATACACAAGTTTGGGTCACCGACCATTTAAGAGAATAAATTAACGCAACCGATACCACCCCCACCCTCTCCGTCATTACTCAGGAACAATGGGCGCAAACGTCATTAAGGTATAAAGACAATAGACTGCAAGGCTGATACTACATAAAAACGTTTCGAGACACCAACATGACAAGAACCAATAAAGGAGGATCGCAACAGTGGACAGCTGTTTCGCCCTTATTGGGGCTCGTCAGCACTGTGTAGCGAAGATATGTAACGCCAGCCAAAGAGCCAACGCACATAAATTGCAAAATGACCCGTTCCATATCAAGTTCCGTACTTTGAACTCACTTGCGCCCTGAAACACGCGTTGCCACATCACGTGTTTCAGGGCGCAAGGAGACCAAAGTCTCACGATAGGTGTCTCGAAAAGCAAAAAAAAAATGTGGCTGGACAAAGCCAGCCAAAACATTTAAACATTTAACCGCATGGCCAGTACCATGCTTTAAAACGCAGCGTATCGGATCTGAAAGACCTACGGTCCGAAAATACATAAATGAGTGACTAACTGCAAGGGACCGCATACGATAAGCGCTGCCAACGTAGG
>OZ026609.1:11062292-11092292 GCA_964020085.1 Micromussa lordhowensis
CAGGAATCAGTAGACAATTTTACTCCTGAACGATGTCTTGCAATATAATATAATGTAATTTAATACGACACTCACACTGCTAGAATAAAACACACTCTCCCATTGTGGGAAGAGCTCTCTATATAAATATGGGTAACTTTGTTCCTTTAAACAGAAACATATTGCTAATACTACGAAGTTGTTAACTAGAACTTGAATTACCTGAGTACAAATCGATGTTAATGGTTTCATGCAGGATCAGTTTTGGTTCCATGTCTGCTCCTAAATGAGTTAGATCGTTTTGGGCCAAGCTGCTACTGAAATCCAGTAAAAACACCACGAGTAGTAGTTTTAATATGAAAGGAACACGGGTCGCGAGAAGTTAACACGTGATTAGTATTTTAAAAATGCACAGAAAGGAGCATCCATGGAACTTTTTTAACATGGTGTGAAGCTAGCGTGACCTAACCTATTTAATTCAATAGCAAAGGAAAAACAAAAAGCATGAAGTGCTGCCCAGCAGCTAGCTAAGGCACCACTGCAAGCAGAAGCCTCCTTTAGACCTTGTCCTAACGTTGAGAGAGGGAGAGGAGATTGCAGACAGTTTACATCTTCTTTCTAAACATTAACAAAACAACCTGAGATAAATTTCAGCTACATGTATTGTTGTGAGTTAAAAATAACTTATTGTAGAACTAGTGTTAGAACTCTAAGTCTTACTTACTTACTTAAAGTCTTACTCTTACTTACTTATAAGATGTTGAAGCCCAAACCTTTCGCATACGTGATCCTAAATAGCTTTTCTTTCCCCCGTTCATGTCTGTGTTTAAAAACATTCATTAAAATAACCTTCCCCATGTCTTTTAATTCTAAAATTATTTTTAAATTTGTCCTTTTTATCCTGTGATTGGTTTGTTCATAGTCAGTCTGTTAAATATATGATCCTCAGTGCAATACCATGTGATACGCTTTTTACGTATTCGACTGAACCTTAAACAATTGCTGAGGAATATAAATAAATTATCTAAATATAAATAATGCCGTAAAAGGTGGACAACACCTTTTGTTAATTTAGGCAATATATTAAAGCCGCCTTCAGAATATAGGTCATTACGGTTTTTATCATTAACCGTACACACAAGTATAAAATGCAAGCGTTGCGTTGTCTAGAGCAGTCTTGTGTTCACAACGGGTATTCTGTCTGAAGTCAGCAAGGCGTGTGAGAGTTCCCATCAGATTTTCCATGAAAAAAAGATTACCATTTCCATAAATCAACTGCTCTTAATGCCAGCCGACGATGGAATAGGCCGTTGCTCTTCAATTTCTTTGTTGCTCACTGTCAGTGGTAGAATTGGTTGGCAAGTTCCGAAGCTTCTGGTTTTCTTTTGCTGTTTTGTCTGATTGGGAGAACTTTCAGCCACTCGACACGTGTAGCCTACAGCACAGCACAGCTATGGACAAATGAGATGAAGTGTAATATTTAATACGACTATGGTAATTAATACTTCTGGTAGCTCTCGTTAGCAGGAGAACTTAGCACGAGGCCGGTAAGCTCGCTTAGTTTTAAGTTCTAATACGTGCCTTGGGTTTATTTATTTAAAGGCGTTTTGGTCGAGAGAAGACCGGAGGTAGAGGCTTATCTAAGGAGGTGGCTTTATTTCAATAATAAATCTAAGGGATATTAAATGAATCGTTTGAGTCGTGTTTGGACCTGTGTGTGCACTCTGAATGGCGTAGTCTTAGTCTCTTAGGGACCGTTCATTTTTTATGAGATAGGGGGGCTGGTGGGATTGAGGGGGGGGGGGGGCCATGAAAAAAAAAAACTGGCCTTAAAGGGGGGGCCAGCCAAAAAAATATTGTCTGTGAGGGGGGGTCACTCAAAAAATTACCCTAAAATGTTGTAATAACAGCATCTATGATGCTGCAAAATTTTCTACCAAAATGCCCTAAAATTGGACCCCCCTAGTTTGTAATGGATGGAACAATATCAATTCAAAACTACTTGAGAATGTTCACTCCCAACAACAAACAGTACCTTGTTTATCAGTGAAAAGACAGATTACCATGGCCAGTGCACATGTAAATATTTAAAAATTATTTCTACTATTTTCAATTTAAATTACAGTAAATGAATCTACAAATGTAACAAAATGTTTGCCAGAATGGCGTAAAATTGCATTTCTGAAGTTCTGAAATTCTAAATTTTCTCGGGGGAGAATACCCCCGAACCCCCCTAGTTAGGGCACTTGTTGGGTTAAAAATAGTCACGTACACAAAGGACATATCCCATAGGTGAAAACGGTGATTCAGAAAGAACTTTTTGAAACTGCAGTTTTTGTGTTTAACTTATAAGGTAAACTTTACTTGATCATTCTTTTTGCTTTGCTTTTGGGGGTCATCAAAAAAATTTAGGTTTATGAGGGGGGGCCAGGGAAAAAATATCCGGTTAAGAGGGGGGGCCATCATATGCTACAGAGACTATCTACCAAATCCCACCAGCCCCCCCTACCCCATAAAAAATGAACGGTCCCTTAGCTAAAACCACCGCTGTCTATTCCTTTCAAGATGTATTTGTTCTTATTATTGTAACTTGAATTAGGCATTGTGTTATGTTATGTTACTTGATAACGACATATTATCACCTGGTTTTAAAACAGAAGAGCTTAATGAAACCGATGCTTTTACGCCACATTGCATGGCGTTTGTTCCCGACTATATAAGTAATCAGAAATGAGTTAATAAACGTTACCTTTCTCGAGCCAGGTTCGCAAAGATGATTCTTCTTTCCGCAATGCTTTACACGAGGTCTGCTTTTTGCTTTCTTGGGTGGCTATTAAAGACAAATCGGTCAAACGTCAATAAACCGGCAAGGTTCTTTAGATAAGGACTGTTTAGCTGAAGGGAGGATGGATAGGGAGTAGAAAAAGAGCTTAGCTTGAAATCCATCCTTTGAACACAGTCCTTTTTTGTACAGGGATAACTTTTGCATGCTTGTGTGTGAGAGCTCAAATTTTGTTTCTCTTACTAATAAATTTAGATCATGCAACGCCAGCTAAAGAAGATATATATATGGATATGTATCAATTGTATTTATTAAAGGCACTTAATAGCCTTAATATTCTAGTTCTACTTGTAATTATGTCAGAAGCAGCGATGAAGAACAGTAGTTTTTACAAAAACAATGGCGTTTTTTTTGCAAAGTTTCGCGTCATTGTAGAAAGGTCACGAGCTGTAATCACTGTACCTCCTGTCTTTATTCGTATTGTTTACTAATATAGATAGTTATTTAACACCTTTAGAAGTGTTGAATTATACTTCAATCCATGTTGACAGATTATCTCTAATGAGAAAGTTTAACTACGACCAGCCTTCAAGGTAGCACACGTGTATTTAAAACTACATAGCATGATCCCAGCTTTATTTAGAAACGGATAGCATTTCATCAATTTACTGGAAACTTCAAAAAAAAATGAGTAGAGTAATCGCTAGAACTGCATACTACTGTTTTGCTGTTGGGTTCATAAGAACATATCACAAGTCGAAATGTAACAACAGATGCATTATCGATGAACAACATTAAGATTATTTATTTCGTTGATTTCCACAGTTTATCTTGCACCCGGGATCTTGCACAGGGGCAACAGAAGCGCAACTTAAGTATATTACACCGTTTATTCATGGTTGTTTCGAGGATAAGGGAATAAATAACTCTGCCAGTTCTGTTTCCGTTGGTGATTTTATGCAGACGCCCTGTCGGGAGCACTTAACTGAATAATATTCTCTTTTCTTCACTAGTTGCAACCCCAAAATTGTTAAATTTGGCCAGTATGATAACGAAACCCTATCCTGCAGTCACTATTTTTTTACTAAGAACAGGAAGATAAGCTTTAATCCTGACGAAGTGTATATAATAACTAGGTAAAACTGAGAATTTCATGGACAATCCGTATGGCCTTTTACCATGAATAAAGGCGATAATCCTCAATGAGTGATAAAAGTTTGCCCTCCCTGACGTTCTAATGACATGCGAACACAAGGCGGGATGTAGTCATCAATGCATCTAGTCTATCGAAACATTCTAATAAAAATCCATACTTGTAACGGTTTGGGGGTAATTCTTGGAGAAACCGAGGGGCAAATCACTCGAAAATTACTTAAAATCATGCAAATGTTAACGGGACACAAGGTTCTAATTTTGGACCACCCCTAGTAAAATACTTGGCTGAAGTCATTTGAGAGAAAATTTAATCTTGTTACCCAGCACAAAGAGAAATAACGAATTCAGTTTAGCTTCCACATGAGCCCCCACGTCGTTTTTGGTTATGATGGCTTTCCTTCAGTCGGGAACGTATATTACATGTATGAGGGTATTAAACCGTCCCAACGTTAAGTTAATCTTTTCCTTTCTCCCAATAGAAGATATCCTACTCTTTTCTTTTAAATGATACTAGAATATCATTATCAAGTATATCAAGTAAAAATATATCTTTATTTCAGGAACTTCACGAATGTTCTCCGTGTTTGATATATTAAGTAGGATCCCCCAGGTGAATGGGTGTATGACAGTCTATTGTTACAAACACATAATTGAAGCCATCATCGGAAGTTATTCCCGCGGTACGTTGTAAGGAAAGATGGTATAATCCTCAAAAACTGTATGGGATTAAACTTATGGTAATCCATGAAGCAGTAGTGACAGGCGTGCACCAGGATGTCGTTTGATTAAAGACAGTTCTCAAAACAGTTCTACTCAGATAAATGGTATATTCTGATCAGAAAAGCTACCATAGCCCTGCAAAAGTTGGCTTCAGTGATGACAATCAGACAAAGACCCAATCGAATTATGATAAAATGACCCCTAAGTTAAAACCTAAAGTCACCTTCTTAAAACAAGCTGTTCTTGAACATTTCTTTGTCCCTGTTTGTTCCACTGTAGATCTTTGTTACGCACATGACCTCTCTATTAAATTGCTAAGTCTGATTGTCTCAGCTGTGCGCTGGTTTACGTTTACGACAATGAACGTTAACACAGTCCTGCGAGGTTTAGTTACAGGTAAGTCTGCTGACAAATATAATGGATTTTCAATGGGGATTTCCTCTTTTACTTAGTAGATATGATATATGACAAACTCTCAGTTTGAAACACAGGGCGGGTCCCACATATGGAGGCCTCCACATATCACGTTATGCATGGTTCTTAACAAAACATCATAGCTTTATAAAAATATGCCACACTTCCTTACTAGAGTGTCTATTTCAGGTCCCCCCAATCGTTCGTCTGAACGGAATTTGCATCACGAAAATACACTTTGTATTTTTAGTGGATTTTTCGCAACTTTTGGCCTTCTCCCGGCTTTGAAACATCCCTTCCTGGCTACTCTTTTCTTATTCTGGGATTTGGGTTCCGCTGACGATTTCCAACATTAAATTGTCTGAGATTTAACATAAACTAAAGTTGCGTCCAAAATATGGGACTAACGTTTGTTCCTTTATAACAAATAAAATAAAAGAAATATATTACAATACTTAGAGAGGAAGCCACATCAGCCTTAGCTGGTTTTCATGCGGGTCCTCTATCCTGGTCGAATTGGAATTTGACGTTTGGTTTTTGTGGAGGGAAGAAACCCTCAGAACCTGGAGAAAACCCTCCGAGCAAGGCGAGAACCAACAACAAACTCAACCCACATATTACACCCAGCCAAAATCGAATCCGGGACACATTAATGGGAGGCGAGCGCTCTCACCACTGCGCCATCCCTGCTTCCCAATATATAATATATGTGTATAAATATGAACTTAATAGACGGACTAGTTAAATTTAAATCTTGATCGTATGGAGGTTATGCGGAGAACGAGCAAGATCTGAAGCCCTAGCACCCTAACGTCCAACTCACGAAAAGGGAAAAGAAACAAGAAACGATTTCCGGTTGGACTTTGCTTTTTCTGGTCGTCTTCAGTTAACAAAACCCAGAGATTGCTATCATCCGGAAAAAGGGTAAACACTTTAAAGTACAAGTTATGGGAAAAAGAAAGAAACAAGAAACGATTTCCGTTTGAACTTTGCTTTTTCTGTCCGTGTTCAGTTAACAAATCACAGACATGTTGTTCCGTGATGATTTCTTCATATCCGTTTTCTTTAAAATTTGGAAGGCGAGTCGGAAATCTTAAAAAATTAAGTAGCCAAGTAGAGAAATACTGGAAATCGATCCTCTGGGAACATCACGGAAAAAATAGACCACATGGCAGGCAAGACAGGCAAGTCTATACACTAAAGGTTCATCAAAAATGAAACGCACGATACACCTGGATTCTTTTGCAAATCCTCACCGTTAGGGACGTGAGTAATAAAAAGAACAACAATTATGACTGTGGCCACTGATATAACTGCCTGGATTCAACGAAAATGAACAATAATAGTGCTAGAGGCCACTAACTCGGGACGTGCATTTAACCATGTTATACACACGGTGACCCTCATTTTCTTTTGATAGATCTTTTGTCCGGAACTTTTTTACATTTAGCGAAAAAAATGAACAAAGTAAGTATTAAAAGTTTAAAAACGGTTATATGAAAAGGATGACAAATTAAACTTATAGTCATTGACGCTACAGACAGTTTGCCTTCGTTGACACGTGTTGAACCATTTTTTATTACTAACACTGCAGATAATTTTTCAAAATGCCAGAGTTTGATTCACGCGATTTATGTCTTTAAGACTGAAACGAAGTGAGTGACCCCAATTGTTTTCTTCATTTCAAACAAAGCGGATAACTGAGGCTCCGTCTACACTACGTCGGAGAAATTTGAAAATAGCGGTTTCAGACTGAAAACGCATCAAATGTTTTTCTGCCTACACCATGCCGGAGAAATTCGAAAACTCACTAATCACCGGTCATTTTAGATTTGTGTTTGTGAAAAACTCGGACAGGGAATTCACGTGATTATCGTGATGTCATTATTTTCGAAAGGCTCAAAATTCAAAATGTTCAGTTTCCGTCCATGCTAAAACACAAAGCCGGCGTTTTTGAATGCCTCAGGTTTGAAGGGCGCTTTCGAAAAGCTCGCTTTTCGTGACGGATTAGTGTGGACGGTAGGCCTAACAGTAGAAATAAAGCTGCGTTTTCAAATTTCCCCGGCATAGTGTGGTCGGGGCCTAATGTAACCTTAATAGACCAAAATGTGTTGTCATACGTGTACGAATCCAGATAAATTCCTCTATATTGGTGATCGCTACATATCTTGTTAGCTTTCATCATATCCATTTAATAGCTGGCGGATTAATAAACGTTACTGCTGAAAGACAGTAAAAAATGTTTATGTTTGGCCCCTAGCCAAGCAGCTGTAGTAAAAAATTTACCTCGACGGCCGTGTGTTAATCAATACGTGCAATTCGCAAGAATAAAAAACGTGTTGAAAATCACAGGATCGATTTCTCTTTAAGGGGTATTCGTTGAAAGGACGTTACCCCCTCAGGTACCCTCTCTTAAGGGAGACACTTTGAAAGGAACCGGTAGCCGAACAAAATTTCGCACTAGTTATTAAGTTGCATGATACAAAAAACGTTAATGCTGCAACACAGAGAGTATCTGTGTTGTACTTGAATTAGAAATGACAATGCAGTTTATTCCGCCTACCGTAAGAAATGGAAATTCAAGTCGTGTAAGAGCTTTTCATGTGCGTCAGTCATCTTCAGTTAATTAACCACCAATCAAACGTCTTAACAATATTGCGTTTTTGTCTAAGAAGGAGATGAATCCTCCAATAATAAGTTTAAGAGGACCACAGGCGGTGACATAATACAGAGCCACAAATGTGCAACTTTACTTACTCTGGTCTCGATAGCTTCAAGTAGAAGGAGAACTATGAAAATGATGCTAAGGAATTTCGTCCGGAATGTTCTTGAAGTCGTCATGTTTATCTAAAATAAAAAAGACAAATAGATAATAAAACAGTCAATAATGGAATACGAACAATATAAGCAACAACAGAGAAGTGCAGAGCGAAAGGCGTTGCCTTCATTAAACAAAGTTAACGTAAAGTTAGTCTCCATACAAAGTAGAGTTCCAGACGGTATTGACAGTGACTCGCAGAACATTTGCCGGATCTGAGTATCATGACTTTTAAACCCCTGTTGTAGGTCCCTACAATATAAGTACTCCCTTCGAAATTATAGAATTACGAAATACGTACAGGATATAGAAAAAGTTTTCTTCAAATCGAAAGGTTAAACCGCTAGCAGATGCCAGTACCACAAGGCACGTTTGCCAGAACATCTATGCAAGTTTAGAATACAACACCTGTAAAATGCTTCAATATGTTAGTTACCTGAAATAGTTTTTTCGAGAAGATGGACTTTATCAGGCAAGTATATCCCGCTACACCAAAGTTACAGTCAAACGAAGTCAATGGCTACCGTCGGCTACGAAGAAACACTTCTGACGACAGCAAGGCAGTCGTACGATTTTAAATAGGGAATTTCTTCAAGTAAACATCTGTGGGGTGTCGATTGTTTAAAATCTATCCAACTAACCTCTTACTATTCACTCATTTTAAACTTAATGTAACTTAAGACTCCGGAAATATAACTTGGAAGGGGTCGTTCATTCGGCATACTGAGTTCAGGTTCATTTTCAGGGAGTCTCGACGCCATGTCTCGATTTTGTTTTACATAAACAAAACAAACGCTTTCTGAGTATTACTCTAACGTTGCATCTCCTTTAGTACAAGATCCCTCCAAGCCAAGTCAACAATAACGTTCACTGTCGTTTGCTCTCGTAAAAGAAGCTACCAGCCAGTTTTCTGCGAGTTAACTAAACTAGTTTCGGTGACGCACTTCACTTCTCAGTTCAGGTAACAGTTCACGAACGTTACGTTTCACCTTAGTGCGCAATTTTCTGTCTATCCATGATTAACATAGGCCTTTCTCGAATCACCTAGAATGAAGAGGTGTTATAAACGCTGACAATACGTTAAAGAAGTATAGCAAAGGAAAACTTTCCAAAAGGTATATTGTGTTTGGGCAGTTTAACAATCACACTGTAGGGCTGGTAGTAATGACACAATACTGTTATACAATCAGTGCATTAACAAACATTTGGTGAAAACTAAGCCAAAAGTGATGTGCTAATTAAGATAACAAGATAATGTTATAAGACATAATCCAACGTAATCCGTGGAGAGGAAATCTATGGTGCGATTTGCGTGAAGCGTTTATATCCCCCAGCATTAAGTTGTTAATTTGCACTTCCCACTAATGAAGCTTGATGAGATAATTCACAGTTCTATCAAGAAGCGGACGAACTCTCATAGTGAGTATAATGGCTTCCAAGCGGAAACCCATATCAGTATCTTATGTCACATGTTTTATCTACACAGTATATGTATATATAGTATACAAAGTATTCCTTAATCACGAATTGACCTGAGAAACACTGAACCCTTATACTGTCTGACAAAGTATTACTTTTGCTGTCGGTCTTTCTTGATGACACCGGAAATTGGTCGAATTCTAAGGGAAACAAAAAGCTAAACATGGAAATTTCCGAAGAATTATCAAAATACTAAGCAAACATCAATATTTGGTGAGCCAGCAAATTCCAGTTCAGTCATTAAATAATAGGGGTCATTAAATACATATTTATCAACTAAAGCAACTGAAAAGCTAGCTATACAGTAACATTTAATTTTCTTTCAATATGGTCAGCTTCTTAAAAAGCTGTTAGTCAAAAGTCCAGTCGTTTTCCCTATCCATTTCTGCAGTAGTAACACAATGGCACAGCGAGAAAGTAACGTAATTATAACGCATTTTACTAGTGAAAGACGAGATAAATAACAACAGTTCAAATAACATCTTCCTAAACGCTTATACAGATCTTCTCCACAAGAGCTTTGGTCGCAACTTTAAAGGGGCCGATCTTTGAATAAGATTCTTAAATAGACAGCTTTACCTGGTCACGCCACTCACGCAAGCAGAACCCGAAAAAAAGTAAGGTGTTTGTAACCAACTGGACAGGACTTGAGTATTGCTGCCATTTGTTCGTTCAGTGTTTATTACCTGTTACTGGTGTACTGCTTGCAACTGGTGTTGAGAGCAAGTAAAAGAAATCTCAACCAGTTTGGAATTTAACGGATGCATCTTCAATACTACTAATGAGATGAATGCCAGTCATATGGTGCCGGACTCGGAAGGTTTTAAGTGGTAAACCAAAATAATCTTATATAAAAAAATCTTCTATGAAAAAAATGTGTGTAAAAAGATGTTTAAATTAAGCAACAGAGCAATTTTTCCGTGTTTAAATAGCCTCACCTAAACACGAGTAGGGTTGGGAGAATTCGAAACAGTTATGGAAACCCGAGACGTAGTCGAAGGTTCGCATAACTTTCGAGGATTCTCCTAACCCTCCGAATGTTTAGATCAGGCTATATAAATTCCAAATTTTAGGACTTAAATATAGTATCGTAAATTGCTTAAGGTGGTTGTAAACCGTTTGCAGTACTTTCCAAGATTTATTTTTTGATAGGTCATTGCATCCATTCTATATCGGTTGATGCTAAAATTATGGTATCAATAAATTGCCCACTCGTTGGTGTCAATTTTGTGGCTCAATAGCTTACCATAGCAACAATATGACCAGCTAAAAACACACTTAATAATATAGAGTGGTTACAATAACCCATCAAACACTAAGTCTTGAAAAGTACTGGAAACATTTTCGAGCCACCTTAAGATGTATGCGACAGTGCTGTGATCGATGATTGTTTGTTGATATCGTAATGTTCCCAGCAACGGCCTTCAAGGTTGCGTGCAGTTTCGCCACTTTGTAAATGGCGTGGGTCGAGAGTGTGTTGCTATTCCATTATCAAAGAAACGAGACTGACATACAGGAGTGCTGTAGATGAATTCCCTGAGCAGGATGGATTAAAATTATTTAACAAAGTTACCATGATCATCTCGTGGAATTGACCTTGGGTTAGCTCAGCTCTTCCCCTTTCAGGGTGTTCCAGGTGACGGGAGCCTGTGATGGGTATCAAATCTTGGTATTACCAGACATATACCATTAGCCTTTGTACAGCAGTCCGTACTCTTACATGTCCACCACGTTTATACATGCGGGCCTATTTCTTTTTTCGTAGGCCAGAGACATAATTCTTCAAGCAACAACGAAAATTCCCTGCTACGATTGACCACTATATCAAGTGTGAGTTCAAGCAGTACTAGCCTGTGAACAGGTTCCGGCTGGAAGGGTCTGTTCGCGGCTGGAAGGGCCATGAAGGAACTGGCTGAGAGTGAAGTGGCCGAGGCGGGAATGAGCCTGTTCACAGGCTTAAGCAGTACGTGTAAGTACGTATATAATATACACATTTAAGGTGACTGGTATTATATACCGCGACTTGACTCACTATAAACCACAATGTCAAATACTAAGAATCAATTCTAACATAGGTGGCTTAATAATAACTTGGCGCCGAGACTTAGAGGAGTTTAATAATAATAATTAATAATAATACTACTAATATTCATAATATTTAACTCGCCATAGTCATTTAATACATAGAAAAGGAATAATAAAACAAAAGCAAGCAAGAAAAGAAAGCAGTAGAGGTTAAGGGAGAACAAATGATTTCGTTTGTTTTGTTCCCCAAAGCCTCGGTGCATGCTAAGTTAAAATTTCAAGATATCGAAATTGGCCTATTGAACTTTGATTAGTGGATTGTATGTTTCAGAACTTTTGCTGTGGGTAAAAGAGTGCTTTCATTTTTTCTTTATATTTAACTTCAATATGCAAGTGGCTGACAAGTGTAATTCAACTTCCTATTGCCCAGTCTGCCTCTAGTATCCATGAAGTCAGAAGACATTGCCTGCAACGAATACATCATTATAATTTTGATGGGGTGTTGGGGCGCTGGGTAATTCTCAAATTAAAATTCCTGCTCCAAAAAAAGAACAAAAAAATCGTGTAAAACGAGCCGCTCAAGGTCTAGCACCAAATAAAGTGAACGACATAGAAGGCCTTGATACAAGAAAAATATCCAATCGACATATATCAAAGGCCTTTTGTTCCAAAAATAACATTCAGAAACAAGGACTGATTCAAAGTGCCGACATCAAACTAATTAGAGTATTAACATGAAATCACCAATCTACATTTAACATATCGTTATCACTTAAGCTTAACAAACGCATTAAGCTGATAAGACGGGAGAGGAAGTTAAGTAAAGTCTAGTGGACAAGCCGCCGGGGAATTGGAGACTTTTCTCTGACTTGTTAAGTGGCTTTAAATCTCACCAGCCCCCTAACGTGGATTACTGAAGTTGCTTAGTCCTTCTTACATCAACTTGGGGGCTCCCAAACTTTCAACTCCTCCATTATTTACCTTGATGGCATATTTTAAATTTCCTGATAACTGTTTATTTAGACACTAGAGGAGTGCCTGTATGTAACATCAAACCTCCGAAGTGGCCAAGTATAGTCCGATGAGGCTTAAAGCAACTTTACCAAAAAGAAAAGAAATTACATATAAAACAAAACAAAACGGTACCTCTTTGAAATAAGCCGCTTTTAGAATAAAGAGCCGAAGGCCCGCTTAGGCAAATTTGTGATCTGTTTGAAGAACTTCTTTATCTAAAATTACCTATGACAATAATAAGTCCCGCAACAATTTCTTCACCTGAAGATGAAAAGAACCCAGTAGTCAGGGTTGCTAAAATTGTATTTATTGATGAAGTTCAGCTCATCACGGGATCAGAGTTCTAAACTTTGTTCGAGTCCAACAAGGCTTCAAGATAGTGAGAAACAACTAGATAGCCCAATCGTTCTGATGGTGAATTATGGGACCGGTGCCACTTTTACCAGATCGATTTACCATCAGGCCTCTTTGCAGTTATTTTAAGCAGTGACATAGATTCAATTCTACTGATCACATGAAACATGTATATTTAGTCCAACTATGAACGTGGCGAATTTTTACAACCTGAATCATTACGCAATAAGGAAAAAAGCTCGCGCATTCAGAGAAAATCCAAAAAGAGTAACGAGTACATGTATTTCTGGTAGAGAAATCAAATCATCTTACATGCTATTCTCACGACTTTCTAACGTGTTTTACGGCGTAAACAACTTTTGTTTTTACGTCGGATAACGAATCGACAGATGAGCTGTTTCCTTAAGTTAAATTCGCCGAAAGGCAGCGAGCCTGCCACAAAAGACAAATCAGCTATAATCTCCACAATATCCCCGACGGGTATTTCAATTAGAGCGAGCACAGTGACAAACATGTGCTGTAGCTCCTTTTGTTGGTTCTATTAGATTTTGTTGTGGGTTCAGTTCTTTGCACAAACCTCAAGTATTAAGCCCCCGATTAATGTTGACAGGATGAACGTTTGTCAAGTCACTTAGTCTTGAACTATGCAAAATATTTTGCCCTGAAGTCCCTTTCCAGGGGAACAACCCCAATTTCGCTTATCCCGCTCTTCGAGTTCCGACATAACAATGATTTTATTTCCCATCAAGTCAAGACGGAAACGGATCACGATGGTAAAGAACGCACCGAGTGTTGATTACTTGTAATAGTTGATTTAATGTAAACTTCTAGTTTTCTTCACTTTCGTAATTCGATAGAATTATAGTTACTTTGTAAAGTCTTTCAAGTGGGAGAATGTGATATCTTGGACTAGTGTTAAACTACGTGCAAAATACTATCTTCATGAAATATACGTTACGTCCACGTGAATCATGGATGATTTATCAATGCAATAGATCTCATGTTCGCTTTTCATAATCCAATCTAATGTTGGCACCAAGATAATAAGTAGGCGAAGGTGTTATCAAGCTATCCAGTCCATGAAACTGCAAATCCACACTGAAGTTAAGCCATCCTCAGGTCTATTTTTCCAAATGCGAAGTAACGAAGTAAGAACTCGTAACATGTTTTCACTTAAGAGAATTCGTGATACTTGTTTTAACATTCTTTGCATGACTCCCTCGCATTTCTGGGACACATACACAAAAACGTGCGCGAAGCACCTTTGGCCTTTTAAAAACGTTCTTTATAAACCCAGGAAATTTATTGAGCGACATATACCAGACGTTTTAATATCACTCTCCTCTAACGTGTCTGACGATCTAATCTTCTGAATGCTGAATGACTCCTCACTTATTTGTTTCGACACGAGTGTCTCGAGGTAGGTAAGTGACTTCAATATTGTGTAAAAATGGAAAACCTCTCGTTTCGGAGTAATTTGCGTATTGAGCCAAAACCTCTCCCTGAACAGGACAATAGGGCGTGAATATAATAATTGCGACTGCGTATCCTCGACATAATCGCCGTTTCTACCGATAAAATAAAACACACATTTGAACCAAAATCGCTGCACAATGCTTTAACTGTAAAGTAGGGTTGTGAGAGAGCTTTGACAGGCCCCTGAACATTACCGCAAGAAGCCTACACGTGATGGAAAGCCCTGCGTCAACCTCCAGATATTTTGAAAGACAATAACTGGTGCTTGACGTCTGACAATAAGTTTGTTTTTACAAGCTAAAGTAGCTGCTTAGCCACACAGGCGGGTAGTGCTTAGTTTTTAGTGTAAACATAAAGCAAAATGCGTGCATCAGCCAAAGAAAAAAAACATGACGCCCTATTGCGAGAGAAGAAAAATATACTAAACGGCTTTCGCAATTATTTCAAGGGTGGAAAGTTATTTTAGTACTGCGAATTCAGATGAATAAGGTCAATTTTAGATAAGTGTTCACTAGCTTGACGCAATACCAATGCGCAACAGAGTGCCGGAAACTAGCCACCACTAATAACTAATTTCATTTTGTAAGGGCAGGCTTTGTTGGCAACATATCTAACATTTGGAAAGTGAATAGACCTCTTAACCATCGTCTCGATATATGCATTTCTTACGAAAATACTAAAAATCAGCAAAGCAGTACGTTACCTTTGGGTCACGATATGAGCTTTCCAAAGTATTGCCTGTTCACTTACACCGGTCGGAGAGCAATGTTCAAACTGATGTGTCGTATTGTGAACCGGCTTATGTATCTTTCAAACTTATTGTGACAACCGCTGACTGTATAATTTACCCCATGCAGAGCAGCGGCATTGCACTCAAGCAGCGTAATTAGCGGAATAGATTAGCAAAGCTCTACGTTAAAGGACCTTATAGCTTCTAGAAATTCGGAATCACAGCGTTAGGTCTCCAAGTTATAGGATATTTATGTTAAGGATTTCCGCTTAGTTAAAATTCGTAGCATGCCCTAACTTTTTCAATGTTATCATTGCCAGGACGATTTATACTTATACTCTCACGTATCTTGTTCCATTGGATTCTCTTGTTCTGTTTTTCTTTAAGGTCGAAGCTTTGTACGTCCTATTCGTGTACGATACAAGTCACACAGACACGTACTCAACGCGTTTGAATTCTTATTTACACGATCTATGAAATCAAAATGAAGAGGTCGGCAAGGCATCCTTCACTCTTCCCCAAGCACTTGCTTCATATATTAAAATTGTAACAGTTTTCTTGACCGACGACTGTGTCGATTTAGCTCGACCATCCTGACCTTGCACCTATGCGTTTACGTATATACGATGGTTTTGAAATAGCAAATTTAGTGGAAGTTCTTTTCAGCAAACAAAATGACGCCGATAAAACAAAAGCTCAACGTAACGTAAAACACTATATTTGTAACTTTCAGGAAATGCCATATATGATCACTATTTCTCCATCTAGTGGCTCAGGATAATGGACCTCACATTAACTAATTTTACCTAATACCATCGACACTTAGCGGTTAGGAAAAAAACTGTAATGTGACAGCTACTTGGCTAAGACTACGACAGAAAAAAATCATTTCAATTTAACTTCGAGGGCACGTGTGGTTTGGTGTAAAGGTATTAGATTGCTTCCTTCCGGGGAAACAACAGGTGGGGGGGGGGGGTAGGATGTTGGTGGTGCTGTTTAGGGAGGTGCTGACGGTGGTTTTGGGCGATAAAGCTCGCTATGTTCCGTACCAAAACAACCACAAAGACCATCAGCTGCAGCGTCAGACTTTTCGCTTTGAGTAATTTCTGCCGGCCCCAGATTGAACGGCTGTAGCCCAACCGCCATTGCTATTCTGTCTTTTATTTGGGACTATCGAGTAAAGCACTTCGTCCGTACGCGTTGACCATCATCTAAATTGATTTGTCTTTCACACAAAAACTTCTGTGGTAATGTTGCTCTATCGTCTCGATACATTTCGCAAAAAGCGTGCAAAGGGCAATTATGATGCCTTAGTATGTTTACTTGGGAACAAAAATTAAACAATGAGCGGAAATCCGCCTTCCAACAGAGCTAAACAGCTCTGCATGGTTCAAGTGAATGAAAGAAGCCGACAAAGCAATTAAGATATCTTCTCCACGGATTAGTGACTTCTTTCTTCAGTCCCCAAACACGGTCATATAACGGTTTGCCTATTACTGCAACTTTCAAGAGATTCTCAGCCAAGTCGCATTATCAGGCCAAGATCCAACAGTAACAGTCACGGTAAATATTTAAAAAAAATTGACAGGAATTGAAGTGTCAGGTCTACACCAATTCTTTAGGTCGTCACGCAATGCAGAGTGGCGTTGCGTGACGACATAAATAACGACTTTATTTTATATCGAGGTCAAAACGCTGTGATTTTTTATCTTTAGTTTTTATTACAATTTATAACATAAATAGGACCCTGCGCGCGCTCTGATTGGTCAAAAACCCATGTTTTTTCAGAGTATGTTTCATAGAAAAAGCGTGTTTTATTGTTTTGCGCGCGTAAAATCTATATCATAAAGCAAATGAAGAAGCCTAATCCGTGTATTACACTGTGATTAAACACTCCGGACATTTGAGAACACTCGAGAAATGTAGAAAACACTCGCCTGCGGCTCGTGTTTTCTACATTTCCCTCGAGTTCTCAAATGCCTGTCGTGTTTTATCACAGTGTAATACACGGCTTAGGCTTCTTTATTTGTTAAATATATATATGTTTTCATTTTTAGCCTACACTTTGGCAGCTGTCCAGTAGTGCGCGTAGCTGGAAAACAGGTACATATCATCTTGTGACAATCTACGAAACCTCGAGACTCCTTGTGATACTCGATGGGAGCCCATGTGAGACCTAACTGTCAAGCCTTGTGATACCTCGTGTGACTTCTGTGACATCTTGTGATATTTCGATACCGCAAAATACTGTTGAGGACCTTGTGACATATCCCGGAGATTTATACTTGTATACTTGTTTACTTACTTACGATTGAACTATGCTCTCGTTGGGTGCCGGAACATTTTGTGATACCCTTTGATTCTCACGAATTACGGAACCCAATCCTCTCGTCCACAAATCCAGCATCAAGTGCAACTTTGATGTGACTAAAATATAATGTAATTTTTTGCTTGGGTGATGTAGGTCAGTGGGTCAGTGGTGTACACTTCCTTAGTCGTGCATCCGCATACTTCAAATAAGCACTTAGTTGTTGCCGGCCCTCGTTATGACCTATGAAATATAACATTTTGATCATATCTGTACGGAAGTGTGGTCTATTCATTTGGCACTCTGGGCTCTGCACAGTGGTCTGTTTTCGAGTGCTGCCTGGGAAGTCATTTTTACAGTGCCTTTCCCCTCCTATTGTATACCAGTGAAGTGTAAGGGCAACTTAGCAAAGTACTGTGGGACAGGTTGTACAGGACTAGCATCCTCTGTAGGGATGAGGTCTAGTATCATGCTTAAAATGGCGGGAGGAGCAGTTGATTCAGGCGAGGTAACCGACGTTTAGTCAGCCATCGTTTATTTCCGAAATCCACCGAGCAGAATAATTGAAATGGAAAGGTAGCCCGTATTCTAACTGCTGCGATGAGCCACCGAGAAGGACTGGCTGAGACTCACAGGATCTCCCACCCTTAATGCGACGCAAGCACAATCATCAACATAAAAAGCTTATGCGCTTGTGAGGACGACCACGACATAAGCATGAGCAGAAGCCTTCTGCTTAGGCTAATGCTTATACATATGTCAATGTTATGCTCAGTGGGGACATGGTTGGCATAAACATGTAGTGCTCGCTGATTGGCTGAACGTCTTTCGCTTATGCCAACCATGTCCATAAGCAGCAGAAGAACACAAGGTGTTGCGGATATTCTTATGTAGCTTGTCCGACCGTCCACTAGCGTGTGAAAACAGCCGTCCTTCTTCGCCCCCGGCCCGAGTGGCGTTTGTTTTTGCAGGCTAGCCGTCCACACACGCTTCTTATGTTTATGCTCACAGTTATGCTTGGGTCGCAAGTGAGGACCGGACTTTACAGGCAACATGTGAGAGCACTCCATACGTTCCTACTTTTTTTAACCGGACAGTGTATATTTTTCATGCCCAGGCTGGATATTCCTATTTTTTTTAGATCTGCCGACCTTTAGACTGAGAATATTCTTGCGTACATTCCTTAGTTACAGAGTATACACTGTATTTCTTTTCTGTAAGATAATATTGATTTTCCGGCCTAGGCTGAATATTCTCATTTTTCTGCCGATTGTAGGCTGATGATATTATTGTGAATATTCTTAGATTATGTAGTATGACATTTCCGTGTTATTGACTTTGATCAGTGGCGTTGAAGTAATCCTGATTTGACACCCATCGGCTTGTTCTTTTTAGGCCAGAAATGTTGTTAGTATCGAACTTAACGGCTGGTGCTGTTTTTTCGTTTTTTGGCTAGTTTTCCGTTTAAAAAAGAAAGAATTTTGTACTGTTAAGTAAAAAATCAAATAACTGAATTGTACTTACAAATTTCAACACACAAATTTATAGTCTTTCAAAATCTCAGCGTCGGCCTTGTTTATTCTTAAACTCAGTCTTAAAATTTCGCAAATGTTAGCCTCGATATTCTTATAAAATATATTCTTTTAGTATATACCACACAAGTGAATAGTACTTTTCGCACGCGCTGATTGGCTAGCTTGGAGGTGATTAGCCAAGTACTATTCACCTCCGAGCAGCCGAAGAAAAACAAAGTGGCTTTTGTCGCTATATTTCAACTAATGAAGTTACTCTTTGGGCTGCTAGTTATTCAGCTTGTGTGGTATATACTAAAACAATTATTCACCTCAGTGTCGGTGAAAGTGGTGGATATTTACCTCCACTTCGGTGAATAATTGTTAAATAAAAAATAAAATGTCATATTTGTGTTTCAGTTAGATAAAAAAGAAGGGGCCAGGAATTGAATTATGAAATAGAATTGTTGGTGTCTGAATTGCGTTACATTGCGCACCATATGTACTTTTCAATGGTAACATTCCGCATAAAAGTTCAAACAATCATACTATGTGATTTTATTGAATTTCTTTTCCATCAACATATTAAACATTCTTAACAAAATCCCAGCCATCGGTATATTCTTAACATAGTTTTAAAATTACGCGATTTCCAGCGTTAAAATTCTGCGACGCAACCTAATGCCGTTAGGTGTGCACGCACCAAGTAACTTAACTCCTCTTTATATTACTCCTGCTTGAACTTCACTTATTACAGAAGTGGTTTTATATTAGAGCCGTTTTCAATTGAGTGTCGAAAATAATCAAGTAATCATTACTTTGGTTTGGTTTTACTACGGTTTGAGACTGGCTTAGTAATTTAATTGTTAAGTAACTGACATTTTTTTCATATATAATTTCAGATATGATAGGGCAGGAGTCCATTAATTCCTGATAAAGTTTCGTTCTGTCGTTCCGTATGGAAGGTGCAGCTCTCTGCGGTCCGTTGGGGGAAATAACTTTGAGTCTGTTTCTTAATCGGCTTAAAGATGAGGTGGATAAGCGAGGGCAAAAGAAGAGTGTTTCCCTCTTTAGCCATAAATTATTTTTAATTCAGCATAGCTCACCAAAAATCAAAGCTGTGTTTGTGATAAATAACTAACGTATTAATGCTTAGTCGATGCTCCATTAGAAAGAACAATTTTAAAAGTGTAATCGATGCTAACCTGCCACCACCTTCCCCCACCCAAAATCCCTGTACACCCCCTGGGCATTTTCATGACCACAGCTCAGGACTAGCACGGTTTCCCTTTCTCTTTGCGGTAGTCATTAGCTTTCTTTGCTAGAAACTGATGTTAATTCGATTTTCCACCTCTTTGTTGGCGCGCTGCCTGTTTTATACAGTAAATTTAAAATCTGCCTGTTGTATACACAATCACATTGCAACTATGATCAGGCACGATTTCCAAATTTTGAGGCGGAGCCGGAGTCAAGGTCAAGGACGAGCTAAGAGCACGTATGACACGGTATTCCTCTCCATGGTCACGTACAAATCTTATTATCTTTTTAGTAACCAGTAATCTTCGACAGTATGTACTAAGGACAAACATCCTTTTCTTTTAGCGATAAGCGAAAACAAACAGCCCTTTATCTGATCGTGTCACACCCCCTAGGGTCTGCACAACTGTCATGTTTTCATTTTATCGCTTCTCAAACCACAGGTGGCCCAGACATGGCTCTCCTAAAAAACGTCTTAAAACTGAACACAGAGACATCAAAATAACGCCATACAAACATAAGGTAAGCCACTTTTATCTAAATTATTTTCTACGCGCAGCATTTAGAGCAATTTTCGAGCATTCATAGACGGCTAAAAATCGTAACGCAATCGCCAACAGCATAACGTCACGTATTACTCGTATAGAACGTCTGGCAGACAACGAGCTTTGATGAACAGTTCGTGCGACCAAGTATTGTTAGCATCTTTCCTCTCCTCCTCCGCCATAAGAAGGCAGAGGCGGCTAGGGGATTACGAAAGTAGTCCGGCTACATAGTAAATTTCAATTTGTTCCAAGATACTCTGAGATTATTAAACCGCGCAGCCGTAGGCTGGGCGGTTTCTTGCTCTGCCTTCGGGTTTTTTTTTTGTCGGTGAGCAGACCCAAACTCCCACGGCCAATTGCCTTGACTGGATGATGTCATCATCAGCCAATTACAGGCCATTTCTCAGCTCTTTTCGTCATATCCCCCCATCAGGAGGGTTTTTTCAAGTTAGCGAATTAACTGTTTACACAAAAAAATGGCGGCCAAATGGAGAAAATTTTTATTTGGTCCAACTTGGTCCAAAATCCTTCGGCGATGGGCGTCAGGACATTTGCAAGGATAAAGCATCTAATTTGGGACCAGTTGCTGGCTACTAAGGCTGAAATCATCCAGAGTTAAGCTGAATTCCGTTTTGGGTGCGAAACAGAAGATTTTGTAATCTGGAATTGTAGTTTCTGTTCGCTTTCGAAGGGAATATTCAATGCGCTAAAAAGGGTAATACGTCTGGCCATGGAATGCGCTGACAGTGATAAATAAGATCGTGTTTACTTCGCTAGAAGCAATGGTGGAATTTTCTGGGAAAGAATTAAAACCTAAGCGCTTGTCAAAAACCCCTTTAACATATGTAAATTTATATTCGTTTGAAAGGTCAAGGTATTTTTTCGTTGGACGTAAACAAATGTCTACGACTACAAGTCACGCTAAACTCGCGCTATGCAAAGAATGTAATCAGATATTCCTTTTTTCGTATATTTGCTGAAGGGCATGGGCCGCAGGAGAGTCACGTTTCGCAGACAAACCGCGTTTTTTTAAAGCGCGGTTTACAACCGCACCGCGGTTCTTGTTCATGCTTTGCCGAGTAGAACTCTGCACTTTGGCTATCATTAGTTTCATCATCACTTGATAGTTTCCTCCCCATGTTGTAGTGTGGCAGGATATCGAAATTTTTAGCTGGGGTGACTCACCCTCGGGACATTGAGCTATTTAGGGAGCACTAACAAGCATAAGTTTTCCTTTTTCTTGTCTTCCTCCTTTTGCCCTGCCATTTCCATGCTGACTAAGGGTTGAGTTCTCCGTCAAAACGTAAGGAATTAAAAATACTATTACGAGAGGATTATCGATTTTCCGTCGATGTACATGTAACAAAAAGACAAAGAACAAAGACCATTATGGATCATAATGACAATCGCTTTCTTATTTTCTCATCGCTAAACCAGTACAATATTTACATTCTTAGGGTTAGCTTCAAGAATAGGCTGCGAACAGTCTCTGTTTTCCTCGAAAATCTGTGAGGAAGAACGGCAAGCAAGTAAGCGTGCGAGCGTGACTGTGAGCTTGAATTGCGATGCCGCGAGCCGCTAGTAGCGCGGGCGTCGGAAGAAGGGCGATTTTCGAGGAAAAGCGAGACTATTGGTAATTAATAGCCTGGGGATTATGCAAATAACAGTATAAAAGAATTTACACGAGTTCCATCCCATCACTAGCACAGAGACAAATGACGCCATACAAAAGGTAAGTCCCTGGTTCTATAATCAAATTCTCGAGGAACATTGGGCGATATATCATATATCTCTGTTCAAAAGGTCAGGTGAAAACAAGGTAATGTTTGTCTCATCATACTAAAGATTGTCACTTTCAGATATATGCTTGTATAATAACGCAACTGATTGTGAGTTCTCATGCAAATTGTGTTATTGAAAGTCTTTTGTTGAAAAAGAATTGTCGAAAAGTGTAAATGATTGTCGTTTCGTGACAACGAATTTTATTTCGACGAAAACGAAAACACATTTGTAGGTATTGTTTATTTTTTGATGATTTTGAATGTTAATAACATTCAAATACATATGCAAATACATTTGCATTGGAAATTAATACCCTGTGGATTATGCAAATGACAGTATACAAGATTTTACACGTGTTCTACCCCATCACTCTACTCGAAGCCGCGAAAGCGAATAGGCTGGCGAGCCACCCTCCCCACCCTCTCACCCTCCCATCCTCCCACCCAACGAGTAAGTCGGGCTTGATCTAGCTGTCCGCTTCTATTTTCGCCTGGTGTTGGACTATTACCAGGGTAGGATATTACACTGAAAGCAGTCTACTTGAAGAACGTGGTCAAGGAAATCACTTTGCTTCCCACTTTTGGTTAATCTTTGCTCATTACTGAACCAAAATAATCTTTTGACTATTTGCTTGTTTTGTCCAAAATTACAGAGAAGTGTTCATCAAAGTATTAAAATAGATTGCACATTTCTAATTTGCGAAGCATTTTATTGTTTAATTATTTTTGTTTACATGCGAGAGTTTGGCTTTTATATTTTATTCGATCGGAGCATGTCGAAACGAAGAATGACAATTTAACATACTCTCAGGAACACAACTTACAGTAAAGATTTCGTTTCAATAATTTCGATGGCATCGAAATATTGAACTGAACCGAAACAAGAGACCATGATCCACCTCATTTTCTCTTGACCGAAACAAAGTAACCCTTACCGGTAAAACGGTTTCATTGTTCATTGCCCCCGCAGAGTTTTGGCCCAGAGGCCAAAACCCGAGGAGGCATTAATAGGATCCCCCGCGTATAAATAATTGCCCCCGCAGGGTTTGGCCCAGAGGCCAAAACCCGAGGAGGCATTAATAGGACCCCCCGCGTATAAAGAATGTGAAATATTGGTGTAGTATCTGTAGTGTGCGAATCGAGCCCGATTTAAAGAAACTAGGCGCGCACGGCGGTCCCGGTTAATTGTTTGAGTAAGCTCGCAAGGCAACTTTGGGTAATTCAGGACGAGGAGGGGTATCGCGTACGCGCGCGATAAGTTATTCAGCAGTACTGGATAGAATTGTTCCGTACAGAACTTGATTTGTTAGACGCAAATCGGTAACGGGGTCGACAGACTCGATCCAAACAGCACACGTATAAAGTAAACAGATCAGGATCACAAATCAAAACTCAAAACCCACTCAAAGAAACAACAGCAAATTGTATCCGAAGTAACTGAGTTTAGTTTCCTTTTGTTATCTCAAGGATCAGAAGATAGTAAAGGATTTATAAACGGTGTCGTTTCAAGGATTATTAGATAATTCTTGTAGCCACGTGCACGAGTGTAGTCGCGTTGGTTCGCTCTGACACGAGCACGAAGAGTACGAATAACTTTTTAAATCTATCGTCACTTACTTGAAATAACAGAGATTTTTGTTCATTTTCTGTGATTTGAAGGATTGCAACGAGAGTAAAAGGTCAGATCAGCCTGTTATTTTAACGATTCTGTGGAGACGTATTTTGTAATAAAAGTGGTACAGTTCATTACATAATAAACGTGATATCCAAGTCGGGGGCAGATGTAGTGAGAACTATTACTAGTGTGAAATATTGGTGTAGTATCGGTAGTATGCGAATCGAGCCCGATTTGAAGAAACTAGGCGCGCACGGCGGTCCCGGTTAATTTTTCAGTAAGCTCGCAAGGCAACTCTGGGTAATTCTTGCAGCCACGAGGACGAGGAGAGGTATCGCGTACGCGACTTGATTTGTTAGACACAAATCGGCAACGGGGTCGACAGACTCGATCCAAACACCACACATATAAAGTAAACAGACCAGGATCACAAATCGAAACTCAAAACCCACTCAAAGAAACAACAACAAAATGTATCCGAAGCAACTGAGTTTAGTTTCCTTTTGTTATCTCAAGGATCAGAAGTTAGTAAAGGATTTATAAACGGTGTCGTTTCAATGATTATTAGATAATTCTTGCAGCCACGTGCACGAGTGCCGGTAGTCGCGTTGGTTCGCTCTGACACGAGCACGAAGAGCACGAATAACTTTTTAAATCTATCATCACATACTTGAAATAACAGAGAGTTTTGTTCATTTTGTGTGATTTGAAGGATTACAACGAGAGTAAAAGGTCAGATCAGCCTGTTATTTCAACGATTCTGGGGAGATTTTGTAATAAAAGTGGTACAGTTCATTACATAATAAACATGATATCTAAAGCGGGGGCAGATTTAGTGAGAACTATTACTAGTTAACATATCTTTGATCTCTCGTATGATTTGGAGCACGAGAGCGCGTCACGTGTGAATCATAATGTACTGACATGTACTCTAATCCCAGCATCGAAAGAGATCAGTTTATCAGAATCGTGCCGGCAGACGTTTTCTGGGCGCCAAGTTCTGCACGTGACATCTACACGGCCACAGCAGAAACGCAGCTACATCTTTAACGTGAAAAAAAAAAAAAAAAACGATTGCTTTTACCCAAAGGCGTTTGAGGACAGCGCCCACTAAGTACAGTGGAATCCCGATTTCTCGAACCTCCAGGGGAAACGCAAATTGTTTCGAGAAATCGGAGAATTCGAGAAATCGGGGGTAAAATTATAGTGTTTGACTGACGAGAGGGAACGACTTTTGGTTCGAGTTATCGGGAGGTTCGAAAAAATGAGGGTTCGAGAAATCGGGATTCCACTGTACAAACGTTTTTGCGCCAGATTAGGACCGTATGGAAACGTAGATCTTTGCAAGGGCTATTGGAATCCACAAAGATAAATGGGGGTAGCCATGCATTTTTTCCAGATAATTAGCCTTGAATCTCAACAAAAATGCTGACATTAACATTATTCTGAAAAAAAAGGAAAGAATATTTTTTCACAGATTTCCTTAGGATTTGCCTTTACATACATAAAAGAAAACACGTTTATAAAGATCTTAAAATGAGGTAAATGGTAACATAAAAAACATTTTTGATATGTTTTCAATAACAGAATCGTTGTAACAGCGCTTTTAGTGCCTCTGACAGTCTTCCTCAGGTTCAGCTAAAACAAAGTCTGAATAACTTTTTCTCGCAACCAGAAACTAATTACATGTTGAATAGGCTTGCCACTTCCATTTCATAACATAAAATGCAGGGGTAACCACGCGTTATAAGTTATTTCTTTTACGGTGCCCGTTAATTTTTTCCTGTCACCTCCCCATGGAGTAATACATTTGCATCTCTGGCACTTGTTTTGCGCGCGCACTACGCCATCTGCAGGCACATTGTTACCATGGTAACAGAAGAAACTGGATTGGAAACTCTTTGAGGCGACCGTCATAACCTGGTGGAATTTTGTGACGTCACAAAAATTCTATTTTGATCGATCGGCCATAGTTGATCCAAGTGCAAAAGTATTTGGCTTCATATTTACAAAAGCCGATGACTCCATTGACTTCAAGGACATTTACTTATTGCTGTACAGGCAGCAAATCGTAGAAGAGATTTCTTGAAGACATTTAGTAATGGCTGGACCGTGCACATTCACGATCCTAATACAGGCACTCGTCAAATCCGAGACCTGCATGCAAGACTGAATCTTCCACTGTGTTGTTCCAGAGTCCGTAAAAACTAAAATCTTAATATAAAATTTTTCGTCTTACCTCAGCACCAGAACAAATGCTGACGTAAGTTGTCAGCTATCGTTCTGGTGCTGAGGTAAGACGAAAAATCTTAAATTAAGATTTTAGTTTTTACAGAGTGCATGTTTTGACGGTATTGTTTTGGTTTTCTATTTCGCAAAATGACACCGAGTGTTGGGAACCAGGCACCGCGATGTGTCATAACAGAGGGTTCTTTATATTGCTCAACACATTCAGTTGAAATACACGGCAAAGACGGCATCCGGAAAGCACTGTTGTCTTCAAATTCTGTCACTATGCATTTATGATACATAGCAAGGTTCGTGTTGATATAAGTTGACCCTTTCACTCCTAAGATTTCAATATGAATTCTCCTGTCTGCCATACATTTCTTTTTTTATTAGTTCTGATAACTTGGTGTTAATCAAACAAGATAACTTACATGTAGTTGATACATGAATGTTTCCCTGTTCTCATTACCTCTTCGCTTGACAATAATATATTGATATTGTGAGGAGAAAATACTGATTGGTTTCACCTGGGGAGTGGAAGAACAAAACAAAGGAAATTGCATCCTGTTTTTGCACTTTAACATTACTTTGTCAGTTAGGCAAGAAAAAAGTATATATGTGAGAGATCAGTAAGAAATGACTGGTTCATAGTCCAGCAAGGTTTCACGGTAAATATGTTTAGTATTTCCTGTTTTTCATTTGATGTCATTTCTCTGTTTACAACAGAACTATCACTACAGCTCTATCTGGGATACAGGGATGGTTAGAATAAATTAGTGCCTCAAAAAGTTGCATAAAAGTTTATGATGCTTGATCATGCACATATCTTTGCCAATGTCTCCTTGCACTGTGATTATATTAACTGCCTGTGTCTCTAAGGCTCTACAGCACCATTATATGAGATTAAATACTTCTACGACACAATTATTTTATCATGACACGCTTTTATGCCTTTGTAATGACATCTGCAAATGGGTAGACTTTCAAGTCTTCTTGGATAAGGACGGTAAACCGTAGGCCCCGTCTCACATTACTGGTATGGGACGTTAAAGAACCCACACACTGTTCGAAAAGAGTAGGGGACGTTGTCCCCGGTGTGATGGTTTATCACTTACTCAGTTCTTGGGGCACCTGTGTATTCTACTATTCTCTCTAATAAGATTGTGAACTGCGTGGCTGCAATTTGCGCCTTAATAAGCAGTCTGGCAAAGTCCCCCACAAAGTGTTGTAAAGCGCTTTGAGCGTCAGGATAAAGCGCTATATAAATGCCGTATATTTTTTTTATATATTGGAGAGGGCGAGAGAGAGGAGGAATCGTCTATCTAGGCTATGTAAACATGGAAAAAGTGCTCTTTTCATTTTATAAAATGATTCTCAAAAATATGCGTGAATCTAAAACATCACAACTGTGTTTACATCCTCTTATCTAAACTTACCTATCCACCAATGAGGGCACATGAAGTAGCTTGGTTGTTTTATAAAATAATATTGTACATATTTTGGTGTGGCTGTGAAGCAATTTCAATCAGCAAAATTTTGAGGAATCAAAACAGAATGAGAATTCTAGGGAACCAATGTTAATTTCTCTACTTTTATACACACAATTTAAGTTCAACAGGGTAGAGTGTTTTTGGTTTGTATTCAGTCTACTTAATGGACCAGTCGACTCATGGCATAGTGCATAACCTTAATATGGTAATGTTTAGTACTTTTTGTGAGTTCTGTGAGTCAAAGGCCTCGTTTATCAGGTCTGGTCTATATACTGTTGCAACAAGCTCTAAAAGACACTACTTTTAATGGTTGCATAATGAACTAAGATAACATGTGGTCACAGAGGCCCGCCCAAAAATATTCCTGAAGCTTGTCTAAGAAAAAGCAACAACATAAATACAACACCAAAACTTACACTTTCTTTTATTTCAGTAATTTACAAGTAACTTTTTAATTTCAAGAATGTGTGATGCTCTTAACAAAAGTGTGATTTAAATACAAACTTTACGATCAGAGGGTCATAATAGACCATGATCAGACAGTTCTTAACTTGAAACAAACTAAATAACATTATATGAGTATTAAAAGTATGGCAAAGTTTACTGCTCAATAAAACCATTCCAAGAGACATTGTACTCTTTGTAAAATATATAGAGGATATTACACGGTGAATTTTATGTTCGAGTGGCAAGAACAATATCTCGCGAGTGAGCGCAGCAAACTCGTGAGATATTGCCACGAGAACATAAAATTCATATCTTCGAGCTAACGTGTAATGTTCTTTTTATCATATAGACACACTGATGACGGCGTTTTGACGATTTTCCGAAGATTTCCGACCACTTTCCGAAGATTTCCGAAAATTCTCCAAAACTTGTCCAAAGGTCACACGAACGTTGCCGAACATTTCCCGAAAATTGCAGAAGATACCCGAAGCTTTCCGAAGATTGCCGAAGACTTTCGAGGAAGACCCAAAGATGTTTCGATCATACACCAACGAATTGAAGTGCAATTTAAGAGACAGACTTGATATCAGTGAAATCATCGATATCCTCACTAGTGAGGATATGGAAAATTTAATAAATCGAATGTGGTTTAGCGTGGTCTATATGTAATGGTAATAGGACTGAGTGGAGTCCAATTCGGTCTGTAATCGTACGAGTTGTAACAATTACAGACCGAATTAAATGACACGAAGTCTTATTACCAATTAATCATAAAAATTACAATTTCCGAGGAAAGAAGAATAGCCAAGTTACGGAAGATAGGGAAAATTTGCATTAAGGTGGCTCGTACCAGTTTTCAGGTTTTTGACGGCTCGTAACTTTGTAAGAATAGAACAAAAAGGCAGACCAGGGCCACTGTAATATTTTTGTAAATTTGGATTATATAATTTATACTTTACCTAAAACAGCTGTTATTTTCTCGTCAGCAGTTACCATGGCAACATTCCAAAAGGATTTTCCAGACCTGATTTTTCGCTTATGTCACTAATAACTAAAAAATTAACCCGGTGACCCCAAGTTTTTTTTAAACCATGGCTTTTGGCATCTGAAAAGGCAATTGCACAACAATTTAAAAAAAATGTACGGAGCCGATTTGTCGTAAGCTTGGAAAAACGACAATTTGCATAGAGTGCAAATTTCCTTCCGTAGAATTTTTTTAGTTTTTTTGTTTTGACGTTTGCTCTCAATGATAACATTATATTAAAACAATAAAAAGAAGTGGTCACCGGATTTGTTTTCATGCAAAAGCCTTCGCGAGTTCCGTTATTCCCACGCGCGTAGACACGCATTCAAAAATCCAGACTTTATAAAATCAGCATTTGCTCATGAGCTGTTTTGACTACCGCTGACTGCTTCGTGTGCCCGCGCGGGCGAGCGGGCTCGGAACAGGCGTTTTGTTTTGTTTGCTGTCGTTTGATGCTAAAACATCATTTACAGTTGTAATTGTCGTTAAAGACAACCTCCTGGGCTTACTCTGTAGGATTTTTACACAATTTCTGGGTAGATTTGCTGTGTTTTACGAGTCCTTAATACGTTCTCGGTGGCTGCACGATCGATCGAGTTTCCTTTGAAATTTGGGAAACATTGAATTCCCGAAACAATTTTTCTTAAATACACAGAATCGACTAGAGTTGTTCCAGCAGGTTAAGCCTCCTTTATATGCGAATTTCGTCTCCAACAGTACAAAAGTGACCTTGGGCAAAAAAATGCCGCGCGCCGCCATATTTGTTTTGGTCGTGACACACGATGGTGATCTACTAAAATGACGCAAGTAACTCTAAGAAGAAACGAAATCACTTCAGCACTTGAAA
>OZ026609.1:11094792-11097292 GCA_964020085.1 Micromussa lordhowensis
GTTATTTTGGTCATGGACAAATTAACCTTTAAATTGAAGGAAAGTCAAAAATAGTAGTTTACTAAGATAGGAAAACACCAAAGAGATAATATTATACCATTACAGAATAAGGATGGTTAAGGATTGAGAAGATTGACATGGATTGCAAATGATGAACTGGACAAATTTAGGTTAACCTTTTCAAGATACGCAAACCATGACATAGCTCCTTTAACTTGCCAAAAAATTTCTAAAGTGCGGGATCTTCGTGGATTTTGTTGTAACAACATAATCTCCTCTGGGATGGAAAGAGAGAACCAGACTATTTTTACAAAAGATTTCGCACTAATCTGTAGCCCCTCCCAAATCTGGTCATGTAAGAAATACTGTTTTTGCTCCTGTTCCTCCAAAAGCTGTTTTAAGTTAATGCACAGGATCACAAATGAAATAGACGGGCCTTCTGTCCATAGCATACACATTTTTAGTTTTAAATATAAGTATCTCTTTCGGTACACCTGGAGGGCAATGAAAGCAATAAAATTTACTGTGTGGATAAGCACCATTCCATGTGCAAGTCAAACACTAGTGTTCATCATGAAGGGATATCAACTTCTGTAGAAAGAAAAATAAAATCACTCAATTTGTTGCATGGCTAATATCTCTCTCCTCTATTGAAAACATGATCTACCTGGAAAAGGGAAAGTGTGGCCGTCTTAATAAACCAGGTACTACTTATATGGTGCTTACATGGTTCTATCTGTGTCTTTTATGTACAATGCATTTAAGCTAAGCGAATTGAATTTATACAACAACTGACACAAAGTCCCTAAGCCTTTTACAAAATTCTGCTATCTAAAATTCGAGTTTATACGAGCTTAAAGGCAATGACTTGTATTATAAGCTTAAAATCCTTGAATTTCCCCTACAGAGCAGAGAGCAGTTAGCTGACTTGTGGTTCAGACATCGTCCAAGTATTTGCATGAGTATGCATTTCGAATCATTATCACGCATGTTCGAACAAATACGTCAACACACTTCAGAATTTACAAGAAGTAAACCTGACTTTGGACGCTAGGAATTACATATCAGCGCCGAAAATATGACCAATCCACAATTTGAAGTTTGAATTAATTGCAAATGTTATAGTTTACTTTTATTCACTGAAGAAATATGAGAAAAATGAGTCAAAAAATCATGGATTTATGCTTGAAATTTGGCTAACAGTTGACCATTTTTGACGCACATTTCGGCGTCCTAAGAAAAAATTACAGCCATAACATAATACTGTCACCTTACTCATCCATGTGTGGTTTGGGCGGGTTGGTTCCGGCAAAAAAACAAAAACAAAATAAGGCGGGTAAATCTTTACCAATGTGTTGCAACTAACCAAAAACACAAAAACTCGAGGGAACACAACAGTACATTTTCCTATACTAACGCCATTTTCTACGTCATAAATTTCCACTAGGTTCCACCATGTTGAAATATGCCCTTAGCCAATCAGCGTGTTCAGTACACTACACGTGCATGTAGTTTCCTATCTAGTCTCTTCTACTATTCATAATGAGTACAGCTGGATTTCAGTTTAACAAATTGACAGCAGTTTTTCATTCGTCTGTCCTGTTATTGATCATTTGATTTCGTCAAAACATTGTCAAAATAGCTGTTGATCCGCAAACTACTTTGACAATATTATGACGAAATTCATTGTCAATAGCAGTGGAAAAGGTAACTGTCGTATGAGCGGGAGGCTATGAGTTCAATTGTTAGCGAGGCACGAACTTCTTCTTTTCTTTTTCGCTTACTTTCTTTTTCTTTTTTCTTTCTTGCTTGTTTCTTTGTTTGTTGTTGTTGTTGTTCTTCTTCTTCTTTAGCGTTTGCCTTTCCGATGCGCGCTTGTGTTAAATGAAAGGAGAAAAAATACAAATAATTAATGACTGAAACAGAAGGATTGGCAAATCGAAAATAACTTACCTTGAAAACTGTAAGTTGTACAAGAAGAACTCAAACAAAAAAAGTGGCACACACAACACGCTACGAAACAATACACCCAACAGAGGCTGCAGAACGCTGGTAATGACCGCCATCGAACGAAATAACTAGTACCCAGTCTACCTAAAGGGCAAAATATGCTCTCGAAGGTCTGTCACCTGTCATCCCGTATACATAAATGCATACATAACCACAAGATTTGCTCTGACTTAGAAGGCCTTATGTATTTATAATGCATAAGCCCACAAAAATACCTCCACACGAAAGTGCAGAAGACACGTTAGATTCTACCCAAAGCAACAGCGGATCTTCCTCAGTTCAGAGCCCTAAAAGTAATGTTCTAGACCTGCTCACGTACGCACGGCTCACGTTTGGCTTTGCAGATGAAATTAGAAACTGTGAGTATTACTCGATATTCACAAACGTTCCTTGAAAGGAAACCATAGCCGGGATACTTGACAAGACAAAACCGGTTTGATAAGACGCATAATATGCACTTCCTTTCCAAGTTTTCTTGCTACTTGAAATT
>OZ026609.1:11104792-11149792 GCA_964020085.1 Micromussa lordhowensis
GAACTCCACTTCGACTTCTCAAGAGGTATGTTAATGTACTCGCTTGTAGACGATCATGTTGCATTTCTCTGGAGACTCGTCTGGTTTTACTGAAATAGTTAATAACTTAGGCCGTTTTCTTTTAATTTTTTTCTGTGTTTCTATTGCCCTTGCTAATGTATCCTGTGGATTGATTAATTTTCAAGTAGCTACAGAAGACATGCATGTGTTTGCAAAATGTCATGTTCTGCATACATTTTCTTTTTGCCCGTTGCGTGACTTTGTTGACCCTTGCCAATTTGTTTCTTTTGATGTACAAGTGCTCACCGGTAGACTAAAATTCTGTTGCGATACATTTTGGGCTGCTTTGGAACTCCAATAGCAATTGATAGTTATCAACTTATCGTTTCCAGTGTTACTGTTGTCCTTGCTAATGTTTCCTGTGGATTGGCTAATGTTCAAGCACCTACATAAGAGATGTGTTTTGAAAATATCCTGTTCTGCATATATTTTCTTTTTACCCGTTGCGTGACTTTGTTGTAGACGACGAGTATTCCTCTTTTCGCGTAGTCTTCCGTGCCCACGCGGCCATTTTTTTTTTCGAGGTTTTCTTTCGGGTCACGCACGACGGACTAAGCAAAAGAGGAACTTCTCGTCGTCTAACTTTGTCGACACTTGGCAAATTGTCGCTTTTGATGTAATGAAATTTAAGCCTACAGCAAACAATAAGGAAATACCTGTTTAACTTTCTTTCTAAGGGGAATAGCTAATAAAGGGTAACACAGTGAAAATTGTGGCCTGCGTAGCCTGGCGGTTTTTAAGCAATTTGAGGGCGATAGGAAAGCGGTAGACTTTCAGAAAAGTCCTTCGTCTTGTTTATTTCAGTACCCGCCGAAGGGTAAAAAGGCTTGCATACACACATGCATGTTCCGCTGTCTGTTCCGTTCGTCTACAGACACAAATTTTATACGGCATATACCTTCGGTAGGTTTCACTTTAAGAATGGTTCGAATTGCATTTATTCATCCAGATCTTGGAATTGGTGGTGCAGAGCGTCTTGTTGTGGATGCTGGCTTAGCCCTGAAATCACGCGGGCACAAAGTCCACTTTTTCACTTCACATCATGAAAAATCTCACTGCTTTGAAGAGACAAGAAATGGGTCGTTACAAGTTACTGCTGTCGGAGATTGGCTTCCTAGAAGCTGCTTTGGTTACTTTTACGCGTTCTGGGCTTATGTAAGAATGATTTATGTCTCCTTGTATCTTGTGTTCTTCTCATCATGGCGGATGGATGTTGTCTTTTGCGATCAAGTGTCTGTGTGCATCCCTGTTCTTAAGCTCAGCAAGGCGCGGATTGTGTTTTACTGCCATTTTCCTGACCTGCTGTTAACTCAGCGAAAAAGCTTGCTTAAAAGGATCTATCGTGCTCCGTTAGACTGGCTAGAGGAAGTCACAACTGGCATGGCAGACATTGTTCTTGTGAATAGCAACTTCACCGCTGAGACTTTTGTGTCAACATTTACTAGTCTGCGCAGCAATCGCCCACAAGTCTTGTATCCCTCACTAAATTTCTCATCATTTGATATACCAGTTGCAGCAGAAGAAACCAACAAAGACCTGATACCACCTTCTGCTAAGTTTATGTTCCTCTCAATAAATCGTTATGAGAGAAAGAAAAACCTGAATCTGGCCCTGGAGGCATTAGATTGGCTTAGAAATATTATTAGTGACACGGAATGGAAGGATGTACATTTAGTTATGGCAGGTGGCTATGATGATAGAGTTGTAGAAAACAAGGAACACTTCTTGGAACTGTGCAAACTGGCAGAACAATACAAACTCAGCAGTAAAGTGACATTTGTGAGATCATTTAGTGACACTCAAAAACTGACACTTCTTAATCAATGTACATGCTTGATTTATACTCCAAGCCATGAACATTTTGGTATAGTTCCAATTGAAGCCATGTACATGAAACGTCCAGTGATTGCAGTCAATAGTGTTGGACCATATTAAAGGATCACCTCATTTTAACTCGACGTCGTGGTGTATATATTCGATGTATGGATCGACTCAGTTGATTAACCTATCGCCGTCGGCCGCTTCGCGGCCTAACATATTCTGCCCTACCGCTCTACCCTACCCCGCTTTTCGGTCTAACATAAAAAAAAATTAAAATTCAAGAGGTCGACTTGTGGCAAGTCTAGGAAAGCTAGACTTTCAGAAAAGTCCTTCGTCTTGTTTATTTCAGTACCCGCCGAAGGACTTTTCATACTTGATTGGCGCCAATTTTAGCGACCCAAAAAGGGGTCGCTGCGCTTTAACCAATCAGAGGTCTCCTGGATATTCCCTGGGGACCCAAATGTCAACTATGCTCAACGAAACGTGACTTGCGGTTAAATTTAATATGGGGTCGATTTGCGAGCTTGAAAGGCCACGGGATATCTAAATTGCTTTACTACCAGAAGAAAACATTGGAAGCATATCTGTCCGGAAGAGATGTGTTTGTTTCTGCGCCAACCGGAGCTGGGAAAAGTTTGACTTTCGAGCTAGCGCCGTATGCGTTTGATTGTTTGAATGGAGATCAAGCGAACAGCGCTCTTTGTTGCTGCGAGTTTCTTCCGCAGTACCACCACTTTCTTCGGCACGTGCAAGCCTTTTTACGGACGTTGTCCCGCCTTTTTTTCTTGGCTTCAATGGACTTCCTCGATAATTCGAAGCTTTCTCTTACATCAAGAATCTTCCGAACTACGGTTTCGTTTTTGTCTGCGCAATTTCGGCCCAAAATGTTTGTCAAAAGTGAACCTTCGCAACTGGACACATGTACCTCCTTTCCAGTGATCAACTCAAGATTTAAACACGCTTTGGTAATTTTTTGCCTCCCGATATCGTCAATTTTCGTTTAAAATCTTCGTTCCTAATCTCTTTAGTACAAAGTAAGAAAATTTGCTCTTTCGACCCTTGAGAAACGCATACACGTTCGATATTTTTGGTCGGAGTGAAACCGATACTTTCCGCCATTCAACTCAAGGTCTGAGACACCAGTTGCAAGTCACGCCACTCCTCATTTTTGGCGCGAAACGTAAATGGAAACCCTTCAAGCGAGACAAGTCGACCTCTCGCGACTTCGTCGCTCGGTCGGCCGCTTCGCGGCCTAACATATTCTGCCCTACCGCTCTACCCTACCCCGCTTTTCGGTCTAACATAAAAAAAATTAAAATTCAAGAGGTCGACTTGTGGCAAGTCTAGGAAAGCGGGAAAGCCGCGATAAGGAGCGCCAAAGCCGTGAGGAGCCTGGGAAACAGCCAAGCTACGCAGGCTATGAAAATTGTGAACTTCTGTTACAGGATATGTCGCTTTGTTCTGAGTTAAGTTTTAGGGATCAAATACCGTTCCTAATGAGACCCTTCTCAAGTGGCGGCCGAAAATTCAAAAATTTTCAATTTTGCAACATACATATTATACCCTCAGTCATACAAACGTCTGTAAATTTTACAATTTTCAACTTGCATTTTCTCAGCTGATATTTCACCTGAAATGCTGAAACTTGGCAGGGTTACTAAAGTTAAGGTGCTCTTTCTAGTGCTGGTATTCGTTTTTAATTTTGACTTATTTAAATTTTCGGCCGCCATTTAGGAGAAGGGTCTATTGTGGAATGCCTCAATGAAGAAACACTTCCAATGCCAGTTAGAAAATTGTCAATGATACAAATTATTGCGGGATAGCGTATTCTTTCTAGTAAGAAAACAATTCAAGTACATATAAAATGGTTTTCATTGCTTAATACAACGTTTGATTGGTTTTCTGACATGAAAAATATATGTGTTCCAGCAATAATTCTGGAGTACAACTGCGGATTTTTGCATGTAGGAGAAGGCTATTTACCTGTAAGAAACTGGTTCACTTAGAGTTGTTTCAGCGCTTGTGGTGCTTCTACTTTCTGTTGTATTAGCCGTTTGTAACGTGCTTTGACAACTGTAACTTGAAGTACTTGCAGTGCTTGCTGGGTTTGTAGTGCTTGTGGTGCTTGAAGTGTTGCCTGTCTCCACGGCTTCCAAACTTTCCGTTTCAGGTGGTCGATCGGGCATGCTCTCGTATATTGTAAGCTGGTACTGGTCGTCCTTAAGGTGAGAAATGGATGAACGTGGTAAGAAACCATGCAAATTGTCAAACAGTCCCGTCTACGGAAAATCCAAGTATTTTTTCTCGGTACAGGAAAGTTTTACATCCTTTTCATTTTGTTAGTTCACAACGGTCTATGCTAAAACGCACTACAATTCTTTTTTCTGGGTGGAGAAAACAAACAACAAAGTACAAAACGTAACCTACATTATCACCCGACCACGTCAGGGGAAGTCTCTTTGCCATTACATATAGAGATCCCTGTGAGCACAGCGAGACAACCTCGGTAGCGTTCCAATGAAAAGAACTTGATGTCTGTGGGATGGTTAATTTTTTCGTTCCCGGCATTGTGCTGTAAGGAAAAAAAGTAGCTTAAGCTTTCATGAAATCCAAAAACAATTGACATTTGTTACCACCACAAAACCTAGCTTGTGAACGCAAATAGATTTCCGGTTGTTGTGTCACGTCCGCTTTATTTCTAGGCGGAACAAAACAACGACCGCAAATACATCTTCTTTCCAATGCTAAACAAAACACACTACATGGAAATGTCATACCTCAAGTAGACATAAGGCAATACTTCTCCTTGTGACAGACCAAAGGCTGAGGCAAAAACACTGCTGACTTCTGCCTCTACCTGTGCAGCTTGCCAAACCGAGTGCAACGCGATTTTGCCGATAAGGCCCATTGCCGCCAATTTCGACCTTTTTTCTCCGCGGGGAATGGGAATTAGGACATTATCACCCGGCTGATGGGGAAGGCAGATTATGTCCTTATTAAAAATTTTTACGGGCTTCGGTCCAGTAGCCTTTCTTCGTTTAGGTGGCGGCGGCACACATCCGTTCGAACCGCGAAACACGGTAGGAAGTGGTGGTCACCTTTCCAATGTTGCAGTCCTCCCATTCTACAGATGAACGACAACAAAAGCCATTCGTCATGTAAATCACTGCATACAACTTTAGCAAATTGAAGATACGTGTGACGCAGCAAATGTAACGTTCTGCTTCGAGTTACTGGGGAGCGATAAATTTTTAACTATCAATCGCTATTCCAGAGTCCCAAATGCAGGCCAAAATGTATCGCAACAGAATTTAAGTCTACCGGCGAGCACATGTACATCAAAAGAAACAAACTGGCAAGGGTCAACAAAGTCACGCAACGGGCAAAAAGAAAATGTATGCAGAACATGACATTTTGCAAACACATGCATGTCTTCTGTAGCTACTTGAAAATTAATCAATCCACAGGATACATTAGCAAGGGCTATAGAAACACAGAAAAAAATTAAAAGAAAACGGCCTAAGTTATTAACTATTTCAGTAAAACCAGACGAGTCTCCAGAGAAATGCAACATGATCGTCTACAAGCGAGTACATTAACATACCTCTTGAGAAGTCGAAGTGGAGTTCGTTGTGGAGATGGAGGTTGCACTAGAGGAGGGGATCGCGCTAGTTGATGTGATTGGGAGACGCGATAGAGCCTGGTCAACAGCCCTTTGGACCGCCTGAGACACGGCAGAAGCGATTGACCTTGATATATCGTCTGACATGTTTGGAAGTTTCCCGCGTCTGAGACAGCGATCGTCTTGTGGCTTGTCACATGTACTGACACCGGTTATGTATTAAGTTAAATCAAACTTATTAACTTAAATCATGAAATCACTGATATCAAATCATGAACGCATGATATGAAATCAGGATTTATTATATCAAATCATAAACTTATGATTTGAAATCAGGATTTATTATATCAAATCATAAACTTATGATTTGAAATCAGGATTTATTATATCAAATAATGAATGCATGATTTGAAATCAGGATTTATTATGTCAAATCACAAACTTATGATTTGAAATCAAGAATTATTATATCAAATCATGAAGGCATGATTTGAAATCAGGATTTATTATATGAAATCATGAACGCATGATTTTAAACAAGGATTAATTATATCAAACCATAAACTTATGATTTGAAATCAGGATATATTATATCAAATCATAAATGCAAGATTTCATATCAGGATTTATTATATCAAATCATGAACGTATGATTTGAAATCAAGATTTATTATATCAAATCATAAACTTATGATATCATATCACAAAACTTTATTTAGTAAATAACGAAAAAAAAATACAAAATTAAGCTAAATCATTTTTTTTACAAACGGCGCCCCATATCAATGAATACGAATTAAATGAGACATTTCAGTCAGCGTACAAACAATATCACAGTACTGAAACCGCTCTCATCCGTGTGCACAATGATATTCTTTGTGCCATTGATAATCGCCGAACCGTAATTTTACTTCTGCTAGACCTTTCTGCTGCTTTCGACACTGTTGATCATGCCATTCTTCTTTCTCGTTTACGTACTCGATTTGGGATATCTGGAAAGCCTCTATTATGGTTACAATCTTATTAATCACATCGCATGCAATACTGATGTCTTCGTCGATGGTGGTACCTCTGTGAAACATGACCTTGAATGTGGAGTACCACAAGGATCTGTCTTGGGACCCATTTTATATCTGCTTTATACTTCTCCACTTTCAGACATTGTAAAGAAATTTAACTTGAACTACCATTTTTATGCCGATGACTCACAGCTTTACTTGTCTCAGTTTTCAAGCAACCGTACTGTGTGAAATGGATCTAGCGGTGTCTAACATTGAGAGCTGTGTGAATGAAATTAATCACTGGATGATGGTTAATGATCGAGGTGATCTCCGCCAAACATCTTCCAAGACCACTCCTTCACGAGATCTCAGTTGCTGGTGAAACTATTCACTCCGTGCAAAAAGGGAGAAATATAGGCAAAATAGGGAAATATAGGTTCGATAATCATTTTTGTTTTAACGATCATGTTACTGATATTTGCAACTGAATCTTCGTTTTATCACCTGCGAAATATCAGCTATACCAGGAAGTATCTTTCAGTGACCACTACTGAATTACTGGTTCATATGTTTGTATCTTCGAAACTGGATTACTGTAATGCCCTATTGTATGGCCTACCAGCCTACACTATAAAAACGTTACAACACGTCCAGAATGCCGCGGCGCTCCCCGTTACATTTACAAGGAGACATGATCATATTACGCATATAACGCCCCGTTTGCACGTTTAGGGATGGTTTAAGTTTTCTTATAAAAAGCATCTCCTTAATTAGGCAATGAAGTTTGTTAGTACAAATGTTTGTAAACATTATTTTAGCGAACATAACTCGAACGTACCACCTTGTCTTTTAGAACAGTTTCACGTGCTTACCAAATGTACTAACAAATTTGATTGCCTAATTAAGGAGATGCTTAACGTGCAAACGGATTCGATTCGCGCAAAGGTATTCACTTGAAGAACTTGTGATCCTTTGTTATTATGTTAATTTGTAGAAATCAAATCATCGATATTATTCGCATTATTCATTCACTCTGCCTTGAGAATGGTGTCACGATGACGCCGAAACGTCGGCTTTTAACGTTATTATTACTATTATTATTATTATTATTATTATTATTATTATTATTATTATTATTATTATTATTATTACTAGAGGTAAAATAGAAAAAACAAAACAAAACAAACCAAGCTATAAAAAAGAAATGACTGACTGACGTAACTTGACTCATTTGAAACTGATCATGAAAACAAATGATCGAAAATGAACAGTAGAACTTATAGTTTAGTGCTGATGTTTGCTGTGAAGGAATCTGGATATTTATTGAAAGAAAAATTCTGGTCGGGATGGCGGGATTGAAAAACCCTATTGGTAAAGATCAGCGTTAGCCAATCGTGTCTGGGAAAAAGTAAAATCGGTCATTGAGATCTGAGATTAACGATTGATGACAAGCGGTCCCTTTTTTACAAACAAAGAAATTATCACATGATTTCAGTGTCAAGGAAACCAAGCCTCCAATCGTAAATACACAATACGTTGTTTGTCTTTTTCATTTTATTTGTGCAATGTTGTCGATTAACTTGGGAATACTCCCCGACACCTGGCATTTCTGTGCCATTGGAAAACATCTCATTACTGGCGACTCTCTGGCATCCAGTCTAGTTTCCTTAGGATGAAAAAGGCCACTCTCACGAACCCTATTTCGGACAAAGACTGACAGCACCTGACCGGAGGCTTATATCAAGGACTGTCTCTTCTCCAGGGATACAGACTCGTCTCTTTCTTTCGCGGACTCTGGTAAACACTAGCCTGCCAAAATCTCTTACGTAATCGATGAAACATGGCTTCTTTATTGAAATAAATCGGCCACATGCCGAGTCTTTTGTACAATTGAGACTGTACTTTTCCGCTAATTTAGCGGAACCTTAGATGCACCTATAAAAAGCGCTGTGGTCGACAGTGGAAAGTGCGAGTAGCTTATTGATCTACTTCCTGTCTTTTTATTAAATAATTCAGTTCAGAATAACAACCTTTCGCATAACATACATGCTAAAAATTTCAGCATGCTGATTGGCGGAGAGCACGTCAATTAATCACAAACAGTGCAGAAAGCTGAAATTGAGTACAGAAAGCTTAAATTGAGTGCAGAAAGTTGAAATTAAATCGCATCTATGTTTAACAAGTAATCGCTCGTGCAGTTTTTCAGTCTGAAAAATTTACCTGAGCATTTTTATTCAAAATTGCACTCGAAATCATTTGATAACCTGTACGAACAAAACAAACCATCTCCTTCAAAACATCATTAACTGAAGTTCCGCAATCTAGTCGTTGTTTGTACATGATGTATATAATACGTTGAGTGAAATGTCACTTTCGGGTGCTTTTAGCATAATGCGTCACAAATTTGCCGATTGGCAAGCAAATATAGCGCGTGATATTGTGAGAGCGGACCAACATTCGACGTGAGAGGGAAAACAGAAATATTAACGCTACATTCTGACATGTTTTGGTTAGTCATATCAAGGTGTTATTCATTCTTATTATGAATATGTCAAATGGAACAATTCCCGCAGGAAAATCAAATTGTTATTTTCTGGAGGTGATCCTTTTTGAGGCTAGCTCTCGCACATTATATATCACAACCGTGTTTACAAGCCTAATGAACGCCGTGTCCTTACTGGTCGCCGTCGTCGGAAACAGCATCATTCTAACTGCGATCCTCAAGACAACAGCTTTACGGACTTGTTCGAACTTTTTTCTTGGAAACCTGGTTTTATCAGATTTACTGGTAGGGCTCATGGTACAACCACTGTTTGTCCTTTACAAGACAGGAGAAGCACTTGGGAAGTATTCATGCCTTGCACATGCATTGTTTTCAACAAGTGCTTGGCTTTGTGCCGGTGTGTCGTTCTTGACCTTGACTGCTTTAAACTGCGAAAGACACATTGCTATCTTCTCTTCTCTAAGGTACAATAGCCTGGTGAAACCAAGACGGGTCCTGAAGATTTCGATTGTCATTTGGCTATTGTCCTTATTGCTTGTTTTGTCGCGATTCTTCGGCCTAAACAACGTTGTTTTCTATGTCATCTGTTGCATTATCATCGCTGTTAGCCTGCTGACTTTTCTTGTCATATCAATTCGAATTCACCTCGTTGTTCAGCGTCATCGAGTGCAGATTGCTACTAGTCAACAAGTTAAAGAAGTGAAAAATTGGCAAAGACAATCCCGAGAGGCAGGGCATGCTAGAAACGTAGCATGGGTGACGTTTATCTTCTTCCTATGTTACCTACCGACATTAGCTGTTATGATAGCATATACTGTCGTTGGTTACACCGTAACGTTAAAAACTGTCTACCTTTGGTCTGATACGCTTGTTTTTCTTAACTCCTCAATCAATCCGGGCATTTATTGTTGGAGGAACAAAGGCATAAGAAAAGCTGTCTTAAAAGTCCTTAAATTAAGAACAGTGACTTCAGTACAACCTGATCGACGGTCGAGAAGTGCCGCCGTAATCAACAGTACTGATCCAATCGACGTTTTCCCCAAAGGTTCTAACAAAAGTGTTCGGAAAGAAACGACTTTTTAAAGATATACTGAAAATCAACTGGGATAAGGACAGATAATTTGCCGCAGGGCATCTGTCGTATTACTTGAAGCACGTACGTAATAATACGGGAAAGCTAAGATAACGGAACACAATAACTTGCCCTAGTTTATCGACTGATATTGTTACAATTGCTGCCTCAGGATTTGTGGACTGATATACTACTACTGCTGTTCATCGAGCCTCTTCGTACTAACGCACTGAAATACATTGCTGACCAAATATCGTGGTCAAACGATACAAAAGATGAAAATTTTAAATGTATTTTAGAAACTAGTCTGTATGTATTTTAAAAACTAGTCTGATCTCACTTGAGAATTAGATTGAGCCGAAAAAACATCGATCTTACGTCACATGTTAAAAAGTTTCAAATTTATATGACACTCAAACCATTAATTTTGTCCACATTTGATATACAACGTGATGCTTCTACACGAAAGTGAAACTTTACATATTCACCTAAATGCAGCACGTTTTAATGCCATGATATGAGAAACAATTCCTGTCGCGCGCATTTGATGTCAAGTGCTTCAAGGTCAGCAGGAAAGACAACGTATTTTAATATTTCAATTTCGAGGCAAAAATCTGTGCCTCAAATTTACCTTGTTGTTAAATATGGGCTGAAAATAATGGCCTATTGTAAACAATGCATTATTCTAAATTTGGAGCTGTGAAATGAAGCAGAAAGTTGCTTAAAATGTCTAAAATGTGTGCACGACTTTCCGCAACGCAATATCAAACAAAGAAACTCTCGAGAACTAGTGGAGCTAGAAAGATCTCGCACGATATCACATTTTTCGTCTTCTGTTGAGGGTATTGCCTGACCTGAATAACTGCCGATTGTCAGGACTGCGCGATTTAAATCCTTATGTTCTTTCCGACGAAAAAAAAATAGCGGTCGTTCTGATCTGTCAGTCATGTAATTTATTTCTGGTAAAGGCAGCAATCCTCTACCAGGACTACTAACACGATAAGTTTAGTGTATTGCTTTTTAAAGTATAATTCAATTATCATTCAAGTCCTACACCCATCCAACTTGATTTAATATTAATATATTTCAGACGTATTTATATGCCTTGACAAGATGTCAATAAATTTGGCTAACAGGTTTGTTAAGAAGCACGTGTTAGAGCAGTCTAACATGACAACCTCGCAAACTAACAAGTCTACTACGTAAGTGCACCGGAAAATTTATTATCCCCCCCTCCGCAACCACCGTTTTATTAATGGTAATTTGTTCAAGAAAACAATAAAATTAAAGTCGTTTACAAACAACGCAAATCAAAATTATTAAATTTTGCAAGAGTATTTGTCACTTTATACGTAGTACTCCTTTCACATTAATTTTAGATGTTTTTTTATTTTAATTCTGCGTTTTAAAAATGCTTGCAATAATGGAAAAAACTCAGCTCAATTTAAAACTTTCGTATCGTTAGAGCATGAAAAGCAATAAAGTAATATTATGAAGCAGGCCAACTGTGTGAGCAACGACAGGTGCAAACTATAGAGCAAGCAAATGACATTGTGACAGGAAAAATGCCAAGTCTTAATTGCTCAAATATTCTTTTACTAAAATTACAAAAAGGTTGCCTTTCCCTGTGTTGTTTGCTCCGAGGTTAAACGGATCAAAGTCTCTGGTCTCCTCCCGGACTAGGTAGTAAACAACAAAACAATATGGCGACCCATAGCTTTTTGTTTGGCAAACGCGCTTTGAGACACAATGCAATGTGACGGTTAGGTGAATAACAACCAACATCTCGAGCGGATAATAAATTTCAATGTACATCAGAATAATTTCATGAATGGGATCGATCGTTTCAATAGGCCATTTCCAAGTTTCCTTCTACCTTTGTTTCAAAACGAGCGTAAGTGCTTTCTTATGAAAATGACTTTTATTTGCATGAAATAAACCTGTTTGCGTAACTCATTTTCACACTTAGACTCGTTTTGACACAGAGGCCAAAAGCAACTCAGAAATGGCCTAGCTATTGTGTTAACAAAAAAAACATCCTTTTCGAGGTTAGAAACGCTGTTAAAGAAGGTTCTAATTTCTTAGAGTGTGGTTTGAACTGTTAAGTAATTATCTTGGCACTTTCCTTTCTACAAAGGCTCCTCTCCTTTGTTGATGTTTTTGAAATTATACAGCACGTTCTCTGCCGATAACCTTTTCCCAGTACTTTGTCAGTCAAAATTTGTGCATTTGTTCTTTTCTTTTATGTTTGGTAGAGTGCAGGATTTTCAGTCTTTTTTTTTTTCAGCTCTTGGTGAAAACAGAAATGTGTCGTAATGCTTCAATGAGCTAAAACACAACTCTCAAAATCTGAGTACTTTCATTGGCCTGAATTCTGAAAGCAAATCTAAAAATAAGTGTACTCCTCAAGAATGTTTTTCTTTTTGAAGTGATCGTGAGATGTTGACGTACGAAAATATATTTCCGATTATCTGCCAAGATAACGTGAACCAGACGGGAGTAGTAAAGAACGCTTAAATGCGGCCTGACCAATGAGGTTTCAGCGAATTTTGATCGAACCAATGAGAATGCCGGATTATACCCACGTCACCAACAAAATAGCCGAATGTGAAAATATCGCTTAGTTCGAGGTGATTATCGATTGGTGTTGTTCAAAAATGAAAGTGACGTCACCGGGATATATACCTGAAAGAGAGTCACGCACTGAAAAAATCACGCAAGAGTGTCACGCCAGTGGGGAAAAATCACACGACACAGGAAAATGAAAGTGAAAAAAATGATTTGTGTGGTGTGATTTGTTCCCCACTGGGGTGGAGCGTGCGTTTCTACTGATGGAGGTCAGATTCGAGAATACGGTCAGTAAAGGAATGAGTAGGTTTTGATGTCTCCTGCCGGTAGAACAATGAGTATCTGTATTGTAACATGCTGCAAGGGAACTAATTTCAATAGTTCATTTTCTCTTAATACAAGTAACTTTTACTTCGCAGACACTCACTTTTTGTCCATCTCCCTCAGGTTGCATCATTGCAATGTGATGATTTCTTACCAAAGGTGTTAGAAGTATGAGGTACAGTAAGTAGGAGTACAGTAATTTTTCCATTAAGTGATATCGCTTTAAAAATGATGTTGCCCTCAACGCGTCTTTCTTATTCGTAGACTTCCTTATTGCAAAAAAAAATAATCATGTGAAAGTGACTGTATGTCACGCTTTGTTTAGTATTTTTTCAAGTAATAAAATGAGCGCAAAATCATCTTCGCCTGTTTGTGCCCTTAAAATGAGGCCTTTGAGGCTCGATTATCCTCTGTTGTTGTTGTTGTTTTTGAATGAAACGGACTGGAAACGAGTCTAATGCTGGCAACAGCGTTTCTGGCACGAAACCCTCGGATTGTGATACTCATGCTTCACTAACCAACGATTATGTTAATTAAAACAGGTGAGGTGAGGTCAGCCCATGTAAGGTTAAGCTAAGCTAAGCTAACTTAAGGTGTGGTAAGGTGACATCAGGTCAGATTAGACAAGAAAGAGAAACGTGAGGGAAAGAGCAACGTTAAGATTTTTATTTCATTTTAGAAAATAACCCAAAGCAAATACGCACGCTGATTGGTTTAAAACCGTGTTTCTATAGCTCGACAGAAACACAGAACTAGCACGAGCTGTTGACGTAATGATGGCGCGAACAAAGAGAATTTACATTTTGATGATCGAAGTAAACAAGTTGTTTTTCTTTTTCTTCGTCGCGGTATTTTCTAAAAGAAATAGAAAACATGTTCTCCGTGTTCCAATCGAGTCATAGAAACGCTCGTGAAAGTTTGGGAGAACTCGAAAAAGCTGTGGAAACACTCGCCTGCGGCTCGTGTTCCCACAGCATTTCTCGTTCTCCCAAACTTTCACTCGTGTTTCTATTAAACAATTAGATTATGAGCTCGAGATTTCTATCACGCATAGAAATCGAGAGCGAATAATCTAATTGTTTTAGTATAAATCTACTAGTCGTTCAAAAATTTAATCTAAATCCTCTTCAAAGACACTTCGAAAACACAAAGAAACGGCCCCTAGTGCGCGCTGCTACGCTACTCACTATCTATCACAGAATAGAACGTGGGTAGCGTAGCCAATCAGAGGACGTTATTCGTGATAGAACGCTAGTAGATTTATACTAAAACTCGATAGAAACACGGCACATGTTTTCTATTTCTTTAAATAATAGTTACATTTATTACAAAAGCCAGCCGAATATGTTATTCAGCTGGGAACTTGCCGGCGTAATCCTCTTATTTTCTTTACACATGTTCAATACTATTTTTTAAATGTTAATAATTATTCCATTTCCGAAGCGCGCATTTTTTGATTTTGTATTTGTGCTGCGTCACTTTTTCACAATGATTATATACCTGAATGTGAAAGACCAGATCATGATTTCTTGCCAAACATAAACAGGCTTCTCTCCCAAGAGACTGAATTAATCTACAAAAAAAAGAAAACAAGTATATTCTCTACTTCAGCTTTTGAACAAATTTAGCCAGGAGAAACTATATCTTAATATGACTCATGTTCGGAATTTCTGCCAAGTAGCCAAGGCATATAAACTGACCACTAAATTAATACTAGCCACGTATTTATTTTTAGTCAGTAAAAAATCGTCCGACGGCTTCGTAGATAATCATAAGCTGAACCAAACTAACTGCTGTGAAAGTAGCCGGCGGTTAATCTCCTCCAGTGCATGCGTAAGGCGGCTGGGATTTTTTGGTGGCGTTATCTTTGTTTTCATTACTTCATCAGTTGCTAAGAAACGATGCGACCTTGTCTCACTGTCTTGTAGAGTTTTTGATTCCTTTTCAGTTTTCTTTACTTGTGATTTATGTTGTAACGAGACGTTAGTTTTCCTCTTTAAGGGCAAAATATTCATGACCTGTCGAGTAAATGGAAATAAAGTTAGGGAAAACAGTATACTTTGTTGTGTATCAAGATCATGCCATTAAGTGTTAGCTGTATGGACACTGTTCCACAAACTTTTATTCTTCGCAGAATTGCTAGTTCAGTTGAGACAGTAATGAAGTTTACTTAGTTTCACTTAAACTTCACTCGTCAGGATTTGTACAACAGCATCGCTAGAAATTATGTGCTAGATGCTTTCCTGGCTGTTACAGACTATATTAACACACGGTACGGTGTTTGTCTGTAATTCCAATTTCTTTTGGTTATTTTACTTTTATGTCGGACCATTTTTTGTATAATTCCAGTTTTTTATATTTCCTTTTTTTTTCGTGTAATTTTTTTTTTGTTATTCATTTCGTATCTTGATGTAAGAAATTATAAGACATTTTAAAAGTAACACATAAGATATTAGCAATCTTGCTACCTTAAACTTGAGATGAAATAAAGGTTGTTGCATTGCATCTGACGTATTTGTCTCCTATAAAAATGCTATATGACTTAAAGAACAATGTAGCTATGCTTTTCAGTCTCGTCCTCAACCCCTCAGCATTAGGTATTCCGGCCCAAAAAGGTTTGTAAGGTAAAAAAAGTTTGTAAGGCACATCAAAGTTTGTAAGGTAACTAACGGACAAAAAGCCTGTCAAAGTTGTGCGCGCTACAAACTCAGATTCTCTCTGAGTTTTCATTTGAAACAAATTTTTGCAGCTATCTCAGTTTCAATGTTTTCTTTTGGCATTACAGAATCAGAAAGTGCGTTCTATCTCTTGCATGCACCAGTCATAGTAATTTATGAGAAAAAGCCGTTCGAGAATCTTCTCCAAACGGTACTACAGCAATCGAAATTATGTTATACTAATCCAGTCATTTTCACCCGTGGAAAGAAGCAGTACGCGTCTTATCCTATCACGCACCCAGCTTGAAAAAAACTGACTTATGCTCTGTCCAAACGATGCTCCACTCGATTACTGAAGTTCGACTTTGGGGTGACTTTGGAGCGACGTCGGAGCGACAGCTGATTCAGACGGCATACTTGCGGGAAGCCTGTGGTAAACAATTTGCGATGAGAAAATCTGCGTTCTGAATTCATGAATTCTATCCAAATCAAAACGCTGTGGCTAATTTTTCGCTGTAATAGCAATATTTAGCCGGGCAAACAAATTCAATCGCAAGGTTGTTTGTATTTACAGTAGAAAAGTTTTCTCCCGACAAATTCAGTCGACCTGCCGAACCAGACTTATTCAAACGAAGCTCTCTTCTGCCGTATTTAACTCATCAGTTGGGTTTGGCGCGTGTGTGAAGCGGCGTTTGGAACGGGCCACCAGAACGGAAATGATTGAAAACGGGATGCGGGATTCTATTCTTTTAGTAACCTTTTAAAATTGTGGGAAATTTCAAGAAGGTACCTTTCTTTGATCCAGGCGTTTAACGATGATTGCTGGCTGCGTTTTCTTGATGGTGCATCTTGATTTCCGCTCCTTCCTTCTCTTTGCCATGGTCAGACGTGTGTACAAATTTGCTCGATATTCTGCAAAACGAAATATAAAGAAAAGTATGGGTGGGTTAATAACGATATTCAGTTGCTACACAGTGCGTGTAGTGCTTGAGTTGAAGAAATTCTCTGATGAAAAATAACTTAAAACTGTTAAAATGCAATCATGAGGCAGGGAGGCAGCTTGGCCAAGTGGTTAAGAATTCGGAGGTCGCTGGTTCAAGTCTCGCTCTTACTACTAAAACTGGAGTTGTTTCTATAGGTAGACCCTAGTTCAAATTTTCGGTCATGCTTGTAACTAGCCAACTGGTTTCCCTCCCGCCAGTTGGGATTTTTGAGCCGATTACTATGTTTGTTTGAAATATTTCTTTCTTTCAGTTTGAGAGGCATGCCTGAGAACTCGCATCGACAACTATAAACACTCAACAACTACAACCACATGGCACCCAAGGCTACATACCAGAGAAACGCCTTCCGCCAATGCTTCGTTTCTCAATAAAGACGTGGCCGCAAACACAAGAGCTGCTTGAGTCCAAAATCTGTAACATGGTGCAGTACATGTAGATATAAAAACAATTATAGCAGAAAAACTACGATGAGTTATTAAATTGGACTTTTTTAGTTTCTTAAAGACGAACAACAACAACATGATATTAAATGTAAGGAGAAACGTAAACTCGGAAAAAAAATCCGAGTCCCAGAGTAACGTTTAAGTTTCTCCTTACATCGAATAAATTATCATGTTTTTTAGTTTCCCGATCTAAATAGAGTTTTCCAAGCTTAGGGGATCTTTTGGATGGGGTTTAATGTGACCAATTTTACTTATATAAATCACATACCCCGAAAACGTGTCGTAAAAATAGCCGGCAAAAAAAATACACTCGCAAAAAAAAGCTCTTGTCAGTGTAGTGCAGTAGATCTGCCCCAGTTGTTTAAAGTTGGATAATACTATCATGATTAACCAAGTGAATCACTGGCTAATAATAGTTGAAGATATGTCTATTTTTAATGATCGTTAATTACTGTGATGTTAGGGAACTTCAGCCGTTTGAAGTGTTAGGGAACTGACTTCCTGTACTTGTAGTCCAACCAGTGGAAAGTCGCTCTCATACTCAAGGTCTCGTATGTCAATTTAAGTTTTATAGTGGCCGTTTTTGTACTAAAGACGCATTATTCGTCTGGACGAACTTGGGCAAACATTTGTAGTTCGTCTGGTTATGCTTCTCTAGTATGAAGACAGGCACAAGACGTATTATGCGTCTAGTCGTAGCGCGTCGCTCAAGACGAATTTTGAAGGATAGTTCTTCTAGACGTATAATGCGTCTTGTGCCCGTCTTTATACTAGAGACGCATAACCAGGCGAAATACAGATGTTTGCCCAAGTTCGTCCAGTCGGATAATGCGTCTTTAGTATAAAAACGATGAGGATGCATTATCCTTCTGGGCGGATAATGCGTCCTCTGTATAAAAATGGCCAATGTCTACAGCGAGCATGAACGCTTTGGACTCGCTTTGTGAAGTTGTTGCAACAGAGTTTCATGAAAATGTTCCCCCTTTTATCTGAGTTTAAACAATCCTCGTTTCTTTGTGTGCATATACATATTTTTTTACATTTATATAACATTTATATTATTTTTGTTCAGTATGCTATACGTTTTCAAATTTTTAGCACTTCGCTTTTTCAATTTTGTTGTCATATATCAATTTCCATAATTTTCATTTTTGATCGTGTTATTTTGAGGGCCTTGATCTTTGATGAGCGCGGTTCCCTCTGTAAAAATGAGTATCAATATAATTATTTTGGAGTGAAGATAATTTTACAGATAACACAAAGCAAGATAGCTCCATCGAACTCTAGCATCACAGAACTGAATCCGCTACATTGCAGACATTGATACCCTTTCAACAATATCTTTTGGTCAATTGTAATAGCGTCATATTATTAGTCATTCTCTGCCGCACTGCCTAACGTTTTGGTTATTACTAGCAATAGACCAGCTAATGCTTTTCCCTGTAATAAAGCTTGTGAGCTCAACCCAAACCTGTTACTGCTATCCGCACAGAACTGGTCGTTACACCAAGGCCTTTGCTCTCGATCTGGTCATTTTGTTTCTCATTCCAGAAAGCTTTAGTTGTTTAATGTACACGGAAAGTAGAATCGCGCTACTCATTATATTATTGTATTTCAGACATTTTTCGATGTTTGTTCCTTTAGATTGTAATACAGGTCTTTCTCTATCGGTTTTAATTTTATAGAGTTTTAATTGTGACGAGGGAACAACGATGTGTTGGTACAAGCAGGGCATGGTTTCTGGTCATTTGCCACCCGTACGCCAAGAATTTTGAACAAAATCAGTATTTCTGTACTGCCTATCTACTTTCAAGCTTTTGAAGCGTTTCCAATAACGCACATATATGTATTTTGCATGGAAATTTCTCGCGAAACAAGTTTTGAATATAAATTTTAATTATTTTATGTATCAGTAATGATGAATATCCCTTGCGGAACGCTTCGTATACCGATCGTGTACCCTTTTCCTAGTGTAGAATCCTAACCCCTAGTGTTGTACACTATGTTCAGTATCGAAATAAAATCCATGTTTTGTAATGCTTGAAGCTGTTAAGCTGCTGTAGCCCCACAATATAAACTTTTATCACTTGTATTGCGGAACGTCTCGTAGGATGATGTTTTTGGGGCGAATCCGGCTGCTGCGGTAGGTAAAGCATTGCTAGTCGGCGAGTCGCAGGATTCTTCCTGCAGCAAAACCCTCATTTTTTTACTAGGTCTTATACTGCACAATAACTGCTCCTTTGTCCACTGCCTGAATTTCTACAAAATATATCACTATGTTAAAGCTTTCCTTTCGATTTTAATTCTCGAGTTATGGCTCACGGAGTTCTTTCCAATGGTGAATAATTAAATATATTGCTTGACAAAGCAAAACAGAATCCTTACCTTTGAATTACAAGCCACACATACTTTTGACATATTCTCGGCCTAGATTTCGCTTTTCTTGTAGAGCAAATTCGAGTCAAGAATCAAGCAGAGTCGACGTGGATTTAATTTCCCGGGAGAAGCTTGAATTCTTGTTGTTTTGCCTTATTCTTAGACCACGCATCGATAATGGCGACTGAGAATTGTTTTGAACGCCATCTGTCTAAGTGTGACGTCACACACGATGTGAAGTTTTGTTTGTTAGCCGCATCCTGTGAGATAACTCCCTTGATATAAGTCTGTCAAGTGATTATTATTATTATTATATTATTATTATTATTATTATTATTATTATTAACGACATGTACTGCTATAAAGAATATAGAAAAGTTCTAGAGAATTTGGTTTGTCGTAAATCACTTCAGTCTCATTGTTTTTTCGAAGCTAGAATTAATAAACGAAGGCGGTCGCTTGGAGCGCTTTTTATGTGAATATATTCTTATTATATCCTTATTTTGTCTTGTTGTATCCTTTCATTTTCCATTTTTGCTTAATACCAAGCGACGTATTATGCCGCTTCAGTTTGCTCTGACCGGAACAAATAAACCTAAGATAAAAAACTGTGCTCGACAAAGCAACTGAATCAAGAAAGCCATTTTAATTTGTTTTCACTGCATGTCCGCGGTTTCCAGCATTAAATGTTTAATCAACGGTTGTTCCTCCTTGCAAGGAAAGGCCGTCTCAACTGTTCCGCTTTTGACATGTACGTATGTACATGTACGTAAAGCGATATCGCCACGAATTATAGTTGCAGGAACATCTTAACTGAATTATAGTGTATTGTGAATGATACGATCTCATTCATGACTTATAAGGACTATCTACGATCTTTAGATTAGTAGCAAAGGGGTTTGACAAGTTGGATTAGGGTTAAGGTTAGTTGATTTCGGGTAAGTTGGCGTTTGAGTATGCATTGAGCTCAACATGACTTGTCAACTGAACGAAACTCAGCTACAGCGTCGTATAGCTGGATATTGCTTTCTGTAAACGAAGGACAAAAATGTTATTTCTATAACAGAACGGAAATCTAACGATGACATTATTTTTAGGAGGTAATTTTGCCCATCTAGTTGTTTCAAGAAATAAGTGTAACCTCCTTTGTTAGGTAGTCAAGGTAGATAAGTACTGACTTTTCTTATTCAAGCATTTAAATTGGTCATAGCAATCAATACTAAAATATTTTAAAATTAATGGGTTTTTTTATTTGACTGAGGAAAATATCGCGAAAGCATTTTTTACATTACAAGTTGATGTGGTCATTTTATACGAAGAAAAGTCATTACAACGTAGAATAGTGATAAAGATGTATCTATTCTTGAATCCAGTTGCTTTCTTTTCCCTCTACTCTCTGCTTCAAAATTCCAAGGGATAGATATCCTTAAATACAAGCAAAAAAAAGAGTCTTACAATTATACACAAGGTTAACACTCAAAAACAGAACCCGTGACCAAAACAAAATAAAATAAGATAAGTGAAATTGGTCTGCTAGCAACCGATAAGAAGCGACAGCAAAAACTTACCCAATAGGTTTGTCCTTGTTTCACCATTCGTTCATATACATTGCCTAACGTTTTCAACTGTAGAGTAAAATAACATAAAACTGACACGTGAGCATAGAATAATGTCCATACTTAGAAGTTTAATGGGGTGAAAGAGTCGTCGTTGCCGTTTTTTTCCTGGGCTCACTAAAATAATGAAAACTGAAAAGACTGAAAGTAGCGATGCTCACAACTTCTGTTAATGGCGCGAACTACAATCTGTTGATCCACTAAACAGCCTTTACTCAAACTAATTGATCTAAATCATCTCAGTTTAGACATGTTTTTTTTTTAAACATATATTTGAGCAGGTTTTTACGCATGTTCTTGAACGTGACACGTTCAATGGCACAGGCCAAAATCTGCAATGAGACTCTCTCCTTTTGGCCTAATTGATCTGAATCATTTGAATTAAGACCTGTTTTTAATCGCGTTTTTTTTAAGTGTTTCATTTAAGTCGTTCAAAATGTTGCTGAATGGTTATTGTAAAAAGAGTTATCCTGCCACAAGGTGCCATTTTAAAAAAAAAATTGTTTATAGTTCTTAAAAGCTATATTTAGGTAGATACAAGAGGTTGTAACGTTCTAACTGGTAGTTCTTTATTCTTAAAAAACGCCTACTAAGAAATGTACTCGTCCGGGACTATCTTGAATTCTTTGCATGAATTATTTGAGAAACGAGTCTAAAACAAAAATAGACGATGACAAAAGATGCCCAACTGATGGCTCATTTTATTCAGGTTTTTTTATTACTATAGAACGGAAAAGAAATAAGAGAAGGAAAATGGTTGAAGTGTAAAGTGGTACCGTTGCTATCGTCTTGCCACTTCGTGGCCACTTCCTTCCCAGCAGATAAAAGTTGTAATTGGTAGCTCTTTAGTCTTAAAAAACGTTTACTGAGAAATATACTCGATCGACACTACCTTGCGTTCTTCGCATGAATTATTCGAGAAAGGAGTGTAAAACAAAAATAGACGATGACAAAGGCGCCCAATTGATGGCTGATTTATTCAGGTTTATTATTGCTATAAAACGGAAAAGAAAAGGACAATGGTTGAAGTATAAAGTGGTACCGTTAAATATTGCGATCGTCTTCGTTTGCATCCTGGCTATTTCCTTCTAAGTTTCATTAGATTTAAATTGAAAGAATAACTGGGTATTGATTTTATACATGTACAACGGAGATAAGCATTGAAAACACGTTTCGAGCTGATCTTCAATTTTCTATTCCATTTTATATCTTTAATGTGTCTTGATAGGTTACTACTAAACAGAATTTAAAGTGTAGCACAAAAGATTCTTTCTTGGACAACCTTATTCATTCCAACGAGCTTAGCGTCCACTGAAACAATTATTATCTCATCGGGTTTACTTGACTGTGGTTCGAATCAAGAAACGGTTCTAGAGCGTGGATTTAGATAATATAAAGATAATGTTTGATTTAATTATAACTAGCTTCTACACTTTCGTCTAAAAGAGAGAGAGTCTGATAACGACATTTAAAAATATAAAAAACGACCGTTTTCATGATTTTTTTTCAATTTCAGTTGAAAATGGCATATCAGAAAGAGACTTGTCGGTAAGAGACAAGCCTACAGATATAAATTCCGGTGAGATAGCTGAATAACGTTTTAAATACTAAAACGCTTTCTTTGTTGGAGATGATCTTCGGGCTCTCTTCATCGTTAAATAGGTGTCCTTATTGACTCCCAGTATAGCTAACGTTCTAAATACATTTGAACACCAACCTGCTTCCTTACGTAAGAACGCTTTCCATTTTTACGATCGCAGTACATGACACCTGGTCGGCACTTATACAGACCTGGGCTGGGTTTGGACTCCACAGACTCGATTGAAAAGACCGTTAGGTAAGTCAATACAAAAACCAAACATATGCAGACCCTGGCTATCATTTTCGTCCTATTTTGGAAAGATTATTTGGTTTCTGGACTTCTTCAGGTGAGGGAGAATGGTATGGTGTCGATCTGTTTGAAACTGTGTTCTTTTATAAGAGATTATTAATGTTAAGATGTCTTTCTAAGTGACGGGGGTTGTTTTAATGGTAGGTCGAGTGACATGTTCAAATGACATTGTGGGCGGTACATTTTTAATTACTATAACATTTAGAAGGAAACTGACAAATTTGTAATAACGTCGCTGAATTTTAGATCCGACTAAATACACAAGTCTGTAATAACAGGTGTTTTAAACCAATAACGTCGTCGTTAAGCGAAATATCAATTAAGCACACTTTCGGTGAGAATCTGTTCAACAAAACATTAACAGGCGTTTGATGGGAACAGTGTACGGTATTTAAAGTTGAGTTTCTTCTCTCCATAGATTGCTTTATTGTTAACCGTTCTGGTTTTAATCAATAAGATTAAACACCTTAAATGTTTACTCTTGAGGTAAGTTTGATCGCATAACAATTACATATTTTTTATTCCTTCAGCAATGTGGAATATGAGGGTGAGATTTATTTATTCTCACTGTTTTGGTGTAAACGTTTTCTCCGCTCTTTTCTCAAAAAGACAACTTAAGCAACCGATCAACTTTTCTTGTGGTTAGATTTAAAAAGAAGGTTTCTCTTCACAATTTTTACATGGGTGTGAATAATTTTGACAGGTTTATTAAGAGGTTCCCATTTGAAATTAATTTGAATTGATTGGCCTTAAAAGGCCATAATCGAAAGGACGAAAATACCTTGGTTCGTTGTTCCGCTACTCCTCCAGTTGAAATTGATTGGCCTTAAAAGGCCACAATCGAAAAGTCGAAAATACCTTGGTTCGTCAGTTCCGCTACTCCTCCAGTTGAAATTGATTGGCCTTAAAAGGCCACAATCGAAAAAACGAAAATACCTTGGTTCGTTGTTCCGCTACTCTTCCAGTTGACATTTAAACATACACATCACGAAACACAGGAAGCTGAAGCCTTTGCACGTTCATGAAAGACACCGGCGATAAGATTAAAAATAAATTAATTTCCGAAGACAATTTGATTGCTGCTTTCAAAAGGAAAAACCATCATTGTTGGGCGGAAGATGTATAATTAATTACAAAAACAACTAAGACGTTTTCTCACAGCCCTGTAGTAGTAAACCTTAGTTTATAATGACTTCGGCTGTCAGGTACAAACTTATCAATCATTTTGAAAGAGGAAAGTGCTTGAACACAGCCTTAAACTCTTCCCACTCATATAGTTTGCAATAAAAACATAGCTTTCCCTTGAGCGTCCACTTCACTCGTCGTTCGTCATTTAACATGCTCCAGAATTTAATGGCTAAGCACTTCAAGTTGATATTTGTGAACTACACACTGTACAAGTTTGCCAAGGTGGAACATTTCGCATAATTCATTCCTGCCAGATTTTGGACCTTTACAACTTCTGAAAATCAAAATACCGAGTCTGACGCAATTTGTAGTTTATTTCTATGAGTAAAGATCCCCGCGCACGTGCTGGTTAAAATTCCAATCTATAACTAGCACTGTGGAAATAGCGTAGTGGCTTTCAACTTGTTATCCATTTCGGGTTGTTATCAGTTGTTTTTGTCGGTTTTTTTTTAACAAAGAGGAAGCGACAACAAGCAGACGTTGGACTTTCTGCTTTAAGTACTTCAGTCACCTAAAAACTAGGGCGAAATCATAATGAATTGGGCAAATGAACATGCCTCGATATGAACGATGCGACTGGTGATGTTCGTTATAAGATGTTCGCTGTACAGTCGGCAAATCGCTATCGTATGCATTTTAAAGCCTAAAGACAAGAGTCTGGAGAAGCACCACAGAAAAAAAGAATCCCTACTTTTCTTATTTTGAAAATTCAAATCAGTACGTGTTATGACTGAGGCTGAAGCCCAAACACTAGAACAAAATTCTTTCAGGAATGCGGACTTTGTTCAACCAAGAGCTTAAAATAGCCATACAGACTACTTATATGTATATCATCTAATCTTATCTCCGACTTTCATTGCATCACAAAGAAATTGAAATTACATATATCGATAACTAAAGAGCTTACAATTAAATCAATAAATTGCTCTACCCAAGCGACATCGAATCCTGCCACCTTGTGACTGTCAGGTCTGTGCATATCCCTTCAGAGCCCAATAGCCACTTATCTGGCAATATCTGACCTGCATTCATCCTCAACAGCAGTCTACATTAAGTTAGTTCTCAGTCCTCTTCGCACTAAAACGCCTGGGCAGTACAATTCTCGGCTATTTTGATCAATTTTGAGCGGATTTCTGCGAAGGCTGCCCCGAGTTCACGTTCTGATTACCGATCACCGTATCCTTTAGTTACAGTGTATGAGCTGCATTGGTTTATAAGCCAGTTTGTATGGAAACGAACCGTTTAATTTCATTTCGGTTTGGCGGCCTAATCCCGTGGGGGGGGGGGGGGGTTACCCCCTATAACCTATAACTATTTTCATCAAAGAATTTGGCACGAAATTGCAGCGCGTGCGAAGGTCAAACACCCATACTCCCTAGAGACCTTCCCACGGACTAGACCCAGGCCTCGATAACGTTCTGGTATAAATCTGGCCCCGGTTGTTCGAAAGCCGATTAAAATAACCCGAGGTTAGCGCTTATTTCGCGGTTAAATTTCTTATTCCCGGGATAACTAATCAGGGGATAAAATGGTGTTCCTGAAAACAGATTTAATCTTCGATTAACTATCCTTCGATTAAACTCAAATTAAGCCGGTAAAACCGGTCTGTGGAGGGAGAAAATGGTGTAGCATTAGGGGAGAGAAGGGAAAATTATGACGGCTCCTTCAACTGAAATTGATACGAACTTATTGTTGAGTGAAAAGAAAGCCCAATTTTTATATCTCAACTACTATAAGGACCAATAGAAATGCTTAATTTAAAATTGGAGTTGTTAAACGCTAGGCGGAAAATCAGTGCACGAGCTCTTGAAAACGCTTACTGGCCTAATTTTCAACCTTACTTCTTCGTAATTTAGAAAATTAAAATAGCCTTTATTCGCATGGGCTTCAGTATAAAGTAACTTTGGCTAGGAAAAAATTCTAGAAAAGAGGAAAGCCATGAACTAAGCAAAGAAAGCGGAGATTGATTAAGCTTTATATGTTAATTCTGCCGAATGATATAAACAACGTTTTGAAGAGTATGCAAAGTCAACAGTAAATGAAACTTTAACAATATTTTGTCCATAAAATACTCGCCTTTATCAAGCCAAAAAAGCCTTTAATTCTCCCACTGATCTTTCCTTTTACCTTACAGCGGCTAGTAAGCGACGATTTCTACCTCTGAGAGTAGAAATGTTGAAATTTCTTGCTTCGCCCTCGTGTAAAACATTTCGCGGATCGCCGAACAGCGGTCGGTCCGTGTTGTGCAAAAACGCGGGAAAACCGGACGCGGAATGCCTTGTCCGTGAGGGAATAGTTAACATCTATGCTGGAAAAGACTTCAAGTAGCCTGAATTGATTTTCTTTCCTTACCTGGCCCGCCATTAAGGCAAAATCAACAAACTGTAAATCCGCCATTTTGATTTGTTTGTCTGCTTTTTAATCCACGATTAGCGAGTTAATCCACCTCGCTAGGTGTGTTAAATTTAACCCTTAGTTTAACCCTTGGATAGAGCTAATCGAGCTTCGAGGAACAGAATTTAATCAAAGGATAAATTTATTCCGTGGATTAGGACGATTTAATCGATGGTTAGCGCTAATCGGCTATCGAACAACCGGGGCCTGGGCTTTATAACTTGATTCTTGGCAGTTTCACAAGTCTACGCAAACCACCGGTAAGTCATTAGGATTTTTACCCACCCTCCTCCCCTCGGCGACATAGCATAACAGTTTGGCACCTCTGTCTGGTGCAGTCACTCATTGCCTCCGCAAAATCGGATTTCCCATAACTTAAGCACGCAGAGACAATGAGTGACAAATCCATTGGTGAAAATGGTATACTCTGCAAGGAAGCTCCACCCAAAAGGGGCACCTTTTTTAGGCTTCAAGGGATTTCACAAGTCGAGTTATATATGAAGGGAAGAGAAATCTGTCATCTTGACTACTGCCACAACCTGAACTGGGTGAATAATCGGTGACACAGAGAATTAACTCTGAAGTGTAAATTTAAGTGCTAAATAAACCCGTGAATAACTCACTGGGCGTTAGCCCTAGTAAAGGGGATCAGGGAACCACACGAGGTAAAGAAAAAATCTTTTTGACCTCGGTGAGAATCGAACCCACGACCTCCGGATTAGATCTACTGTTACTCTGCCGTTACTCTACGAGGTCGGACAGAGAAAGTCGGGGACGAACCGATATCATCAATTGTCGTGCTCCTGTATTCAAGCACTCATCTTACTTTGCTTTGGTGTTTGAACTGCTTTCTGGATAAGAAATATTTGCCCGCGGGTACAGTAAAGTGATTGTTCTAACCACTTTCTATTGTCCCCTTTTTCCTTTTTAAAACCACCTCATCTACTCTACAGAATAGCTTCATTTTCTTTCAGCATTGCTAGGGGAGAGGGGGAAGAGGGGGTGGGGGGGGGGGGTCTATTATAGTTGCCTTTATTCATCTTTTCCTATAACGTCAAGGACGTACTTGAAATCGTGGTTTTTAGCGCGCAAAGGGGAGGTGACCCAACAACCTTTGGCCAGGATTGTAGCTGCTGTCTGCAACAGTAAACTTGTTTTTACTAAAATAACCGCTGTAGAACTTAATTGAAATGTCTGTAATCGCTTAAATTCGGTATCCAGGTTCTTTTTCATGGGAAATATATGGCAAGATTACTCATTAGTGCATTCTGATTTATCGAAATTATCAACTTTTCTGGAAGTGTAATCTTGCGTGACATACGTGTGTGACATCGCCGATTTTAGGGTGTCGGTCATTTCCACCTTATTTCTCTCCGTAAAAGGAACGAAATAACAAAGTAATTGCTGAATCACAAACTACCGGTGGTAGTTCCAAAGCAGGCTATCTTGGAGTAGTTTAAGCCACCGCTGTACAGAAAAATCAACGCGTTACCACATCCTCAGTTTTAACCATCATTTGGTTACCCGTGGTTACTCGTGACTGCTGGTGAAAAAACTACATTGATCTGCATTAAGTTATAGTTATTCCAAGCTTAACTAAAAAAGGAAGCAAAAACTTTGTACAACAGGAATTAAAACCAGACACTATGTTCTAAAAGTAACTTTTGGGCTCAGAAGGTACGTTTTTATCGGTTTACCAACAGTTTACCATGTGTTATGACATCATGTTTATATCACACTTACGTGTTTCAAGCATTCTGTTAACAGCATTCTGTTCAGCAGACAAAATTACATAAGACCACTTGTTTTATCGCGCTTTTGAACTTCATGCCACGAGTTCTCAATGTTTTATCTATGGCAAAGCGTTTAAAATAGAATAAATAAATTAACTTTTATATATAAATGGTTAACCAATGAGAAGCCGTTGGGGAAATTAGCGCAATAAAAGTTGAAAAGCACTTTAACCATCGGTTGATCTCAAATTTTATGTGCCGTGCCCAGTACAATCCCTATCAATCTTCAGTCACAAATCACTCTGAACCACATTTAGTGGCTTTTGTAAAAGTAAACTTGCTAGAGGTTGGCAATATAACGGAAATCGCCACAGTTTACACAAATAGACTCCAGACAATGGGCCAATTCAATGTTGTGTTGCTGTGGTCTGTGCAGTCTAAGATATAGAAAAATTAGCGTTGTTGGAGGGAAGGGGGGAAATGTTTTCAAGACGCTCGAAAATCGAATTTTACTGCCAGTGTGTCTCAACTGTTTTGTCGCCTATAGTAGGTGTAGCTAAGCGCATTGACCCGCTCTATAAACAACAACATTTAAACATTTTTTTGGAACAACTTCTCGCTTTTTCACATCATCTAATTATGCTTTGTATCTGTCAGGAAGGGCTGCTGGGATAGTTCTAGGCGGATTCATGACGGGTGTGATTGTACAGTCTGTACCTCTATGTAGTTAGGTCAACACTGAATAAATGTGCGTTTTTGGCAGAACTTGATCTTATTTCATTTCTTCGGACGTTTTCACAGCCTCCCCACTATGTCTGGTTCGGATTATGTTTTGACCCGTTTACACGTAGATCCTGATGATGCGAGTTTCAATAATCCTGGTTGATTCGTTGCCACTCTTTGGAATGTCTGCTCATATTCTGCATTTGTCATAGATCTCACTGGCAGTTACGCCGTGCCAAGCACCGTTAGGCTTCGAGTTTCTGTTCATATTGTCACTGACCAGATTAAATATACAAGACGCTCCAAGAGTGTTTACTGGTGCTTCGTATCGAAATATCAAATCATGCTCTGCAAGACAAGACAATTGACCTCTCTTGTTTTGTGTTGTTTTCACCAGGACAAATATTTCCTTTATGAGCTAGTTCGTCAATGTTTCAAGTTTGCATGTTTCACAAGGCTTACTTAGTACCAAGAGAAGATATTCTCCTTTTAGTCAAACAACATGGAAAGAGGAAGGAGACGATTTTCATATCGATGAACGATATAAATCCACATATTTTAAACTAAACGCGATTAGTTTGAGACCGCATTACCGTATTAATCGGCAGCTAGTTAGGAGAAAATATATTCTCTTATTGGACTCCGTCGCTACGCGACTCCACCCAAAACGAGAATATATCTTTAATATATTTTCATAAATTATTATATTTTTTCCCGCCGCCGCCAATAAAGCAGTAATTTCGTCTCAAAATCGCAGTTAGTTTTATATCGCGATTTATCCATTATTTGAGAATACTAAATGAAAAAAAAACGTGTCCCTAATTTTGATTAAGATATGAAATCCTAGTGCGCGAAGAATTGCCATGGATACTGGCAGGCAATAATGTTCTTTGTTATATAGCTGGCGTTTTTCCCGCCACAGTGCGCCCATTCATTGGCTAGTTCATGGTCACATGACATCTAACAATGAAACTGTTTCCCGCCAAGTGCCATGAGCGGGGAACATTGCGAAAACTATGACGTCAAACGGGAAACAGTTCACTGTTACCCGCGAAATGTTGACCGCTGTTACACGTGGCCTGATGTTGTCGCTGGAATCTCAGCGCGTTTTTCAAAATTTGCTTTTGTTTTGTTTTGCTATATAACAAATCGCTTAATGACTGGTCCCTTGGGAAACAGTGGATTTTGTTTCCCTCGAATCTCAATGTTTCCCTCGACTTCGTCTCGGGAAACATTGAGATTCTCGGGAAACAAAATTCACTGTTCCCCTCGGGACCAGTCATTAAGTGTTAACTGTTTGCCGGCGAATGAAGTTTTCCAAAGTAACGAGCAAAGAAAAAGCCGAAGAATTTAGACACAATTTTCAGTTTTCAAGCTCATAGACGTTCAGAAAGCAGTTTCCCCGTCTCACCTGAGCTAGCTGGCATAAAAGTCATAAAAACCATACCGATTAAACTGACTAATCTGTTTTGCTGTTTACTGACTAATTCATGATTTCTAAAACAGTCGAAACTCCACTAACGGCCACCTCTCTACGACAGCCACCTCTCGAAAACCCGATGATTTCCGAGAACTTCACGAAAACGATTCAGAATTGGCCGCGCTTGGAGTGCAAACGAATTAACGGTATTTGTGACGTCATAATTGGTGAGCTTGTTTTCACGACTAGATGATTTCCTTGAAATTATTGAGTTTGTTTCAAGGATTTTGTGGAGTTTATTGGCTAGCCGGTGTATAAAATAGATCAAGACCTTGATTTCTGATTTGGAAATATGTAATTCGAACCATTGGCAACGATTCAGGTGACATAAACTTGAGTGGATCAGAACCGTCGAGTGAACAAGATGGCGTCATGATTTAAAAAAAGAGAGCCCCAAGTTGTTAGGGGACTGTTTGGTATCCGTCTACTAATTCTTCTTCACTTCAAATTTCAATTTTCCAAATCCATCAAATCTTCAACATTTCATATTTTCCTCAATTTAACCTATCCTTTGAGACTGAAAAAATATCTCTTTCGCAGAATGCCCAAAAATCACCCAAAAATTTACACAAAACCGCCAAACAGTGGTTAATGAGATAAGCAGAGAAATTTAGTGTCGCTTGAAACGTGACCGAGATATTGGCAGAAAAGCCGTGTTAAGCGACCTCAAAACAGCCTTCACGTGTACCCCCGCCTTAACCGGTGAGTCCACTCCGCATGCAAACTAACATGAGCATTCACTTCATCCCAGCAAAGTGCGACTACTATGAACTGAAAAAGTCCACAATACTATTGTAAAAAATATGTTTTTATTTTGTTCAACTAAATAGTGTTAGTGCAGAAAATCGGTTGTTTTAATTCGAGATGATTTATTCAGGCTCTTTTTCAAAGAAAATCTTAAACCTTAATTACAAATCACGATGGCGTGAAATCGTTTTACTGAATCATCCAACCGTTAAATGACACTTTTCTGTTTTTTTTTTTTTTTAATTTAAATAAGACTAAGTTTAGCGAGAAGATGAGATGAGGCTAGATGAAACAGTCGGTTAAAATCCCTTCTTGTATCAATACTTTTCACCTTTTTATCAATGTAATCCATTCCCTACATCGCTTCTCATCTTTTAAAGGAATGTAACAAGGCTCATACCAAACATTTTGAACGACTGCTACAGTTAAGGCCCCATCCACACGTATCCAGATATTTTTAAATCCGCAACTTTTTCATTCAAAATACCCGGATTCGCTGCCGAATTCGCCGGATTCGTGTGGACGGAAGCCTTGTCCGGAAAGAAAAAGTTGCGGATTGAAAAATATGCGGATACGTGTGGACTGGGCCTAAAGCTGCACGAAACACTCACACGTGCTCTTATATCTTATTGTTTGAAAGGGGAGCTCGCCAATTATGACATCAAAAAATCCAGTTCCGACAATTTTGCGAAGTTTCCACGAACCGTTCCGTTTGTTAGGCGAAGAAAAAGAACTGTTTTTGAGGTCGAATATCTCGGCGACGTTTTAACTAAATCATGTAAAACTTTGGATTATGATTATTTGGATTATTATCTTTTATTTTAACTTAAAATCAAAACTAGGTCCATTTTGCATTTGACCTTTAAGCATTAAACGAGATGTGATCAAACCATTTTCATAATGTGAATAACGCAAATTATGTTTGCGTTTTCAGACTGCTCAATCCATCCTTACGGATTGAGGCGACGAGAACGAAATTATTATATCATTCTAAGCATGTTTTCCTTTCTTTCCATTGGCCGAGAGCCCACCACATGACATGCAAATAATTGCCTACAAATAAGGGTCTGCTCATGGGTAGTACCGTCTAAATGTGTTTTGCCGCAAATTATATTCTGCTCATGCGTAATTTAACCACGCTCTCTGGTGAAAAATCACAGATAGCTTCCCTTAGCTGTCAGAGAGTGATTTCAATATGGAAACAAACAAAAAACTTGGTGATCGAATGATGAGACAATTATTGAACTCGGTTATCGCAAAATAATGTAATTGGTCAGTGTCTCGCAGATCAAATAACTGATCTGGGCCGGGTTGTTCAAAGCCCGATTAAGTTAATCCAACTTTTCGGTGAGCTTTTCTGTTTATATTTTTTGGCCTTCTCTTTTGAATTTGAATAATCTCAAACTAAACAAAAAGTAGGAAGCGAAAACCATTTTTATACAAGAAAAATTAATGCTTCGGTTAACTTTTAATCCTGGGTTAGCGTTAACCGGCTTATGAACAACCCGGCCCTGTTCGCCACTTACAAATGACGATGATAATTTGCTAAACCTCGTCCAACAGTAGTTTTAACTATTGTTCAACAATTGAACTTGTTCAAATGAGTAAATGGGAAAACACGTAACTACGCCAATTACGAGGCCATAACTTATTAGAACGATAAGCTTATTTTTTATTTTTTAATTAGTTGTTTAACTGTTGTGACGCACTTCAGCGTACCACGTTTAGAGCTTTTTACATCAGTTCAATATTACTATTTCTCGTCTACATTGTTTTCTTTTGTTGATAGATTCCTAGACTCACAGCTGATAAAGTAAGAGTTTCTTCAACTGACATAAGCTGCGGGTGAAATTAAAATTAAAATCAAAATCAAAATATATTGTCCATTTCTTGATCTAGTTTGATTTCTTTCCTCTGCATTCCATACTTGTCGTCTTGATCGTTATATGCTCTGTCTTCAAAATCCTAGGACGAGCACAAAAGAACAAACGTAGTGCAAGTTTATTAAACAATTTCATGTCAAGTGTCAACAAAGTATAAGTAGTAATTATTTAATAACTTTACTCTGTATTAAAGAGCAAAGAACCCTTAGAAATGTACCAATATGATCATGTTTTGTCATAAGGACCCGTGGCAACTCATATTCCTTCACATGGATATTTTCAACAATCTACTTAATTACATCAGGAAGACAAAAACTACTATACATGTAAGCTGGTTTATATGCCTACCTGAAACGGTTCGTCGTCGGTAGCTAGGCTACTTCTTAAAGCCAACTGATTCCCTAACTGGAAAGATGAAAAGTGAGACTGTCTGCACGAGGTTATGTACATGTGACAGCCAAGTTATATGAATAAGGACAATTCACATCAAATAATGCTATGATAGTTTTTCTACATTATTATTGCTACCGTTGTAGGAATGTCACTGCGACCGATGTTATACCGGCAACCCATCGATCCAGGCTGACAGCAAGGGGCTGCCTTGGACAAACCAAAACATAGGAGGAACACCAACCACAAGACAGGCAACGATTTGTAGAAAATTACACTGTTCATTTTGACTCAAAACAGAATTTTGAAAGTTCTTAGTTGATTGTATCAGGACGTTGTAATTTTGAAAAACGTACTATTTATAACCCCGCTCTTTTCTTATTAAAATTTTGAGAATTAGTCTTAAAGATCTGATTTAAAGTTGCCATTGTATTATTTTCTGATTACAGCGAGAGTTTCCGACACAAGCATGACAAGTTAAAATATTTTCATATATTAACTTGTCAAAAAAAGCAAAGTTTTTTTTTTTTGAGAAATTTAAACAGAGCTGAAAAAATTCACAAAGGAAAACAGCTGACATAAACCTTTTGGTGCGAACTGAGAACTGAACCACGTGAAATCTTCAATTTACATCGTGTATTCTTTTTTTTCACTTCCAGTGTCAGAACTATGAACTTAGACGACGATTTCTTTGGGATGACCACATACCAGGCTTCGAGTTTCTGTTCTACAGTTATCCATATTGTCACTGACTAGATTAAATATACCGGACGCTGTAAGAGCGTTTACTCGTGCAATCGTATCGAAATATCACTAAATCGTTCTCTGCAAGACAGTCTTTAACGCAACAAAAACAAATACAAGAATCGGGATATTTAACACAAGAGTTAACACTATTCAAGTTGCTTCTTTTAGTATCGTCTTTATCCAATTGTTTGTTGTTAAGTTTATCTCATCACCTTCAAAGTTCCTGATTTTTTTCAACATGAGTGTTAATTAGAACTAGTATGAACTTTGCTAATTTGGTTAGCTTTCAAGCTATTGAATTCGTGGACCTACCCGTACCGAAAAAGCTCGATATCTTTGTGTATGAGGGTATAAGGCATGATTCTTTTCAAAGCTTTCTACACAAAACACAGCATTCTGCAAATTAGTGTTGCTCGAGAAGAGCGAGCACGGCGATTAGCAAGCTGTCGCAATTCTCATTCCAAGTTTCCACGCTCTCCGCTGAGAACGCTGGAACTGTGATCAGCCATTTCACGACCAACAAAAAAGCATGGTCTGCGTTTTCTGACTCGGGGTATCCTACTGAAACCCGAATAATAATTCCACTGTGTTTGTTTGTATATGACAAAATATCATTTAGGGTTCGGAAAATGGCATATTGCGAAACTCCCTAGAGTGTAAGTGGGTAAGGATCTCTCTAATGATTGCTATTATAGTAATGATGATCTCCATAGCGAAAACTACAATTGACAATTTTCAAAGATATAACAAAAGTTCGATGAATCACCGATTGCGCGGAGCACTTTGATATCGAGGTATGGTCACGGGCTGCAAACCAATGGCAAGGTTGTTTTTGACCCGCAATAGGTATTCATGATATAACAATATAAAACAAACTATAACAAAATTACTGTTTGACCTCAGGTAATTTTTGATTGTGTTATTTTCCAAAAATCTTGAAAACGGCACAATATATTTGTTGCTTGATTATGCAAACAACTTTATTGCTAGGATTTATAGAAATTGACTCAATTGATTTTCACCTTACAATTTCACATCATCATTTTTTGATACTATGATACCATGTCAAAAAGTTCAAATTAATTCGCACACCGAATTCCTCTGGGATCACATTTTGGCGTCATAGATGAATGAAATAAACATGCATGGTAATAAAACTTCCTTGTCTTCCTCCTGGCAATAGACCTCTTAAACTTGGACGGTTTGTTTTCCCATTACAGACCACGTGATGTTTATTCATTCGTATACACGCGACTATTTGAAACTTTGGGCGCAAAAATTCCCAGGAGTATCATCACGTGGTCTGAAATGGGGCCACAAACTGCCCAAGCTTTAAAGAGGTCAAGGGTTCCAATAAACTTTGGAATATATTGATTTGCATTATCCAAGATATGTGGCGAAAGATTCATAAAACCCCTTGCGAGTGTTCCTTAAATTTTTAGAAAAACGCTCAAAATCGAAAAATGCGCGAAAACATAAAGAACAATTATGGTTTCAAAAACCCACTATGGTATACTTTTTTACCAGTTCTATCAAGATATGGCTCACCTGTCGCCTTACTACTATATGAAAAAGTATGAATTGTTATTCCAATTTACTCGAAAAAAAATATTCAACTTCTTTTTATTCCTGTATATTCCGCTTGCGCCACACAGCATAGCTATCGTTTAGCCTCTTTCTGAATCGAAGAGAAGAGGAGCGGCGACTGATCACAACCGGCTTCGCTGCCGGCTCAATTGCACCAAATATTGGATTTTGAACAACGTTTCTCCCATGCTGCCATGGGCGATCATGCTCAATCAGTTAAGAAGAGAAATCTATTTCTTTTTTCAAAATAATGAGAAACAAAAAAATACTATTAAGAACGAATAAAGCAAGAGCCCTTGATCGTCTCTTGATACAGGTATTAGCTGGGCTGTTTTAGCGTACAAGTGAAATACGTAGCCATTTATCAACTTGTAGTTGATTAAACTACCCGCTGTGTCGAGTTTGCCAAGCGTACGTTTCGAGTGTTTGCCAAGCTTAGTCACAGCATAGTCACTTTGCTCTGGCAAGTCAGCTTCACTAACACGCTACTGCAGTTAATTTCATCTCATCATCAGTTGGTAAATTGCCATGTACTACAAAAAAGCGTCCTTGATTGGTGTCATTTCAATGAATCATACATGTTTTTATCCACAGCAGTAATGCTGGTTAAGATCAGGCTTGACTTCTTGATTGTCATGCACTTTAAATGTAATTTCAGTGACAGGTTACACCTATGTATAACAGTATCGATATCGTGGCAATTGTGCTTCGAAGTTTGAGATTTGACATGATCGTAGTTGAAGATGTCAGAATCACCCGCATCCCTGGTACTTAAAGATAGTTATCAAAGGCTGCCCTCAATTTGAAACGATCATCAATAACTCAGATTGAGTACACTGAGAAAAAAAATCCTGCTTCTAGAATAACATGTAGCTGAGGCCTTACCTTTCCTTCCCGTTTTCCTTTTCTGCGTTTACACATCATTAAACCCGGTCGACACTTGGCTTCTACGACATCAATATATATCAACTGAGCTAGAAGTATCGTCGACAGAAATAAGCCACTTTTGCAGCTCATTTTCATGTAATCCTAAGTCCGTTAGGCTTAAACTCGTTATGTTAAGGTACAGATTACCTCTTGTTGTATGATGCGAAACGTATATTTCGGCGTAGCTTTAATAACGACCATCACTACAATGCGGGGAATTTCGAATTACTTTGGCGGCATAAGAAATGACAGATAATCAATAAGTGTGGGGACTAAAAGGAAATTTTTTATAAAGCGATTGGAAAAATAGCGGAGCTTGCTACTTGATCAACATTTTGTTTTAATCAAAACAGAAAAGCCAATCTAATAGAAGCTAAAAAGATCGAATGCAAATTCCGGTAAAGAAAAAGTGACTAACACACCAGCAACTGAAAACATATGATCCACATTGTCTCAAATGTAATTGTTTACACGGCAAAATTTGTTTGATTTACAAAAGATGAGTTAATTTTGATTATTGATTTTCAAACACAGGACAATTTCCGTCCTTAGGTACCACATCAACAGTTTACATTAACAAGATTTAAAGCTTTCAACAAGTTATAAACGATGTATATAAAAGGACTTGATGATGTCAATCTCACTTTTATCATTAAATTTTACCGTTTACAAACTTTATCTTGCGTTAAATTCAACTTGCCCTTCATGATATGCGAATTTTACGGCTGTAATTACTTTGTTGACACAATAGAACTAAGTTCATTTTAATCGAAAAGCGAAACACATCAACCACCCATTTGCCCAATATTCAAACAAGCAACAGAACGCTTGCTTTTCAAAAGAGCCGACGACAAATATCGGATCTTAATATCCGAAGAACCTTTTTATTACAACTACATTCGGCACAAGAAAATTTAATAAGAATCCGATCCTAAAGGAAGTGTTCGTTTATATCAAGAACGAACAAAATTGACCTAACGGTTCTTTTTGTGTTAACCAGAAAGAAAATCTAAACTTATTGCTCTATCTGTTTGTTTTGTCTCTTTAAGCATCATAGCCAGGCCAATGCGTCTTCAAACATCCTCAACATCCTTCACAAATCAAGCACTCCGGTTTTGAAAGTTTAATAAACGCTGGCCATTGATCGACTGACGCCGAGAATATTTAATCAGAGCTGATATATGTCGCTTTTTAATTTTATTATGAATTGGTTCAGGCTGCGTTCCACGCGTCTATTGAGTCAGGGATGCATAATCATACGGGTGTCTGGTGGGCGCAGCTGCTAGAAACGTTCTCGAGAGAGCACGTCTAGCTTCTCAAGTTCTCTTTACATTCACTGTTCCCTCGGGCATAGGAAATAGAATGAACCATTTCCTTTAGAACATAGCAGCATGAAACAGATATCGGTAATAGGCGAGAAACTGTTCTGTCGGTTTTGACCGAATTTCTGGCGCGAGAATAGATAGAAAGCCCATGGTTCGGTTTTGTTTTATGGCCTTTGTAACTGCCTCTAAGGGACAGAATATCCACACCGATCGAAATGTTGAGAACGACGGGTCTTCGTCTAAAGTCCACTCACTGAAGAATACGGGCTTGTGCTATTGGGTTTGATCGCACGGGTTTCCTGGCCAGTTAAAAATCAACGGTTGATGTCCCTAGCTCTTTAGACAATGAGGAAAACTGAGTCTCTTTCCTCAACTTTTTCCCTCGACAAGAAGAGAGATCTGTGTCGCGGTTTGCAGCTCAGAAAATAATATTATAATTCGCATTTCATGCCATCGACCAAGATATGCAAAATATAGGTACTACAAATTCAGCTGAGCGTTATTTTCGCCAGAATACTTTTATCGGCAATTAAAAGAAATTTCCTCTTGATCCCATGTTGGTTTGTTTCAGCTGCAATTGTTAATTGTTTTTTATTTTCTAGAGAAAGAGATCCAATTGTTGATTTACAGCAACTAAAGTGTCATCGCAAGAAGAGCTGTAGACTTCATTTTCTACCATGTAAGAAGTAGATGTAAGAAGAACTTTGAAGCTTTAACGGTTGTTTTCAAACCTTTTTCTTATATTCCATTCTATTTAAATTCTGAAGGGATGAATTCGTGATAATGATTACACAATGAATCATACATGCATTGAGCTCATTTGAAGGGGATAATAATGATTTATCATCATCATCATCAAGTGTCCATCTCTTACGCGTGGTTCCGGATTCATTTTGATCAAGTGATTATCGCATAATAATGTGAAATTTATTATAACATTATAGGTTCCAACTTTCACTTGTCATTATTAGTTTCAAGATTTACTTTTTATAATTTAGTCTAAGAACTATATTATGTCACAGCATTACAATTTCACGCCGATTTGAAGTTTGATCGTAATGTTTCGGGTTCATTAGGGTTTATTTTCTTTTTAACTGCTCGGTTGGTCGTTGTTACATGCAGCTCAGTGCATTTCTCCTTATACTATGTTCTTAAAATAGAATCAAAGAACTGAGCAGCTTAAGTATGTGTAAATTCGTGTAGAACGAAAATTGAACTTAAAGCAGTTATGACGCCGGGTGAAATAAGATTTGCCTCGTGACAAAACGCATAGTGACCACTGTACAAGAAGTTTACATCGAGGGTGATACAGAGCAGGCCACTGTGAGATTAACTACCAATACAAACACTGACAACACCCTTTTTAAGCATTCCTGCGGGAATTCACCGTAGATTAGCTGGTTCAAGAACCATGCCTTTCATGTAAAAGTGAAATTGTTGCTTGTAAAACGAAAGTCATAGTTCGTTCAATAAAGGTAATACATTTTGAGATCTTGAAACGTTCAGGAAAGAAGGAGACCGATGATTAATGATAAGACATATATCTAAAATAATCGTTAAACCCTCGCAATATTTGTTCTAAGCAAGAAATTTGAACATCTTGTGAACATCTATTTCTTTTTTTCACTGAATATACACTGTGCTTTAGACATTTGCTCGTGAAACACATTATGTGAAACATTCAATTTCCTTTGTAAGAGAAGGTTGCCGCCAATAATAATAACTACAATTTCTTATATTGACATTTTCCTAAGAAAAACATAAATGCTTTCGATTACAGTAATTGCGATTTTTACACACCCATACAAGTATAATTTTAATTCAATCTTTTAGCCATACACGTTAAATAAGCCAGCAATGAATCGCTCAGTAGTAATTTTAATACCACTTCTTGTGGCACTAACATTTCTCTAGGCCATTCTGAATGAAACACGGCTGGTAAAAGTAATATTAACATTTCAAGTCTTTTATTTTACTTTTAATTCGATCTTTATGAACCCTCTGTATTGACAGGTAGGCATTTAGAACAGGAAATTAACTCAAATTCATCTTCATTTTAGATTAAAGAGATGTTTGTTAATTGCTTCCATTTTACCGACTATTCTATCCTCGTAAATTAAACAATAGGTTGGTATTCGCTCGTCGGCTTATCTTTTGGCGGGAATATGTAATGAATGAGTAGTAAAAGCCAGTTGACAACCTTTGAAATCCGCATTCGGTTTTTTGACGATATATATCACCTATTGAATTTAATGCATTATTTATAAATTTCAAATTATCATCTCTCATTTTTCTTTTTCTGATTTTTTAAGAAATGACCTTAGCAAAACATTACATCCAACGTTTGAGGCAAAATGGACATAAATGTGAATGGCAAGTTTTTATCTTGACCTTTTTCCCTTTGAATCTTGATCTTTACATTTATGCTTAAAGCTTCCAGGAAAATAACCTTTTACAAAGAAGACAACGTGTCTCTTTAAAAACGATGACAATTCAAGAGCAGTCAATGGTAACGTACGACGTACTTCCGTTATTATTGTATTTGCAGAAAACTTAATACGGTTTAGAAATGAGCTTCGTCTTATTAAACTTTTCTGATCTCTTCAAGGAAATTAGCATTTAATATCGTTTGGTTTGAATATCCTATTAATATTCTAAGAAAATAACGTTAAGCAAAATAACACCTTTTGCCTCTAGAGCCAGGCGTTAACCTAAATAACACCTTTGGCCTCTAGAGGCAGGCGTTAGTTTGACGGCAAATTATATATTAAAGGTCTCGTTGCCGGAATGAACGAATATATTTAACTGTATAAACCCTTTACCTCGCCGAACGTCTTCCCCACACAGAAAAATGAACAAAAAATGAGGTACTTTAGAAACTTTGGCAAGGTCCAAAGTTTGTCAATGAAATTTTAAGAAAAAAGCCCCATGCAACAATTGAAAGACAACTGCTAATATCTCTTCTTGGCGATATATTGAATTCTACGTAAGAAAATAAATCGTAATCTCCGCAATGATTAATCATGGAACTTACCGAAACTTTTGAAAGATAGTAGTTAACTTTATTGAGGGTTTGTGCTAAAATAAGGCACCAATCACCACTCAAACTCTGCGTCAGACACCTTTAAATTGTTTGCCTTACAATAGCACCAGCGCATTTAGTAAGAAGGACAGGAAATTGATAAGACTTTCCTATGTTAAGTTAATTAAACAAATAAATTAGTTGCCATGTTATCAATGCAGGACAAAACGGCTAATTGCTTCTAACTACCAGTGGATCTGCTGCCGTTAAAGTGCGCTATGAAAACTTTAATCGCAATTCATTCCTGTTCTAAAGAACGTCTAAAAGGCGACGCAATTAACACTCATTCATCTTTTTTTAATATTTCGCAATATAAAATTTAATTGATTTCCAAAATTTACACCAGTAGAGCAATACCAAATCGTTTCTGTATAAAGAGAGCCCACAGAGGAAATTTTCGTTATTTAACTAGAATCTTTGACAAAGAAGTCGAACGCTTCTCTTCTCCCATTTCACATTTATTTTTTCAAGCGGAAAAAAAACATGAACAAAGTAACCAAGGTGACTGTGTTCGTTATGGTTTGTACGATTGTGTTATTATGGCAATCCTCTAGTGGACAACGATTACGATGTGGCCCGGGGTCAATGCTTTGTGGAGATGAACCTTCTTTTATTACAAAACAGGTAAAGAGGAACAAGTTCATGCTGTTTACGACCCCAAGTCGTTAATAATCTTGATTTTAAACTCATCGTACTTGACTCGCATGTACATTTCAAGACATAGCTAATCCAATAGAAATTTAAAAGCAATTTAAAAGTCTTGTAGTTACCTAGCACTCTCTTTCTCAACAAGACAACTTCCTTTTGGACAGCGATCTGCAGCTCAAAATCACTTTAAAATTTGGTTTGGTTCAATTTTGAGAGCCAACAAAAATGTCTGGATCGATACCAATGTGTATTCAGTATGCGAGTAACGGAGAGCACTCTTCGAAAACCATATACGTTCTCGACTGGTAATCATTGGAACGTTCAGGAGCGATAAGAAGTAGAATTAAAGGTTGCGGAATTTTATTTTTTCTTTTAAAACTGCCAGACAATGGAAATTTTTATGTTTTCTCGCTGCACTTGCAAATCAAACTTTGTTCACTTTTATGTATATAAAAGCACGCTGCCATGGAGAGGCAACCTGAATAAACGCCCTCCATGAAATCATTTCCCAAGGCTAAGAATCGGCGAAATGTGACTGTATATGTCGATAAAATGTGCTCCATAGCAGAATAGTCGACAACAGCGAAAGTAGACTGAAAGCAGTTACTTTGGGCGGTGCCTGTTCAAAGAACTTTTAATTTTCAGCTTGTGCAGTGCAATTGTTCGTGCCCTTAATTCAGGTTTGATTGATCATCTTTTTCAGTCGGGATTGTTTGGAACCGTTGACAAAGAAATTTTTTGGACTTCACTCGGGCGCGTGCCCCCAGACCCGGGGGGGGGGGGACTTCTACATAAAAATGACGGGGTTGCTCGTCAAAACTTTTGGAAAAGAACTCCCAAGAGGTACCAAGATCCTGTTTTGTGGTCGTGGCTTGAAATATTTTCCACCCCTAAAGGCTACCAATTCTAAAACAACACATTATCTCCTGTCATGTTTTTTGGCTCAATACCCTCAAAGGTACCACAAAAGCTCAAAGTGTGAACCTTTTTACGCTGTACATCCTAAGAGGTACCAAAACCCCGTTTTTAATCCCTAAAAGGTACGCCGGGTACCCCCCTTCTTGTATTGGAGTTCCCCCCGAGGGCTCAAGATTCATTTTGTGGTAGCCTTCTTCCTAAGCTCAGGAAGATGGTATTTCAGCCACCATAAGATAAGCTCTTGTATCTAGTAATTAAAATGTTTTCAACAAAGGAAACAACAAAACTCGTACTCCCGGCGGAGTCCAACACAGTACACTGTACCTCCATTACGATCACTCACTCACTCATGCCTGTTATGCCGGCCGGCATGTAGGGCAGCAACAAAGGTACAACACTCCTGTCTGTTCCGATCCACCTTCCGAACGGTCCCCCAAGTGTGATGGAGGGGGTTGAGCTCCCCTTCCACAGTTAGACGCCAGGTGTTCTCTGGTGTCCAGTGAAGAGCTGTGCGTGAGATGTTGCCTGGTTCCGATTCTCATCATATATCCGATCCATCTCCATCACCTTCGCATGATGATTGTGACCATGCTGTCTTGGTTGCAGAGGGCGAAAAGATGTTGGCTGGAGTTGGTCTCGGGCCAGAATATTCTATGGCAGGATTCTTCTATGGTTCTTGGTGTGGGAGTTTGTTGAGGTCACTTTCTTTCAATCATCCTCTAGCATTCTGAGCCGTATATTAGGGTGGAAAGAACGCAGCTCTGGTACAGCCTTAGCTTGGTCTTGGGTGCTGTACTGGGATGACTTCCACACGTTTTTTAGCATTCTGAAGGCGTTCCGGTCCTTGTTGAGGCGATTCCTGATAACGCTGCCTGCTCTGCCGTCATGCCTGACAGTGCTACCGAGGTAGGTGAATTTTTCGGTTGTTGGTAAGATCTTCTCCGTTCACTTTGACCGGCGAGGGGTTTGGGCCATTCAGCATCATCGCTTCTGTCTTCTTCTTGCTGATCTTCAGGCCTACCTGTTGTGCAAACATACTGAGACGGGCGGGTGGTTTTCTCTTGCATGTGTTGATGAGTATGTGAGACCAGCGCTAGATCATTGGCGTAGTTCAGATCTTCAAGGGTTGAGAAGAGGGTCCATCTGATGCCCCGTAGTCGGTCCGATGTTGTTTGCCCATGCAAACATGATGGGTTTGATGGTTAAATGCTCGGAGATACTAGCTGTATAAGCTACACTAAAATCCGAGGGTAAATAAAGTAATGTATGTATGCCGCATCACCCAGTCAATCGCAAAGCCGACATAGGACATCCTTGTCAAACACCGGTCTTTACACCGAAGCTGGATTCGCGGTTTGACTTCCACTCTGAACTTCAAGTTGCTGTATAAGCTCTTGCTGACAAGGACGATCTGTTGTGGAATTCCATATGCCCCGAGTATGCGTATCCTTTACGATATTCTAGACTTATTTAAAGACGTTTTCGCTGATTCAAATTTTATACTTTCCCAGTTACTTTCATCGTCATTGGTTATTATTATTGTTATTAGGACATATTACATACTTAAAGAATCAGTAATTCCATTTAATGATACGGAATATATCAACTAAGCGACCATTTCTATTTTACTGATTAGAAACATGACAGTCCACCACAGGATGCCAGGCAAGGTACAGCCAAAAAGCAGATACTGCCGGATACCGATCAAAAGTCCATCTTACCCAACCTAAGGAGAATGCGCATTAGGAAAAACATCTAGCGGTTCAAGATGAAAGACTGCCATAAACAAAAAAGACGCAAACGAACTTGGAAATTGATTAATGATAATTAATTCAGTTGTTATATTCCTTATAAGAGAGTCTCGAGAGTCTCTTTTACGGCTAACAGTTCATAGTTTGGCTTTTTTACGGCTAACGGTTAATTTTTCCGTCACGGTTAACGGATCTGTTAAAAATTAATTACTACTGTTTAAAAAAGTTAAAATTAATTTTCATTGTTGTAAAGTCCCCAGGACATTCTGGGGTAGAAAGCTGTGGTACTATACTAGCACGGTTAGCTATATCTGGCCTATATCTTCATTCCTACAAGTACCCTGCGGTACTTTGACGAAGACAAAACAAATAAAACAAGAAAGTATATTTTATCGCATTTGTTAAAGCTTAATGATAAATGTGCCCAATAAAACATTTGAAGTAACATTCATTAACAAATAGATTCCATGTTGCCGTGCGTCTGTTCAGTAATAGATCACAGATGACGTCAAAATGTGG
>OZ026609.1:11157292-11162292 GCA_964020085.1 Micromussa lordhowensis
TGATATATTCGGAAGGTGTGTCAAGAATCGACATTGAGAACACCAAGACATTTAATTATAAGAACTCTCCCAAACAGAGTAAGGTTGCGGGATTGCCAGATGTCAAGAATAGTGCTTAATTTATTCACTTTTGCTTTGAAGTTTTTTCCTTCGTTTTGTTTTTGGTAGTGAGAGATAAATATCCCCAGCGCTCTAATTGGCTCCTTAGGCCAGTGGAATTCAAAAAGGCTCTTCCACGTTTTGCTTCCAAGGACCGAGCCACAAAAGCTTTTGTTTTGGATGGGTTTAATCTCAGTCCGTAGTCATCACCAAAGTCACTTAACCCTTGGATAGCGCTTTGAACAGATTCGCAGCTGCTACACAAAAGTGAGGTGTTGTTAGTGAACTAGCTTACTTTGAATTCTTTGTTAAAAATATGAATACCTTGTATTTCTGTGTTTTGCCTTTTCTTGCATGCCAAGATTTCTACAGACAGAATGAATAGATAAGGCGACAGGGGGTAACCTTGTCTCGCTCCTCTTGACAGTTGGAAAGGGTTGGAAAAGAAGCCATTATTCATAACGGAGCTTTCCGGGTTGGTGTAAAGAGTTGATATCCACCCAAGAATACTGTCCCTAAAATTAAAGAGAGCAAGCGACTTTCCATTCAATGGTATCAAATGCCTTCTTGAAGTCAAGTTGGAGGAGCATCCCAGGGTTGGTTTGGGTTGTGGTTTGCTCTAGGATGTCGTTAATTAACCTGATATTTTGGCCTATATATCTTCCCTTTAAAAATCCAGTTTAGTCCGGATTGATAAGACGTTTTAGTACCCTTTTCTAATCTTTTGGCTATTACTTTTGACGCGATTTTGTAGTCCAAGCTTAATAGAGTAATCGGCCGCCAATTTGCCAGGTTGAGTAAATTTGACTCCTCTTTCGGTACAAGAGTAATGGTCAGTTATAGAGATCTAGACGAGCAAAAAACACGGAAACTTAAAAGCACTAAATATACACCTCGAAAGGTGAATATGTGTGCCCAGACATAGTGGAAAGGGGGGGGGGATTACGAAATTTATCAATAGCTATGAGGGGGGATCACTTCAATTAAATAACATTTAAAAGAAGGATCAGCTAAATCTTCCGCCCCCAGCCAGGCGATGAATAATGACCGGTCCCTAAAAAGAACAGCCATAGTAAGTCAGTCTCAAGGTTTAGAATGTCGATCGTGCGAGTATGTAATCTATAAAAATGCAATAAAAGCATACGGTTAACCATACCATAAACTTACGGTGGGTTGTTCAAGAGAGAATTAAGTTACAGGGACGAGATTAATCCTTGAAAACCTAAATTGTTACTAAAAAATGCCCTTTTTAACCATTAAATCAGTTTGTTTGGCTGCCATGACGCTAAATGGGCCTTTTCTTTTTTTAATTAACACTCATTTTTACACAACTTTCCTTACTTACGTTTCTAACAATACTTTTTTTGAATTTTTTTTTAATTGGAATAATAACAACATACACTACTTACAATGGTAGAGTTACAATAACCTACACTAACACTAATTTTAATATAATATGCAAGCCACTATTTTTAGGTGAGACAGTACACTAAGTGCTGTTTACATTGTGGTAGAAATTTGCACACAATTGTGTTTAAGAATCTTGTTGTAATTATTGTTAAATTATTATTAAACTGATTATTGGCAAGCAAATTACCTCTGTTTGACTTTCCATCGATTTGTAGGAAACAAGGACAAAAAGTAGAGAAAAAAAAGGGAGGAGTATTTTTTAGCAGTGTTTCGGTGACCGTTTTTCCTGGAGAGTTGAGATATTTAACCCAGTATTGTTTTCCAAGTGCTAGTTATTGACAGTATTTTCAATTATGTCTCTTTGTTCTACTGCATTCACAAAGTCATGGAGGTCAATAGGCTTGTTGCTTAGTTTACAACTGTAGATTCCTAACAAAACTTACAACAGCAACGATGTTACGATACTACCTACAATACTGACATTGCTTACAAGTTTACGGATAGTGCGCATTACTTACTGTAGCGTAACATGACTTATATAATACTAATGCTACTTGTAATACTAACGTAACTTACGATACCAGCGTTACTTTTTTTCATAACATTTCATACCAAATATACAACATTAACTATTATTATTCATTCAGAATGTTTCCCCGTTTCTGATTGATTAAAACCACACGCATAATTTGCCATAACCGGCTGCTGTTCACCAAATTTGGAAAGAATCTTCGCCATATTGAATCAATGACGTCAAAAGTGCAGCCCGCTTCAGATTATTGAACCGATGACCGAGAAAACCTGGAGACGATATCATGTTATTTTTAGTGAGCGAAAAAACAAAGAGCGAAACGGGGAAATATTTTGAATGAATAATAAAGCAATTATTGAATTCGGCTTTCGTAGGATATGAAGAATTCTGCAGATCTCGGAGGGTATTATCCACCTCGGCCTTCGGCTTCTCTGGATAACACTCTCCTTGTTTTGCAGAATTCTTCATATCCTACTCAGCCTCTTTTAATAGTTGCAAAATATATAATAAAATTAAAAAAAAAAAGACAAGAATGAAATCTTAGAATTAAATTAACTATTTATCAAAGGCAGGAGAATTGATCCCCTTACTTGGAACTTTTTTAACGTTCTGTTTGCTACGGCACCCGCTTTTTGGAAGGCGTAATGCCAAAAAAGTAGGAAACGTGGGGGTTTGGAGTCTGTTTTCTGTCTAAAGATATGGAATTTTGCGATTAAGATGTGTTATTATATGGCAAGCAATTCTTCGGCCAAATTGGGCGTTCTGATTGGCTAATTTTTGGTCGGGTTTTTACAGTACGGACCATTACCATGGAAACGATCCGTTTGCGTATTTTTTCTCGTTCGCTCCCGGTAAATTCAAAGTCGCGTGAAACACAAAGTTGAAAACTTAACAGCCGCCGAACTTGATCGCCTCTTATGCAAGTTCTTTATGAATATCCGCAAGAAGAACGGACAAGAGTACAAGCCAGGTTCCATCTCAGGTTTGCTGTAAATATCATATACGTTATTTGCTTTAAAGCATTTTAAGCAACAAAATACAGAATGTTTTAAAACTCCTGTTATAAATCCTTCCACTCGTTTCTGTGCTGCTCGCGTCATCAAATCCACGGACATCGCCCCGGAAAGTGATTACCGGAAGTGTCTGTCCACCCAAAAAAACCGATGCCATATAATAAACTACTTACAAGAGACTATGAGGTCTCTTGCTACTTACTAACCTAACTTGCTCCCCGGGGGGGGGGGGACTTCCTTATAGGCTAATGGGAATGTGCCGCCGGATGGGGTTGCATTTTTACGACTGGATTGACTATGATGGGGATACAATTTTAGTAGAGTTACTTTAATGGGATCGCACATTTTCGGGATTTCTGGGATAAGAAAATTCTGGCAAGCAGGGATTTAAAAATAGAAAGATCAGCGGTTAACAATTGGTTCGTGCTGTTGTTTCAATATTTAACAGTCGGCTCGCATTGAATTCCGTTCTTGAAATCTCAACTACACAACAGTGCAGAACAAAGAACAAAGAACAAAGTCCACCGAATCATCCCTGCGGCAGTATTTATTTTCCAGCTATTCTGCGTTGTTATCGTCCAGCGAGGTTAACACAATTTGGATCTTCTTTTGGATTAGCAAGCGTTTGATCTCTTTCGCTTGGGAATTGTTAGCTTTCATCGTGCATTTACAGGAACATTTATTCCACCTCCAATACGCCGGTGGCCTTTGGCATCATCATATAATGGCCCTCCGTTAACAGTGCTACACAGGTTTAGACAATTCGAAATGAACTACTTAAAAAACTACATAAAGTAGAGGCATAATCAGAATGTGACTAAGCTGGGATAGCGAAAATGACATTTGCTCAAAGATGACTAAGATTTGGTCTATAATTGGCCTTAGAATAGACTATAATGGGGTAGGGGCTAGGAGAAGCCAGCGGCACATACCCAGTAAAAATTGACCCGAGTACACCTCCCCCCCCTCGGAGGGGGGCTTGCTCGAGCCGTACTGGGGAATATTGGCCCTCGGAACTCGCAATGTTCGGTCCATACAACCACGACCTCGGGCCAATATTCCCCAGTATGGCCCTCGAGCTCGGTTACTAAGAGATTAGTAATTTAAGAGATAACACTTTGGATCTTCAGTGTTACTTGTTACGTAAACATTTGTAATCACGTATTTGCATTGTAAAATAATTTAACAATATACTGTACACAACAGTAAATAATCATCACCATTATTAAGGCCCCGTCCACACGTAGCTGGATACTTTTGAATCCGCAACTCTTTCTTTCCGGATACGGCTTCCGTCCACACGCATCCCGCGAATTCGGCAGCGAATCCGGGTATTTTTTTAATCCACCATCAGGCGGCAGTTACTTTCATGTCTTTGCCTCTGATGCCATTTCACAAAATGTTACAGTTCCCCTAATTAGTAACTGTTTGCTTCAGGTCGCCTTGTACTTATATGAAAGTTATGTGAAATGCATGTACATGTAAGTCGTTGCCAGTGCTCGCGATCGTTTGTATATCGCAGTCTCTTCATTTCCAGTGATTCTTTTTTGCTGCCGGTAGACCTCGTGTAATTTTTCGACTAAGAAGCGCAGAATTGCCTTATTTATTTCGTTGTGCTCCTTACATGTAATGGGATGCTAGTAGACCCTCTTTTTAGGGGACGATTTTGTAAGGCCAGCCTGAAGTCGCGTTTAAAAAAGGTGTAGAGCAGAGGATTGGTGATGGATGTCATGTATCGAATAATAACAAATGCTTCGGCAGGTGTTTCAAGTAATGCTGGACTGCCTGACTTGAGGTAAGTGACGTACATTGCTAGCGTGAGACTAAAGTATGGAAGCCAACAAACTACAAATATTGCCGCCATCAATGCAAAAATTAAGACACATTTTTGGTCACTTATACTTTTCCGTTGCAATCTTGATGATTTTCTATTAATTGACGGCCGT
>OZ026609.1:11169792-11214792 GCA_964020085.1 Micromussa lordhowensis
CTGCATGCCAAGGATATTAAAGTGAAATTAGGTGCACAAACTGTTTTTTATATTAAAAACCCACGTTGGAATATCTCGCAAGTCTTTAAGCAAAGCAGTGGCTGAAGTTTTCTTTTCCGCGTGTGAGAAAAAAAAATTAAATGTAAAGTCACCCATTTAGGATGTTGGAACTTATTGTTTCTGCGCCTTACTGCGCACGCAAACTCACATGCACGTCATGCATCGAGCGCGCGCGCTAAGTAATAAAATGAACCATGGTAGGGCAGATCGGGCAGATGGCCATTGCTATAGCTTTGTCTGGATTTAACGATCTTAGACGCTCAGTGACGCCTATTTTTCCTTTGATGGATCAAAAATTATGAAAAGCTATCGATTAGCAGTTTGAATTTTTTGAAAAATTGAACCATCGAGTTCCGTTCTTTTTAGCTCTTCGTTTATCTGTGTGGCCGTTTCAAATGACTCTTGAGGGGTTAAGTTTTGTGAAAACGTCGGCAACATTTGGAATTATTAATGCAACGGATTCACTTATACAAAATATTACCAGGATAGTTTGTCTCCGTTGATTCATCTTTGATCTTTTAAGATAAAAACCTTGAATACCATGCTGATTTACGCGCACCAATGTTTCAAAATCAGACTAGTTTTCCACATACTTTATCTCTGAAAAGAAGTCCGTGACCCCCATTGTTTTTTTCATTGCGGAAACAAGTAATTCATTATCTGTCCGCAGTAGAAGTTCGAAGAAAATCTATCAAGTAGAACATTTTCGCGCGAAAGTCCTTAAGAGGTAGACTGTAACGTATTTTATTATCAAAAGGTGGAGATTTCAACTGCTCAAGTTGACTTATTTTCTTCTTCATTTTTCAGTTCTATAACAAGGCATGAAAATCGCCATACACGCGGACCGTACAGGTTAACCAAACGAAGTGTTCACATAGGCAAAGGGCTACCTCTGAGGCAGGTTTCCTGCAGCATTTATCCGGATCCTCTGCTAAAAAAACTAGCCAAACAAAATATCTAAACTTGCCTTCAGAGACTCATTATTCAATTAGTCTTTTTACCACCAAAGGTGGCTGCTTGAAACTTGAAAATGCGCCCAAGGAGGAAAAGTTTAGCAGCAGTTTCCGTTCATGCATGCCGTTTTTTTAAAAAAGACCACACCTTGTTGTATGATATTTGGCGCCGATCCGGTCAGTTAAAAGTAGGCATTCCATTTGCCTTGCCGCTGTCACAACACGTCCTAAAAGCTGAGGAATCATGTGGCACTACCTTAGTGTTCGCCGACTTGTTCAGAAGTACTGTAGTTTTAAAAACAAAACTTCACACCATCCAACCTGAAGTCTCAGAAACATAAATTTCCGCCATACTGCCTTGTCTGCAACAAGCCGCATTAGATTATTTTTATCGTCAAAAAAATCATTTTTTTTAATTTTCGCTTTTATTTGGTTAATTTATTTATTTTTGTCAAACGTTGCACAAAGGGATGTAGAAATACAGACATGGGGTCAACCATGAAAGAGCTATCGACTAAAATGGTCTTTTAGGGTCATTTTAGATCGCTTTCTGTTTCATTTTGGGTCATAAGGTTTGCTATAAGCCTCATTCAAGAGAAGATATATTAACGTTTTAAAATATTTCAAAATTTGAGTCAAAAATTTTCATCATGAACTTACTTATATCATTGTTATTGTATAAATGTCCACAGTCCACAGTCTGGTTCAATTTTCCGGCTTTCCAATGGTGGAGAATGCCACGTTTGTCGGCGGATAATTATATGAATAAAGAATTTAATAGCAATAGCTTAAACGCATGAATTTTCGACGAGCAAACACTTTGGGGTACACCGACTCAAAGCCGCGTGTGGTTGTCCGTTGTATAATATCTGCCTGTCTTAATAACATGTGGGAACATGAAAGAAGAGTCTTTAACAACTAGTGGTTTAGTGGTAAACTTTATTTGCGATGCAATTATGCAAGACAAAGCCATTTGCAATACGCTCTTATAGACGTAGATCAACAACATGGATATGGCTGCGCTGTATCTTAAAACTTCTAATTTTAATTCTTTTGTCACCTGATGTGATGACTAATAAGAAAATACTAGCTTCCCAGACAGCGGGGTAAATACGTTCCACATATTAAACAAACGTCAGTAAGTTGATGCGGAATATCCATGAGTTTGACATTCTACCGAGTTCTCAATTTATATTATTTAACACATCTCACATTTACAGTAAAATGAATTAAATTAAAGCAACTTTGTGATCAACATTCAGCATTGCAAACATTTTTAACTTCCTTCTTCATCATCTTTCTTCCTCCATGACTCATTTCACCCCACCGACAATATTCTGACGTTTTTTCATTTTAATTTGTTTTATTCACTGTCCAGTAGGAGCAAGGAGCAAAGCCGTTGCTATGAAATCCTTCTGTATATTTACCAACTGAAGAGATCGTTTATCTCGTTTTCATTGACCAAAATCTTCCGTTCCAGTTTGATTCAGTTACATGTAGTTTGGTTTGTTGTTTTATTGGTGAAGCAGTTCGATGAAAATAAAACATAACAATACACACCTTGCACAGCGTCTCGCTATTTTCATTCCATTCGTGTCTCTGCATAACGTGGAAAAATGTTCAAACGTGAATACGATCCGTGCTCGCATAATAGTTTCTATCAGACACGTTCGAATACTTACGTAATTCCTCAGCCAAAAAAACGGACGCTACATAGGTGAAACGAATAAAAGACAAATCAGTTCTACTTACTTGGTTTAATATCATTGCTGTGGCCCAATGCTCTGTCAATGCAGATCCACAACTGCGTGGAGAGCCCAGAAGTTTCAACAACAAAAGGTGCAATTCTTCTTCTTCAATTATGGTTTACACTAAATTAAATTTTGCACTGTTTTAATGTGTATATAGCAACAAATCCACTGTGTTTTACATTATAGAGACAACATCCACTCTATATACCTGTTATTAAATGTAAGCACTAAATCTTATATGACATGGTTTTAAAAGCCAGAAGTTCTTCTCAAAGGCCTCCCAAGCTTTTTTGTCTGCTGTAGGATATTCGATCTGCGGTATTTTTAATTTGACAAGAAAAATGCTAATAACCGGGGAAATTAGGTTACTATCATTAATAATTGAATAAAGCAGCCGCCAAGCTTTTAAGAGGTTTCGGTTCTAGAAATCAACTGTATTGTGTTTTTAAAATAAATAACATATTAAGTTCCCTGCTAAAACTTCAAATCGATCAATACTGGCGTGGATTTTTGGTTTAGTGTGGTGTGTTTTTTGGAAATTTGAAATGGGTCCGGGAATTGTTTACAAAACTAATGACAATCGTTAGTCAATATATGTCAATCCAGTATGACGTCTTTTAAGCGGCATCACCCCTGGTCCCAAGGGTTGATGTGTTCATCTCAAGTTTGTGTCATTTTTACCAAGCTTAACATTACGGAGTCAAGGTTGCACACACAGATGTTGCGATGGACTCTGCATAATTGTATGTTGTTTTTACATTGTACTTTAAATTGTCAAGACCATAATAATAATAATAATAACGACAATGACAATGACAATGGCAATGATAATGACAACGACAATGACAATGATAATGACAGTGACAATAACAATAACAACGACAATGACAATGACAATGACAATGACAATGACAATGATAATGATAATGATAATGATAATGATAATGACAATGACAATGACAATGACAATGACAATGACAATGACAATGACAATGACAATGAAAACGATAATGACAATGATAATGAAAATCATAAATAATAATAATAATAATAATAATAATAATAATAATAATAATAATAAGGGATTAACTCGTTAGCTTGCATGGAGGCTTATTTATCTCTCCCCTGAAACAACGTTTACTATGTTCTTTCGCAGGTGGACATCCGTGCACGATGGGTCACGTACATTTTGAATGCTCAAGTCATGTGCGTTACTGTTAAGATTTTAATTCATAACTGATCCACTTCTATGAATAAAGTTATCGCTAATTTGTGTCTTTCGGACACGTCTGCTCTCGTAATGGCGTGCAAGCTTGTATATATACTCTATATGCCCCTCTAACGAGACAATTCACGGCTCTCGGTTGCTTATTCAAGACTGTCAGGTCGTGTCGTGTGTCACCTTAGCTACAGCAGCAGAAAAAAATCAATTAGTTTTTCCCTGCTGTGGAGCTTGGGTGGACCAGCTTATGGGAGTAATAACAGACCGATTAAGAATTGTGATTGCAGTAGTGATATCGCGTGCCGGGATCGCGTGTACTAGGGACAAGTTATACCGCGTTACTGCGAGAAACACCAGCTGTGTTTTTATACATACTCCGTACAATGTGGAATCCCGATTTCTTCCTTCAAGGGAAACAGAAATTGGTTTGAAAAATCTTGGGTAAACTACAGTGTTCGAGTGAGGGAAGGGAAACGAGTTTTGGGAGATAGGAGCAATCTAGGATTCGAGAAATCGGGATTCTAATGTTTATTGTTCCGTAAGTTCTAATGTATATGGTTCCGTGGGTTGTGGAAGTTTCCGCTCTGCAAGTTTTGTATGTTTCGTCTCTTTAGATTTTTTATATTTTTGCAGCCTTGCAGTCGTTTACCTAGAGCGGAGTCGTTTTGGTTTTTCTTTGTTTATTTATAGGTAGATCATTTTTTGGTCGCCTGCCGAACAATGGAGGCTCAGGCTTGTAAATGTTGTGAATTGGACGCGTTCCTATTTGCTCTTTGTCAAAGGGAACCCAGTCCTTCTTTGGCTTCTCTGGAGATGCTTTTCCTCGCGCCTACAATTTGATATATAAGCTATTGTGGCAGGTTACCAATGATGTGCAAATCAGCATTGCCTTCTGTTTGGTTATTGATGATAGCTGTTTTTACAGTGGATATTCTCGAGGTAGTTCAGGGGCGTTCAGGTGCAGTGATCGGTTCACTCCGTTTAGGAGGGACTTTAAAGGGCTGCGGTTCTATTACATACAGAACCTTCTCGCCATTCGGATAAAGGACTCTGCTATTTGCGTATTGCTCTCTGATTATACCATTGTTTACTGAGTGACTTCTGTGTTTTTAAGGTCTGGAGGCGAAGCCGGAGTCGTACCCCCGCCTTATCTAGTACTTCCGATTACAGTGGAGCCAACAAAGCCTCATCTCTGCCATGATGACAGATTTTTTAGTTTGTGGATCAGGTCGATCAGGGATCAATCCCGGTTCATTTAAATCACTTTTCGAATTTGTTAACCCTAACCCTAAAATTTTGCCTGGGCATTTCCAAACCACCTAGTGGATATCACGTCCTGCTCCATTTATATAGTCAAAATTAAAACGTATTTTAGACTCGTGTGGGAATTGTTTTCGTGTTTTATACACAGCCTCGTGGTTGGATGGCAAGGGCTTTTATCTTTACCACAATCTCGGTCTTTTCTTCCCGCGCGCCGTTCGCTCACTTGGGGTTCCCCTCTGCCACAGTTCCAATATATCGACGATCAGGGAACAGCGGAGACTGTGGCTTACATTCCGTATTATATTCTAATAGAAATTTAAAAACGCTAGCACAGCGTACTGGTTGTTTCGTTGATCTATCGACAAGATTAGTCCAGTTTAGGTTTCACAGTTTTTTTCTGGAAGTTTCTGCTTGGAAGATTCACACTGAAGTGAATTACCGAAATGCGTCAGGCGACGTTTTGTTGTAGATTTTTTTTGTCCTTGCGTTTTCTAAAACTTTGAAAAAGCGACGATTATAAATGTAGCTCTTTAACCTTTGTCATTTTGTGACCAAAAGATTAGCAAGCGAATTGTGGATTTAATCTGGAACCACAAGAACCCAAAGATTGGTGAAAGAAAAGAGGGATGATAAAGGTATGTCCGACTTGGATATAATCGACAAATCGCTTAAACCAACTTGGTTGAGAGACTATCCTTCCGCTTTGTGGAAATTACTGCCACTCGATTATCTTTTTTAACTCGATTATATTTTTTAATAACATCTGCTTATTTTCGTGAGAATTCTTGCTTTTTCAAATGAGACATCGTGAACTGATGAGAATTGCGTCTTCCGCATCTTATTTGTGAATCAATTAAGCAAGACGAAGTCATTTGCAATACACTCTTATAGATAACAGATTAACAACATCGATATGGCTAAGCAGTGCCATAAAACTTCTCATTTATTTTTGTCACCTGATGTGATGACTAATAAGAAAATACTAGCTTCCCAGACAGCGGGGTAAATAAGTTCCTCTTATTAAACAAACAGGAAAACGTAAAGCAGTCATTAAGTTGATGGGGAATATCCATGTGTTTGTCATTCTACCGAATTCGCCATTTCTTTTATTTAACACATCTCACATTTACAATAACATCAATTAAATTAAATCAACTTTTCGAGCGGCCGTTCAGCTTTAATTGCGAAGATTCTTTTTAAGAAAGACAACTTCAACTATAATGGCTCATTCTGCCTTTGCAGACGCGTTCTTTTCATTTAAATTTGTGTTAATGACGGTTTCCACCAAAAAGAAGGAGCGAGGAACAAAGCCTCTTCTGTATATTTACTGACTGACTGAACTGTTTATCATATTTTTACATCCCAGCCATCCTCCGTTCCAGTTTGATTCAGTTACCTCGGTTTATTGCTTTGCTAGCTGCTGAAGCAGTTTGAAGAAAATTCAACATAACAATGCTCGACCATATACTACGTCTTGCTATTTTCAACTGTTTTACTTCTCGCAGTGCTTAGTTCTAGATAAGGTGCCATTTTATTACAGCAAAACAACATAGGATTTTGTGGTTAACATATTCCCCTTTCCCTTATTCTATTCGTGTCTTTGTTTAACGTGATATGAGCTGAAAATGTACACGAAATCTTAAATACAATCCATGCTCGCAGAATAATTTCTATGAAGTTTAGACACTTAGATAATTGCTCGGCAAAAAAAGGACGCTACAGAGATGAAACGAATAAGAGACAACTCAGTTCTACTTACGTGGTTTAATATCCTCAGTCCTCTGGCCCAATGCTCCGTTAATGCGGACTCTGGAACTGTGTAGAAACGGGAAGCGTTGAAAAGAATTAGCGCAATTCTCCCCTTTCACAGAGACAAAGTCCAATGTGCGTACTTGCTATGTAATATAAGCACTGAGTCACTTATTGTTCTCATTAGATCACTTGCTTAAATGTTGAATGGCGTGTGTTTGTTTTTTCGAAGACATCCCACGTCTTTTTTGTTTACAGCTGAATATTACATCCGAAGTATTTTTTGATTTGACATGAAAAACTAATAAATTGGGAAATGAGGACATCAATTGAATAAAGCAACTACTAAGTTCTTCAAAACATTTTAAAAAAGGTTTTGATTCTTGAAATCAACAGTATTGTGGTTGTAAAATAAACAACTTATTTAGCTCGCAGCTAAAACCTCAAAGCGAGCGATACTGGTGTCATTTGTGTGGTTTCATGTGGCAACAAATCAAATGTGTTTCTCACTATAGAGACAAGACCCAACGTGCATACCTGCTATTTAGATCATGTGATTGAAAGGTTGAATGGCGTTTGTTTTTTTCCAAGACATCGCACGTCTTTTTTGTTTACAGTTGAATATTACATCCAAAGTATTTTTGATTGACAAGAAAAACTAATTAATTGGGAAATGAGGACATTAGCTCGCAGCTAAAAACTCAAAGCGAGCGATACTGGTATCATTTGTGTGGTTTCGTGAGCTGCGTTTATCAGAAATTTGAGATGGGTCTGCGGTCTGTTTACGTAGCTAATGACAGTTGTTCCAGGCTCTCGGTCAGTGGGGACTAACGAGAAAGCGGGCGGGCGATGAGCGGGGTCTGGGAGAGAAAAAGGAAGTTCAGGAGACCCAAGAAGCGGTTTCTTTTTAAAAGTGGGCGGAATGAGGTTTTTTTAAAAAGAGAGAGCTGGAGAGCCTGTAAGCTTTAAAAAGCTTACAGGCTCTCCAGCTCTCTCTTTTTCTCTCACGGCAGGATCCCGCTCGTCGCCCGCCCGCTTTTTCGATCGCCTTCACTGATCGAGAGCCTGGAACAGGCTATAGTCAAAAGTGTTGGTCTGACCTTCAAGGAAGGCAGTCCAACCAATCGTATTAAAATCCCCAATACGAGATATCCAAGGCGTTTTCCCTCAGTGGACTTTGTCGGCCGCCTTGGAATAACGTGTAAGCTAAGGTTGCAAGCAGGGATGGCTAAAGTAGAGGACAGCGCACTAGATAAAGCGGGGATGCAACTCTGACGTCGCCTTAAACCGTTAAAACTGCAGAGGCCAATCACTAAACAATGTCATCACAAATGAAATCCGAGAGCAGTACGCAAACAGCAGAGTTCTTGATTCGAATGTCGGGAGGAGTTTGCTAGCTAGAATTGTCATGTGAAGTCCCTCATAAACGGAGTGAAAGGGATATAATTAATGAAATAGCCAGCTTCTATCAGAATGTCTGATAGAAGCTGTAGTCTCAGCTCTCACATTATAGCTAAAATTTTGATAGTTTTGCAATAAAAATGACTTACCTCAATGCCTTGTTGTCTTTTTTATTGTCTTCAGTTCTTGATTCTCAGCCCGATCTGAACCCTTTTAAGCGAGTTATCGCTTTTTGGTTTTCCTCTACTAAGAAAGAGTACTTAGCCTCTAAACTGCAGGTCGTGAGTTTTGTCCAAATGGCTTCCGACAAGCCTTTTAACTACCACTCTGAGTTATGACTGCCCTTGAGCCGTATTATTTTGAGCCAAACATGCTTCACACGGCGCTTCACACTCCCCGGCAAAACGATCATGGCAGTGAAGATAGTGAGGTGGATAATCGTTTGGAAAGAAATACATTTTGCTGACCTTGTGAAGGATGTAAAGTCAGTTGCAGGTTTTTCTCCTTCCCACCAATTTAGAATCGGACGAAATGACGCCACGTACAGTTTCAAAATGGCGACCTACGAATTTTGGGCCTCTTTTGAGACGAATTTCTTCGGGATAGCAGGCACTTTAAAGGCTGAAACTTCGGTGAGTGGAAAACCCCAATGTTTACTTGCTATAGGTGAAGATAAAAAAGTAAACATTGCGGACATTGTGTACATTGCGCTTTGTCGCTTTCGCTCTTCCAACCGACCGCATGAATTTCCGGTAAAATCCTTTTTTTTGTTTTCCTCGCTAAAAATGTCGTCGATTTTTCGTTTCTTTTTTTTTTTTTTTTACACCGACCTTTATTAACACTTACACTTAAGTACACATCTCACTATCAGTTTTTAGTTACTAAAAAGGAAAAAAAAAACAAACAAACAACTACATTACTTTTTACAATACATACCACTTTACGATAACTACCTTACTTTTACAATGATAACGACTTCACAATGCCTACATTACTTCTACAGTGCACACAGCTTTACATTTCCGGTAAAATCTGATTGGCTCACATTTAAGGCATGACATAAGATAACATCGCTGCTGACAGATAAGCAGCGAAGGGGCGGCAGACAACTCCTAAATTAAATGTATCAGGGGTTCTCTTTTCCTCTTTGCCCGTACGCCAAGAAAAAAAGAATAAAAAAGAACCCCTGATCACAGGCTAGCTAGGGGTAACGATGGACTAGCATTCCATTCAGGGGGGAGTAGAAATACTCCTGGTCGCTTCATGCTACAGAGACCGGGACAAGCTCCGGCCTGATGGGCCACTAGGCTCGTATGCAGACTTTACCTACTCAGCCTGGCTATTATTTTGCATAAGAAAATACTTGTCCATCCGTGCCTGAGATTCCTTTGATTATACTTTCGAATTCCCTATTATTTCGAAATCAAAACCATTTCCCTTGGATTTGCCCTTCATTGATTTACTATAGGCTATTCCGAGCTTCCTCATCTTTTGAACTATTGTCAGTCCCCAGCTGAGTGTTTGAAGTAGTGGGGTTCAACTGTACTGTAATCAATTGTTTTAAAGCCTAGACAACATTTTCTTTCTTAAAAGAAAGAGATATTGGAAGTGCCAAAATAAAAGTTGAGCTCGGCTTAATACTTTTAACTTAATTTGAACTGCAAATGAAGCTCGTTTAAAAGCATTTCCCTCTGCCCCACTACTAGATGTTCTTTTGTCCCGAGAGTTTTTAGTGTCCGCTGTGCAAATATCTGGGGGTAGTGCACAGTCGGAAATTTTCTCAAACACATGGAGATCAACCAGCAGCAAATTACATGTATCCAAAGTGGGGTCTGTTCTCTGTCGTCAAAGCAGAGGTTTGAAACGTTTCTAATACAAAGCCGCTATGCGAGATAAGCGCATACGCGAAGTCGAATGGATCGATCGTGAGGAGGACCTCTGCCAGATGTAGGTCGATTTCTCGTGCATCCTTGTCGTTTTCTCGCACATCGCCGATAGATTTCTTGGCTTTGGCTAAATTTGACAGCTTGAAACGTACAGGAACAAATTTCAAATTGCAAATTATGTCGCTACAATTTACATTGGTTATTTTTATTTTATTTTATCTTTATTTTGGAACACACAAAAGCAATCTGTGGAGGCGGGAAAAAGTCGAAATGACGGAAAAAGTGCCGAGCAAGAAAAAGTTTGAGAGAAAAAAAGGCTCCATGAAAGCTGCCTCCTGACTGAAAGAAAATCGTTCGCTTCAAGTAAATATGTGAAAGATCATATATTTGAACTGGGGAGAAAGATATGAAGACATGATTGATCATCGCAGTTATGCACACAACTTAAGAGCTTTCTGCCTGAGAGACCGGGGCAGACTTGGAAATGAGGGTCGGCCGATTTCGCTCAAAATTGGTACACAATCTTGTTATGTGGACTTATGTAATATGCCAAAGTTTCAGCTTCAATGAACTTTTTTTAGCCGAGTTCTGGATATCAGCCCCTCGGGGGTCCCCAGAAGCTGATTTTCAGTGCAATTTTGGCCACTTTTCAATCTCTCTTTTAGCAACGTACAATTAATTTTAGACAAAAAGAAAACTATCTGTGTAATGCCCTATTCTTAGCCTTTTATGGGTAAACAAATCAGCTCTGGGGAATTTTTCGTTAACCAATGGCTGTTATGTCAACTTGGACCTATTTGAAGCATATAGGAAGCAACCGGAAATGGCCTGTTTTTCAGACCTTATATTTTCCATGCCCATGTTTTATATCGGGAAGTCTAAATATCCCTGCAAAGTTAAACCCTTGGTTTAGTAATATCAAGAAAAAAATACTAAGGTTGAGGCTTTTTTACCAAGAAAAATCTTACAAGAAGATGACTAAACTGACCACTTCCGGTTAAAGTTTCGACAAAGCGTGGCGGTAAAAATCAGCTGTTTAATTTCGATTAATACCTTTCTTCTTCTAAGTTGTGATTTTAGAGACTCTGAAGCTAGATGTAATCGAAAAGACTCTCAGTTGATTAGCAAATTTTCGTGTGTTTTTTTGGGACCAATCAGATTTTGGTCCGGCAACGGTACGGTTATAAATCACGTGGAAAGTAGTCTTGAAAATTTATACGGACAATGGAGCGGCTGTGAACAAGGGAATATTGTATACCTAACAACCCATCTCTTGCCGGTTAATAACAATCTATCACTAGCTGGATCTTTTTTGCTCTAAACCGCTGCAATATTAAGTTTATCTTGATTATTGAATAAAAGGGCTGTGGCTCCAAGTAATGAAGCGATAATTAAATCAGGAAATAAGCCAAGCTTTGTGGCTCCATTTCGTATTATAATGCACCTATTTTTGACTCTTTTCTGAAGGAAAACAGCTTAGCAGCCATTCTAAATGCAGTCACAACGTCTCTGGCGAGAGACTCCTTGAAAGTCGTTTTGAACCTGTAGGAGATTTCAAATACATACAATTGAACCTAATTGCAGTCTCATTCTTCCAGTCTATATGCGAAGTGTCAGTGTCTGGATAAATTCTCTTAATATACTGAAATGCTTACTTGGCTTCAGGTTTAGAGGCATACACCTTTCCTATAATCTCTTGAAAATGAAGCAAATTAAAATCCTTAGCTTAGCCGATAAATTGGTCGTGAGTGTGTCGTTGCTGCGACTAATGAAACTTCAGGTCGATTCATGCGTACGTGACGAGGTCGCGATATGCCAACTTATCTGTAGTTTGCCGAACTCCTGAAACATGCTATCTGAAACGTTAGCGGTAACTTTCTTCGCTTTCTTCAATTTCTTTTTTCTCTTTGATTTTCTTGATAGAAATGGTGATGACATGGCCCACTTTGGTCACGCAAGCTGCTGCATTTTCGGCGATGACGTGGCAAATAGCAATCGTCTTTAACTCACCCTTTGTAATGCCAGGCAAGCCAGCTTGGTTGAGAATCAACTTCCGTATGCTCATTTTTTTTAAATAACAAATCAACCGACAGGATGTTATGCAGTGCTGGCCATACATTGTTTTTCCCTGTTGCATTTTATCAATTTACGACAGATTGAAGTAAACATGTAATGCAGTAAGCGACGCATTCGGATTCTATGCAAAAGCAACTACCTAGCGCATTAACAGTCGCGGCCTAATGGTTAGGTGGATAGACTCCGGATGGAGCGCTCCTAAATACTAAGGCGTCGCCATGTCGTCTTGGGAAAGGCAATTTTCTTTCACAATCCCTCTCTCCACCCAGATGTATAAATGAGAGCCGGTAATTATCATCCTGGGGGGAAGAGCAACCAGTTTAATCTCCGGCAGGTATGAGACACTGGGCCTGCATGGTGACGACTTTACCATATCACCTACAGCAAGTATACTGGTCGTCCTGAGGATTATCGCTTCTCACTATGGAAATCGGAGTAAACCAGCAATTCTACAGCTGGGGTGCCAACAATTTCAAGTTCATAAGTACTCCAAGAAAGCTGAAATATTGTATTTCCCCAGTTATCAAAACAGTGAAGGAAAATCCACTCCTCCTGGGCTGTCTAATCTTTGGTATAAAGTACACTGATTTAGTCTGCTTACCACCATGGAACTGCCTTGACTAAGAAAGCAATACAGGGATAGAGAAAGGGAAAGTGTTCTAGTAAGCAATTTAGCAATTTAGCAATTTAGTCGGACATTCAGCAACTTGGCGGGGAAAACGGACCATCTTAGACATCCCCAATAATAATTCGTAGGCCGTTTGTACAGGAGGACTGGGTATAGATAAATGTTCTGTACATAACATTCTTCAGGTTCTCATAAAAGTTCTACTGACCAATCATTCTCAGAAGCATCAAGGAGCAGAATCTAGACGAGAAAAACTGAATTCCAAGTCAATCAAAGCTAGCAAACTACAGATAAGTTGGCATATCGCGACCCCGTCACGTACTGACAAGAATCGACCTAAATTTGCATTACTCGCCGCAAAGATGCACTCATAGTCCATTTGCACAAATGGCGCCTAAATTTGAATAACAATACTTGGTACATCCTTAACCTCATAATCATGTTTCAAGGCAAAGGAATTTTCACATGAATGGGAGGCTAAGGATGTTTCAAGTACTGTTATTCAAATTTAGGCGCCATTTATACCAATATGTGCGAATAAATACAACTCTGTCGACCAAACTACCTGTTAGATCTGACGTTCCACAAGGGAGCATCCTTGGCCCATTACTCTTTAACATCTATGTTAACGACCTCCCTTCTGTACCAGGTAATTGTTCATCGCAGTGTTACGTCGACGATACCAAACTACTCTTGTCATTTCAACTCCACGATCAGCACGCGGCGATAACAAAGATGAATAAAGACTTGTTAAGTATTCGGAACTGGTGTTTTGATAATCAGCTTTTACTCAACCCAGATAAAACAAAGTTAGTGATATTCGGCAGCCGACAAATGACTGCTAAGATTAGCGACTTTAGGCTATTTCTATTGGGGAAGGAACTCGAGCCCGTTAAAGCTGCAAGAGACCTTGGCGTCACACTAGACTCTAATTTAACATATAATGAGCATATTGTTTCCACTGTATCATCATGCATGTCACGATTAGGCCAAATTAACCGTGTTAAGCATATTTTTGATAAACGAGCCTTAATTATTATTATAAATGCCCTAGTGTTTAGTAAATTATTCTATTGCTCTTCTGTTTGGAGCAGTACTACTCAAGCTAATCTGGACAAGCTTCAAGCTGTAAAGAATTTTGCTTGTCGCATTTTGTGCGGCGCTAAAAAGTTTGATCACATAACCCCTTTGCTGAAAGGCTTGCGCTGGCTACCAATCAGGCAACAACTTTATTTTCGTTTTGCTGTTTTGGTTTCAAGTGCATGACGAGATGTGCTCCCAAGTACTTGACATCTAAGCTCGTCAGAAGGTCTGCCGTCTCTACAAGGAATACAAGAAATTCTCAGCTCTTGGACATTCCACTCTTTCGCACAGCAAGCGGCCAAAGGACCTTTCAATATAGAGCGACCTCTCTGTGGAATGAGTTGCAGCCTGTGCTCAAACTTAGTCCATCTGTAACGGCGTTCAAGCGTTTACTCCGGCAAAAGCTTCTTAATGACTGCTTTACTTAATTTTTCTTTTTAATTTTTATCTTTTTATCATTGTCATGTACTTAGGTTTTAATTGTGTAATGTAATTTGACTCTGAAAAGCCCCTTGGGGACGAGCCAATAAAGTATGTATGTATGTATGTATTTATGCAAAGGGTCTATGACCAATTTATAATTATCGCTGACCTAAGGTTTTTAATGTTGCTTCACTTTCAAGAGATTATAGGAAAGGGTCATGCCTCTAAACCTGAAGCCAGGTAAGCCTTTATAAGAGAATTTATCCACACACTTTTTGCATAGTAATCGAAATTAAATGGCTGATTTTTACCGCCACGCTTTGTTGAAACTTAACCGGAAGTGGCCAGGTTAGTCATCTTCTTGTAAGATTTTTCTTGGTGAAAAAGCCTCAACCTTAGTATGTTTTTCTTGATATTACTAAACCAAGGGTTTAACTTTGCAGGGATATTAAGACTTCCCGATATAAAACATGGGCATGGAAAATATAAGGTCTGAAAAACAGGCCATTTCCGGTTGCTTCCTATATGCTTCAAATAGGTCCAAGTTGACATAACAGCCACTGGCTAACGAAAAATTCCCCTGAGCTGATTTGTTTACCCATAAAAGGCTAAGAATAGGGCATTACACAGATAGTTTTCTTTTTGTCTAAAATTAATTGTACGTTGCTAAAAGAGAGATTGAAAAGTGGCCAAAATTGCACTGAAAATCAGCTTCTGGGGACCCCCGAGGGGCTGATATCCAGAACTCGGCTAAAAAAAGTTCATTGAAGCTGAAACTTTGGCATTTTACATAAGTCCACATAACAAGATTATGTGCCAATTTTGAGCGAAATCGGCCGACCCTCATTTCCAAGTCTGCCCCGGTCTCTCAGGCAGAAGCTCTTAAGTAGTTGTGAAGTTAAAGCCTGAAAATTCCGGCCTGAACGGGATTCGAACCCATGACCTGTGCGATACCGATGCAGTGCTCCGGCTCTACCAACTGAGCTATCAAGCTCTGATCTGGGATCCCGTTCAGGCTTGAATTTTTCAGGCTTAAATTTAACAACTGCTTAAGTTGTGTACATAACTGCGATGTACAATCAGAATTTAATTTAACAACTGCTTAAGTTGTGTACATATCATGTCTTCATATCCTTCTCCGCAGTTCAAATATATGATCTTTCATATATTCACTTCTATTCTTCACTATATACGGGTATAAAACAAAATCACAAAGCGCCGGGCTCCGAGATGGCTTGACAGCTCAGTTGGTAGAGCACTGCACCGGACTCACCGGTATCGCAGGCTGGGTTCGAATCCCGTTCAGGCCTGAATTGTTTTCAGAATTTAATTTCACAAGTGCTTAAGTTGTGTACATAACTGCAATAATCAAACATATCTTTATTTAAGTTGTGTACATATCATGTCTTCATATCCTTCTCCGCAGTTCAAACATATGATCTTTCATATATTCACATCTATTCTTCACTATATACGGGTATAAAACAAAATCACAACGCGACCAGCTCCGAGATGGCTTGATAGCTCAGTTGGTAGAGCACTGCACCAACCTCTGCCGGTATCGCAGAGATCATGGGTTCGAATCCCCTTCAGGCCTGAATTTTTTTTTCAGAACTTAATTTAACAACTGCTTAAGGACGTTCGCGCCCAAAAACTTCCCACACACAGATTTTTTTAAAACTTTGACTGACGGTAGAAAATGATAAGATTAGATAAAAAACGTAAAAAAAATCGGGGGTCACCGAACTCGTTTTCAAGATAAAGCGTAGCTCAGACCATAGCATTTCTACGATTCTCAGTCATTCGAGGCGATTCTGGCCGGATTCATTACTATCGGCATATATTTAGTTGAAGAATCATCTCTAAGCTATGAGTGTTTAACATGGCTTATATTGGCCTAATTGATAGATCTTTGCTACATATGTCATTAAATCTGCTAGAATTAGCCTTAAAAAAGACAACTTCTAAGTCACGCACACCTGTCTCCATGTACCAATTCGACCCTTTTTTAATAGTATATGACAAATAATTACAACTTTCCACACACAGATTTTTTTGGTTTTTTAGTATAATGTAGAGAGTTAAAAAAGGAAGTGATCTGCCGAAAAAAAAGTGGGGGTCACCGAGCTTCCAACAAAAATATTCGCACACCAAGTTAACGCAAAGGTCATCAGCTCTATATTTTGTTAAGTTTTCGACTCGGTGCGCGCGCTTGAAAATGACGTGGCACGCGCGTGACCAATGAATAGCGTGCGCACTAGAGATGCGCAGTAGCAATGGGCGCGAACGTCCTTAAGTTGTGTACAGATCATGTCCTCATATCTTTATCCTCAGTTCAAATATATGATCTTTCATATATTCACTTTTATTCTTCACTATATACGGGTATAAAACAAAATCACAAAGTGACCTGCTTCGAGATGGCTTGATAGCTCAGTTGGTAGAGCACTGCACCGGACTCACCGGTATCGCAGACTGGGTTCGAATCCCGTTCAGGCCTGAATTGTTTTCAGAATTTAATTTCACAAGTGCTTAAGTTGTGTACATAACTGCGATGATCAAACATGTCTTTATAATCGTTCGTATTCTGTCCAATCAGCGTCCAGCAGGTTGAAGCCCGTTTCGCTTGTGCTAATATGAAACTTACACAGATGTAGATCGTTCGCGATATCTTTCTTGCTTGTTCGCCGAGATTTTGCTCGAGAAACGTTTTGGTGACAATTCCTTTCGAGGACGAAAGAAGAAGAAAAATCGATTGCCATACCCTCCTTTGCACTCTTCGCTTCCTCTCCATTTTTTCTACTCCAAACTTTTTCAGTCGTTTCGACTTTCCCTCGGCCCCACTGACTGTCGCTAGGTCTAATGGATTTATAAATGCGGTCATTTAGCTTCTTGCTTTGACGTAAAAGAAAGTCTACTAGTTATATAGCAGAATCTTTTTTCCATGGTACGTCATTTAAATCTAAAGTTAGACCAGCCCTTGATCACGACACTAAACAAACTAGCAATAGAACCGCTGAAAATCGCCTAGTTGAATAAATTTCATTTTTTGGATACAATTAAAACGATGTCACTGCGGTTAGCGAGTCAAGAAAATAAACAGCATCAGTAATATACCGCTGCTGATTCGTGACACGGTACTCGTTGTCTGCATGAAGACTGGTTTGCATTATTAGGTAAGTAGTGCGTCACTTTAACGCGAAAAACCTAAATCTGCCGTGGTCTATGCTATCGGTTTAATTAGCTCTCCTCTAATAGGATAAACTGAAAGGCTTTTTAGAGCTACACATGCAACACGTCGCGAAAGAAGAATATTCTACCTCGGCCCCGCAATTCGTTCAGTTAGAATAAGAAAGTCGTTTGGCAGAATCAGAGTAAAATCGGTCCTGTATAGGATATCTGTATTATTTTAGTGTGAGCTGAAACGTGACCAGGTTGCAAATTATTATAATTGTATTTAATGAAAACAAATTATCCTTCATTTGTACACTGCTGAACAGTCAGCTCATCTACTTCAAAGATTTCCTATGGTGAAAAGCTTGAGAGATTAAGATGGTTTGACACTAAAGTTATAGCTTGCTCTTGCCATGTGGAAAATAATTCATGTGTCTTTGTGTGTAGATAAATTTTCTAACGCCATGTTATCTATTTGCGTTCACTTAAACGAATCTGAATAGAAAATAAACTCTATAGATGAAACGACGAGCAGCTGTGCACTGTTGACGTAAACAAAGGCCTTACCAGCGAATAGTAAGCAGTAATATTTTGATTGCTATCTTATCATTATTAAAGAATGCTTGCAGTAGTCAAAACGGCGACAAGGTACAAAGGCGCTCAGGATTGTTAATACCAAAAGCAGGCGAAATATAAATAATTGGTCTAGTCTATAACAAGTCAGCAAGCCTCCACCAAATTTTATGTTTTTTAAAGACGACGTTTTCACTAACGCTGGCATTATCTTAGAACAATCCACTAACAGAATTTGTCCTTCAGGTAAAGCTATAGATATTTTTTTTTTCGTTCTGTTGTTGTTGATTTTCAATATTATACAGCCAAACAAAACTCTTAATGATATCCGCTAAAATTATGTAGTGCAAGTGATTTTGGTTTTCGTGCAGCACAAAATTTACTTTATCAAACAATTTTAATTATGAATTTAGGGGAAATTTGAGTGATTGTAATGGTAGTCCAAACACTCGATTTTTGGCATGACAAATATCTTGCAGGATGTCTTAAGGTTTAGGAATATCGTTATTTTAAAATACTAATTTAAGGCAGATCATTCATTTGAATTTCTAAAGGTATGACCCAAGGTATTCTGTCGAGTGTTCGCTCTGTCAAACCCATTCAGTGACTTTGATAACTGACAACTCAGATACTCTGCCTCGGGTATCACTGCTTTTTCGATTTGGGAATGGTTCTTACTTGGGTGAGTTTGACATCGGTCAAATATTTCATTGTTTAGGAAGATAACATTTTTTTTTGCCACTGTTTGCATGTTGAGTTTAAAATATCTAAGATCTACTTCCTTTTATTGGCGGTTTCGTTCAGTGGCTTTAGAGGTTGCTCGTAAAACTAGATCGTCTTTAATGGAACGGAAAGCGCGGGGGGAAATGAGGCCGCCGACACTCACGTTGTATCGTTAAAGGCGTCTCACTGTTTTCAAACTGTTTTCAAGCTTTAATACTCTTCATAGTTCTTTTAACAATCTACTCGTTTTGGCCTGTTCAAATGGTGTCGGGTAGCCGAGACGTGAACCCTGCCACGAGGTTACTCTGACCGAGCTTATGTTTTAGTTTAATATTTCTTCGAAAAATTCAACCAACAGTTTAAATGAGGATTGCGAATCCTCCTCAGGGAGCAAGACAACTAGGTAGGTCCAAGCAGACAAGCCAACTTTTTCTCATACTGAAACACTTTGCATCGTCAACCCGGGCCAACTCACGGTGTGCCGAGTCTCGCATATATATAAAGCCCATGTTTTGGGTTTTAAGGCAGAAATTTATAATAAATAAGTAAGACTTAACTCAGCAAAGGACACAGCGATCGAATGACTGAAAGAAACTCAAGGAAACTCAAGGAAACACCAAATCCTATTGGAAACAAGTCGCTAGATTTGTAGCCTCTAAAAATTAACTCATTATACGAACACTGCAGATTAATGGCGGTGAGTCACGTCTCTTTTAGTAATATCAACACGGACCGTCTTTTTTATTCAGGAAAGTGCAAAGGATATTGAGGATTATTTCTAAGGAATAATTTATTGACAGTAAATGATATAAGGAACTTGATTGATTGGTGTTCGATTACTGATTAATGCGATCTTGCATAAAATAATATCAATATAAGCTGATTGGACACAGATGGAAGGCAAGGCTTACTAGCCTCTAGTGCCAGAGGGAAAAAAGGAATGAACTTAAATTGAGTCAGCGATAAAACTAATCCATTATTGTCTACAGGAAACGCTCATCCGGCGCATAAATTACCCTCTTTGAAAAAACATTAATGTATCTCCGGTCATCTTAAATTTGATGTGCTCAAGTCACAAGTTATTGACCTGTCAGTGTAGGTGTAGAATGTTCGTAATGTGCGATATCATTTCACATGTACAACGGTCTTTTTTCTGACATACTTCATGTATCTTAGTCTAAAAACTGCGTCTTAAAAGCACGACGCAAAATAAACGTGACTGCATAGCGCTGCACGAAAATCTCAACTAACAGGCTTGGAAGCATAATAAGTCATACTAAACAGTCGGTATAAGTCCTCAAATACTAGGTGAAAGCAAAGCTAAGCATGAGGTGTAAAGACAGCTAAACATAGAATGTATAAGTAGTTCGTATAATGTGATCGTCCGGGTGAGGGTAGTTCTGAGACGAACTGTTATTGGTGACTGACGTTTCGACAACCTGAGCGGAAGTCATCTTCAGAGTCAAGTGAATAGTGTTTCTCAGTCGATGATGTTATAAGTTTGGTCCGTTGAAAGTGATTGGTGACTTTAGCCACTATGGTACTGGCTGAAAGACTCGTGTAAAGTTTGTCATCAGTCATTGATCAGTTTCGATCCGTCTTTTATTCCGTCTTTTATTCTTTTAGTCCGTGCATAGTTAGTCAAATCAAGTCGGTCTGTTAGAAGTCCGTTTGTCGGTTTCGTTTGCGTTGTGAATCATGAGTCGTTTGCAAGGCGCCGGCAGTTATTGACATCTGTTAAATTAAGAGGCGTTTGTTCTAAGTGTGTACCAGCTTTCAAGAGTCAGTCGTTGACTCTTGTACTAACTCTCGACTCATGTATAAGTTGGGTAGACAGGTATAAGCTTCAGGTGCATAACAGCTAAGCATGAAAACTATGAGCTGTTACGTGTATAAGACTTGTATATAAATAGTCAAGGTGATTCCTCAGAAATAGAACTTGTCGAACGATTTTTTTGAAAATCAGTCCCTGAATGTTCACTACCCAGCACTATCTCAAAATGTACAATAAAAAGGCAGGCCACCATGCTTGCAAAAGAGATATAATGGGCCAACGTTACCCCTTGATGCCTAATCACGTGCGTTATTTCATCGGTAGCTGAAAGCAAAGGTTTTACTGAAAGAAATACTTGACAAAAACCTGACCTGACCTTACGGCCCTATATTCTCCCAGACGAGATATAGGAAATAAGTCAAGTAAGTCAAGTGACAAAAACCTGATTGGTAGAAATTAAGGCCTAGGAATTATTTGCTATATAACCTAAGAATCAATAACCCAAGTTTAAACGAATCGTTGTTATAATTTACATCGTCTATGATCGGTTTTGTGCACGCTCTCGGCTCTATCTTGTTTCAGTTTTTCCTTCGGAGCAATTTTCTGTTTGATTTTTCAAATTTAAGGGGATAATGAGTCCAATGCCTGCTTAAGAGAAAACGAGCTTTCGAGCTTAGTTTGAAAGAAATCGATCTTTTTGATGTTCTGTTTGATGTTCTTGATGTGCGCGCTTTAATGAAGCAAAAAAAAAACCGTGTGTTGTAGGAATGCTCAATAAAATTCTGAGGCAGAATCACCTTAAGCCTGAGGTGTATAAACAGCTAAGCATGAGGTAAACTATGAGAAACAAGACATTAGGGGAATCAATAGCTAAGCATGAGGTCTTAAAACAGCGAAACATAAGGTTTATTAACAGCTAGACCTAAGGTGTATTGACAGTTAAGTATAAGGTGTATTGACAGCTAAGCATGGGGTATATGAAGCTAACGGCTAGGTATGAGGTGCATTAACAGCAAAGCATGAGGTATATACACAGCTAGGCTAAGGTGTATGAACAGCTAAGCACGAGGTCTTTAAACAGCGAAACATAAGGTTTATTAACAGCTAGACATAAGGTTTATTAACAGCTGGACATAAGATGTATTGACATCTAGGCATAAGGTGTATTGACAGGTAAGCATGAGGTATATGCACAGCTAAACTGAGGTGTATGAACAGCTAAGCACGAGGTCTTTAAACAGCGAAACATAAAGTTTATTAAGGGCTGGGCATAGGGTACATTAACAGCTAAGAGCTAAATATGAGGTGTATTAACAGCTAAGCACGATGTGTATTAACAGCTAAGCATGAGCTGTATAAAAAAGCTAGCATGAGGTGTTTAACCAGCTAGCCGCCATAAGGTGTATAAACAGCAAGCCTTGCGATTCAAGAACACTGAACAACAAGCTATATTTGTATGGTTTCAAACCGTCGCCGCATTGAAAAGAGTTAGGCATTTAAAAAAACTGCTATGATCGTAAACTACAAGAACAACAAAAGCCAATTCAGTTCCTCAGTAGAGATTTAGAGTGGATTCTTCTTGATTTTCTTTGTTATTAAGATAAAATGGTTAAAATCTTCAGTTTGAAGCACCATGAAAAGACAGAGCGTCCACCGTGCGTGTCTTGAGTCACGAATCAAACTAATCCTACGTGTAGATATTTTCTCAAAAGAAAATAAAGTAATTATGCTTCTGTATTTCTTTTTTTTTATATTGACGGAGATTGACAGTAATTCACGCTTTTTACAGGCCATTATTTGCAAAAGGTGATTTTTCTGCGACTATAATTAGTTAAAAGGAAACTTATTCCTTCCCAAATTAAATAAAGGAAGCAAATAACTCAAAAACGGAAAGTAAATCACTCAAGAAATCGGAGGCAGGGGCTTTTCCGCTGAAAAAAAATGAGTCAAACAGGTTGAAGCAAGAAAACTCAATATTACATTTTACATTTAAAAGTGATAATATTTCACCTCACACAGCGCTAACTGATCATATGCAACTTATTTCTCGATCCACTGTTTTAATAATTGATTGGTCCTGCTGGGGATTCTGATAACGAATACCTTTAGATCCATTAGCAACCAATGACATTTCGACATTTCCTGAGTTAAGTGTCAAGAAGACACCAGTAAAAATTAATTTTCGTTCCTCCCTGCGGCTAGCACACATTGGTTTTCGAATTTTTAATCTCTCACAACTTGACCGGCTGCTATATATACGAGGTAAATTTGAGGATCTAAGTTAAAGAAAACTAGAGCTACCGACCCCTAAGTGGTTGAAACTGGTTAGTTTGCTTCCTCTCAAACCTGATCAGTCTAGAAAATCAAGCTGTAACTGTTTTGCCATTTGGAAACACAGTTAAGTATATAGTTCAGCATAGCTTGCAGCTTCAGATCTAAATTTTCATTAAATGACAGTTTTTGCCGAAATTAATAGCATTCTCGAACCTGGCCTCTTAATTATTTTTTTGTGTGTGTTTTTGTTGATGGAGCATTTCTTCTCATACGTTGTATTCCTTGAAGCCAAATTTGTAGCCTTAGTGCCGAGTTATATTTTTATATTCCTATCAATGTAACATCTCACATGTTTTTGTGCAAAACTTTATATTTGATCACCTTTGGTTTAGGTCATACTGCACAAGAGAGAGAGTTAAACAGTGGCTGGGAAAAACGGATACCCTGCAATCGATTTTCTGCAAAATAAATCGATATTCAGCTATACAAAGTATAGTCGTGATTTGCTGCCCGCATTTCGGCCTCTGTAAGTTAAAACGTGTTGTATATAATATTATTTAGACAAGATTAACTCCTTTTATATTTATTACAGTAACTTCTTCGATTTATAGTTTACTTTGAAAAACACTAATAATGTCACATTGTTTATATTTCTACTAAATGATAATACTATTGACATTTTTTTAAAAAAATTATTAACTTTCAAAAAAAAGTTTAGAATTTGGGCGACCTTGATTATTGAGCTGTTGTCATCAAATATTTGATTCAACCGTAGGCAACATCTGCTCTACATTTTTTTTTTGAATTAATTACTCAACCAAGAATTAACGCTCGAGTCGCTCTTTGGTATCGCTCTTTGGTATCATCAGTAACTTACAATATGTAATTTTGTCATAATCAGTATTGACATAAATTAATATTTTGCCGACACGGACGAGAGACCTGGATGCGAACGTATGTAGTACGCGAAGGCTCGTGGTTAGTACGTTTGTAAAAAGAGACGGTTGAGAAACTTGTGACATTCTACGGTCAGCCTTGCCACCCGCAACTTTGTTTAGAGTGTTTTTTTGGTTCTAGTATTGTGTAAATAGTGTTATCGTATTTATCTTTCAGTCTGTTCACATGATAACCTTAAAACCCCAAAGGTAGCGTTACTGCATTTGGTCGGGGGCACACGGTCCCCATTTTTCCTAATTAAAGGTTTTTGGGATTTCATTTAGAGTTTTTGGGTCAATTAAAACGTGTCTTGGGCTTTGCTGACCAACGCGCCCATGCCCCATAACCTTTGGGTATGTTTGGTCGTGCGTGTAGTGTTATGAAATACATCGAATGTTTATCAACTATTCCGGGGGACCCGCATCGTTTACTACTCGATAACTAATAAATGGATTTAAAACTTTTTGTTTAATAATATAATATTAAATCATCTCGTATCCAACAGACAAGAATCAAATGTGAGGTAATAAACTTTATTGAAGTGCTAGTGACAGCAACTATGGTTTATGCCGAAAACTTGTTCTATTTTATGATGGTGTCGATTTTTGGATAGCCCCGCTGAAACCCCTAACAATAAGAGACACTAGAGACACACATTCAGTGGACCAAGCAGAAAGCTAGCAATGGATCAGTCCTAGATTGAGTATTTAACTTAATCACTTAACCCATCTTCAGTTCCCTTCCCTTCTGGAGTCCACAGCGATTATGACGCTCACATCCCCTATATAAGGGTGCAGTTCTTAGAATAACTGCCACAAATGCTCGTTCATTCATGATCGACATTTTTGTAAGACTGCAGATCGAATAGCTTAAATCCTCCCAACAACAGGTCGTCCTATTCAGTAGCAATAATCGATGAAAAATTTGCAGTACTTTCAAAGAATCACAGAAAGCCACTGGATAATTTCTAAAAAAAAGTTGAAGAAAGTAGCTATAGAGCTTTGGAGCGTTCAATAAGTAGCAACAAAAGGTAAATTCAGCGTCAGGCCATTGGCCATGCAGATGGAGCTTATCACATGAAGCGACTAGGAGTACTTCTTCTCCTTCAAATTCGCCGGTACCCATTTATACACCTGGAACACATTCCAATTACCCAGGGCCGCTCGTTCCGGAGTCCAGCGCGCTAATTATAGGTCACCGCCCCAGCACACACAGAATGTTTTTAAAACGGTTCTAGTCGCCCGTGTGGCAATTAGGTCTTCGGGAACTTCGAATTATCAAGAACCGTACTTCTCGAACCATTTCCCTAAAACAATACAGGCTCAATGCAAATTAATCCAGAAATTATTCGAAATAGTAATAACCTGCCAACCACTTACATGGTATAAGCTGTCTTGATTGACAAGCAAGAGGAAATGTTGTGTTTTCAAATAAAACAAACATGTCAACATTCAATGTAGCATTTACGAAACAAATGATTTCAGTGTATGTGCTAGGGTGAAGCTCTACTCTGTGTGTAGTCAGGTTCTGTTTAGTTAGCTTGGATGTGCATGTCTCAATCTGCTTTCTCTTTGTTTATAGACTTTTCCTCCTTGACGTTCCAGCAAAATAACAAAAGCATGAATAACAACAGTTCAGTTTACCCCCAACAGCCCAACGATTATGGCATGGAATCCTTAAACAAATTACTTCCTATTGCCATAGCCATAGTTCTGACCAACGGACTCGTGTTCATCATGTTTTACAAAACGAAACGTCTTCGTACGACATCAAATTACTTGTTGCTTGGTTTGGCTACTTGCGACTTCTTTACAGGAGCTATCAACATTCCATACTTCATCACTTTTTCTTTTCAAGTTGTACCACCAACCTTTGCGAAATACTTTGGATTTGGGCTGTACATCCTACACACCCTCATGGCAGTATCCGCTGGCTATCATATTCTCTTCATAACTGCGGAAAAGTACATGGCAATTATGACACCATTGAGACACCACTTGGTAACCAAGAAAACAGTGCTAATAATACTACTGGGAATTTGGGTGATATCTGCACTTATTGCTATCATTCCTATTTCTTGGGACGATAGCAACTCACGCCTTGTTTGTAACATAACTCATGCTTCAGTTTGCCTTTTCATAGTATTCTTTGTCCCGTATGCATTTATTGTTTATGCGTTCACAGCTATGTTCAGAGTGATTTCTAAACGTCAAAGACCCAGCCGGCTTCAGAATAATAACACTAGATCAAGGTTCCAAGTAAGAAAAAATAATGACCGAAAGTGCATAGTAATTTTTGCTATCATGGCGACATTGTTTGCGTTTTGTTGGTTGCCATATTTCACCGTCATGCTTATTATTTACGTCAAAGAGTATCTGTTATCAGATTTATCGGAACCCTTTTTAAAAACTCTCGAAGTATTTGCCAATGTTCGATACATGACATCCATAACCAACCCTTTGCTTTATACGTTCTTTAAGCGAGACTTCTGGCGTGCCTTAAAAAGCCTTATTTGCCACTTTCCAAGAGCCCCCGAAACTTTACGTGGCTTTTCTCTGAGGCCTACTGTAACTCATGACATGACGCGGTCAGTTTCCCTTGGAAACAACTTGATATTATTGGTTTCTTGGAATAGACTCGATGTCGACAGTATTGGAATCGAAGCACCATACTCAGTTTCAGAGGAGCAAGTTGTCTCTCAGCTCTAAGGCATCGTGCGAAATGGTCATGTGCGAATGCAGAAACTGGCGGACTTCAACGACAGAATACATATCCAAAAAGAATAGATAAGAATATAAAGAATTTTGATGTGAAAAAAAAGTAAATTTCAGTCCTTATTCCAAGATTTAGATATACTTACTCCTATAATGTTAACTGAGGAAAACCTCCACTCTTATTTTGGTAAATTAGAGAGTTATAAGTATGTTGGACAGTACTGTGTACATGTACAACGTATTGACCGGCAAGCAATCCATAGTTAATGGCATAATAATTGTTGAGCAATTTGATTTTAAAAAACGGAATCAAATATTTAAATTTATTGGTCAGTTTTCGTGTCACGCCTGGTGTTATTGGACAGTACGGGTTCAGATTTGCCCATGTTTTTCCCATTTGATTTTAAAGCGCATATCACTTGCTTTTCAGTGTTGTTTAAGCTGCATGATCTATGATTCCCGCACGAACTCGTTGCCTCTAAATCCCTATCTTAAAGTGATAGTATTACAGTTCAGCGCATGTGCAGGCTATGGCGTAAAAATGAAGTAGCTTTTTCGCTCTCTTTCTGAACCTCATGCTGTTCAGCACTTCACAGACTGATTCCCGCTAACAGAATGACTTATGATATACTTTTCAAGGAAGGTTCTACCAGATTTACTCAGAAAATTGGAGTTCAATGTTCCGTATGGAATTTATCGCTCAACCAGATTTGCTTCTTCACTCGTGCAAGGCACGATTTATCTACTCATGCCTGGTAAGTTTGTAAACAATGTCTCGTGGTGCGAGTCGGAACGGTCGAATCGAATTCTAATTAACAATTATTCGCCTCAGGCTCGGTGAATATTGTCGAATAATCCCCGAGACGAAGTCGAGGGGATTATTCGACAATATTCACCGAGCCTGAGGCGAATAATTGTTTTAGTATAATTTCAGAGCTGAACAACAGAGAATAACAGACTAAAACATAAAAACAGCGACCCAATTGTTGATTTTTGAAGCTGTTCAAAACACTCGCAGCACGTGTTTTATCGGGTTTAAAAACACTCGGCTACGCCTCGTGTTTTTAAACCCGATAAAACACTGCTGCTCGTGTTTTAAACAGTACATTATACTCACGCCAATTCTTAATCTTGACGTAAAGTTGGCTGAATGACAGAATTTAACCTCCTTTAAGCTGGCTTTAATATTTGGAACTTTCCGCTATAAACCCGACAAAAACAGCGTCGTAAAGCTGAAATAATTTGCAACTTGATGAGCTGAAAAGGATGTGAGAGTTTGTTCTTTTTATCTGTGTTTTTGATTGTTTCATTGTTTCTTGTGTAGTTTGCACCTCTGAAAATAAATGTTGTTTAACATTAAAAGGAAATGTGCTTGTATTTATCTCTAGCGTTAAAAGCAAACCTTGAATTATCTTTATTTCGTCAGTTGTCCAAGTCAGTTATGGTAAATTGGCCCTATTATATTTGTGTTATAGAATAGAAAACTAAAATTTGAAACAAAAAGGAAAGCCTGGTCTAGATTTTCATTATCCGCTGGCAAGAAAATAATTGTGGATAGTTATAAACTGCATGTGACATGACGTGACGCGATGGTTCCATGATTGAGAAAAAATCTGATTTAGAAAAAGCAAATTGGGGCTGGTACAAAAATACAAAATACAAATAGGGGCTAGCTGGTAAAAGTCCAGTCGCATATACAGGGTTGTCACTAATTTTTCAATTAGGCAGGGAAAGTAAAAAGAGTAGCTGGGGGACAAAATGATGTATTTTTCACCTTCTAGTGGTTTTGTTTCTAATAAAGTAGCCGGGGGAAATCTTTGGTCCCCGGCCCTAGCATAGTGACAGCCCTGCATATAGTCTAGCAATTCTTCAGACTGATGGCGTGGATTAACTGCTAAGCGCGAATTTGCGCTAAGCTACGTTTGTGTGAAATTTACGAAAGCGTTCAACAACGGAAAGCGAAAACTTATGCTAGCTTTACTCTGTGGCGGAAATTAAGCACATAATCTGGGCAACGAGCTTTATGCCAGGTGCCAGGTTTATATCTGGTTTACGTTGCACAGCTTTAAGGGCAACTTTACATCAACTTTACGCTGCAGCGTAAACGTGGTCGACAACCTTTACACCACCTTTACATCACACTTTACTCATTTATAAACCTTTAAGGAAATTTAATTCATGGCGTAAGGTTGGTCGACACCTTTACACCAACTATACATCACATTTACGCGTAAATGTAACCTTTATACGCCTTATGGCGATTTAATTCATGGCGTAAGGTTAGATAATCTAGTTTAAGGCGGGGGTAAACATGACAGCCGTATTTTGTCTGGGTATTATGTTTTTAATGCAAATATCTTGTTTACGTTTCAAGCAATCAAGAATCTCTCTGCTCATCTCACATATCTATGTTTTGGGTTGTTTTGTAAATTTTTTGGTGATTTTTAGGTATATTTGGAGATTTTAGGTATATTAGGTATATTTTACTAATCCTTTTCTCAAAGGATTAGTAAAATTGATGGAAATAGGAAATTTTGAAGATTTGTTGTTGTTTTAAAATTAGAGTTTGAAATTAAAAATTGGTAGATACACTCCAAACAGTTGCCCAACAACCTGGGGTGCCATTGTGCGGTCAGGCAACTGTCTAGTGGTGTTCCATAACCCTTTTTTTCCCTTTCAACCTCTCTTTAAACTTACCAAAATTTCACTTAAATTCAGGTTTACCCCCGCCTTAAGAAGGTTTAAGCCAACTTTAATTTTTCGTAAAATCTCCATTTTCATGCTGTGCGAAGAAATACAGCTGCGTTTTCAAATGCCTACATCGTAGTGTGGCCTAAGTTACAAAAACTACAATTATAATAAAATAGCAATTGTAACTTGTCACAGAAAAATGAGTAATTAACAATTATTCCATGAGCGCTAGCGCGCGTTGGATATGAGATGGTAAATAGCTATAATCAATTTCATATCCAACAAGCGCGAATGGAATAATTGTTTTATTAAATTCTCAGCCTTCGGTTTTGCTAAATTTTATTTAAGTCTAAGAAACGACCGGAAAGTAATGTGACTTCCGGGCGCCAAAACGAAATGCTGAAAATTTTATGCTGAGCGACATTTGCCGCATTCATTTCCATATAAGGTCAAACGCAGGTATAATGGCTGGTAACCTAGATCTAGTGAACCAATCAGAAAGCTAGAATTGCATTATCAATTACAACATTAATGATGTTCTGAACAGACAGCAAAACAGAGCGAAGAATCCAATCACCACGGTCCCCAAAAAGGATATTATCTTAGTTCTACCTTATTTAGGGTCACAGAGCAAAATTTTTGCTAAACAACTAACGACCTGCATTAATAGATTTTATGGTTGCATTAATCTTAGGGTTATTTTCCAAAGCGCTCATCGCATCAAGTCTTTTTTCCCTATAAGGATAGGATCAACCGTTCTCAAATGTCAAAAGTTGTGTATAAGGCTAGTTGTTGGGACTGCCAGGATTTTTACATTGGGAAAACAAAACGTAGATTGCATGACAGAAAAACTGAACATTTTAAGGCGATCACGAGCAACTGTCATGCGTCTGCTATCGCAGACCACATTACGTCAACTGGTCACAACTTAAAATGGGACCACTTTGATATACTGGCAAAAGGACGGTCAGACACACACTGTAAGATAAAGGAGACTCTACTTATCAGGGAATTAAAACCTACCCTAAACGATAAGGTTAGCAGCGAAAAGCTTTATCTTTATTAGTTTGCAGCTTCGGATATGCAAATTTGTTTCTCAGTTTCTGTCATCGTTATTGTTAATTAGTTACTTATCTATTATTTGAATTTAGTTGCTACTTCTGTTACAAACGGTCACTAGTACTTCTGAAGATGTATGTTGAAACATACGAAACGTCAAGTTAATGAATTTTGTTTTCCAAAATGCGTTTTATTGTCATGTTTGTCACCGCAGTTTGTGTGTTATTTCTTATTAAGCTACGATGGCCAAAGAAAAAGAGTCTTTACGATAGAATTGCATTATCCGAGGTTGAGAATTTAATAGCCCTTATATGTGTGATGACGTCAGACTAGCAAAAATCACCACCAAGCCTCGTTTTGATAACGCAAAATGTAAATTTTATCATGAAACAATTCCCACAGCAGTAAAGATGAAAAGAATACCCATGTGAAAACAACACGAAGGCAACGAAAGATTGAGAAAATGTCGCCCAAACGAGGCTTGGTGGTGAATTTTGAGAATGTGACGTAATCACGCATTAGGCCTATTGCGTTTAACAGCGTATTTTGTATCAGAAAATGCAATAACATCGAGTTATGAAATTTTGGTGTTATTGACAAGCAGTAGTTCTCGATTAAGTGTAATTAAGGTATTGTTTATTCGTTGGAATATCGTAAGTATCACTCTTATTAGATACTGATATTCAAATAGTTGATTGCACAGTGGAACGGAAACAGGAAACAGGAAACAGGAAACAGGTTAATACGGACAACGGACACTGGTTATCTGCGCACTCTATTTTCATTGTCACAACTGTAGACATTGCAAGCTGTTCAAATAATGACATATTTCTACGGGTTAATACAATTTTATCACTACAAAACAGTAGCAAACTGAATAGCGTGACATGTTGGAAGCATAGGACGTCCACTAATACCCTCCAACGCACACGTTTCTTTGTGTATGTCTTGGCTTTCTCCCAGCGGCATGGACCGCTGCCAGTTGTTCCTTGTCCGTCCAACATTCAAGATATAAATATCTAACATCACAAGTATAAATACAGGTGTATATACAGAAGGGCAGTAGATAAGGTTTCGGAATGATAGATTCAAAATTTTTTTACCGTAAACTATCACAACATACTCAGCATAACAGCAGTTAGGAAATGTGAAAACACTCGCTTAATTACAGCTCTATATTTTTCTTGCGCGTTGTCAAATACCCTTCACTCTCAATAAGCATAATATCATGCATACGGGATCTAAATCTAGTTTTACACAGTTCCCATACATAGCATTTCGCAGCCGTTGTTTGGGTCGTCTCGTATTACGCTTCTCCAGTCTGCTAACATGTCAAGTCATTTGAGAATTGAGAAAAGTAGGAAAGCCTTCTCAAGGCTTCTCTTTCGGTTCATGCTGTGGGCGGTCTGGGCTATCGATTCACGATGAATTTGCTGACGACGACTAGGTACGGGTCACATGACAATATGATGAAGCGATATGTAAAAGTAATTAAACAAATCATCAGACAATCTGAAATAGCTGATAGTCAGCACAGCATGAAGTTAGCCACCACTGGCAGTCATAACTGTAAGTTTCTATTGTGTATAGATGTTAAAGTGCACTGCTAATTATCTCAAAACATACAATGCGTCGTCGAAAGAATAAAGCCAATAATTTACGTTAGAGTCGAATTTCGGTAATATTATTTGCTTTTGTTAAATTTATATTGTGTTAAGCTATGTATGGGTTTGTTCAATTCAAAAGAAAAGAAAGGAACAATTACGATACAAATTTTAAAATGTATTTCAGTTTTAAACGTCATTCAGCTGAGCTGACAGAATGGCCCCAGAACAATATTCAATTCATTGCTTTCACTTCTTCAGCTTCTTAGGTTATTATCAACCAAGAGACGATGATCGTCTCTTGAATCAACAAAATGTTTAGACCTGTGCACAGTAATTAGTAGAATAACAGCTGCTTTTGTTTGTTCAAAAAATCTGATCGAACAATAAGTACACGTGCTGAAATATGTGGTGCATAACGGCATGAATTTTGCATCTCAATAAACCCAAGCTGTTTTGACAAAAGCAGTCGCGACAAATTTAACCATTTGTCAACAACTAAAAAATAACGGAAGGCCGATATTGGACTGCGAATTGTACACGCTGCTCGCTCACGCAAACGAACTTCACTAAAGAAAGAGAGGCAGCCTACAGCTTAAACATCGACAGCGATTTAAGTTTGCGATTGCTCGGTGGAGAATTCTTATTTCTCAAGATGGTGAACAACACCTCTCCCAAACAAGAGCCTCTGTACACTGAGATCGCCAAGTTGGTGCCGTTGTCATTTGCCATCGTGATAACAAATGTCTTGGTGGTTTTACTTTTCTTCAAAAGACGGCATCTACGAACTTTACCAAATTATCCACTTCTAAGTTTGGCCGTGTGCGACTTCATAACTGGATTTGTTAACATTCCAATGCTTATCATAAGCATGCACATGTTAACGTGGGAGATCAGTTCACAAACAAAAATGCATCTGAGTTACCTGGTGTTAGTGTTACATGCTTTGACGTCGACATCGACCGTATATCACATCCTGGTCGTCATAGCCGAAAAGTACTTTGCAGTTGTCTGGCCCTTGAGACATCGCTCCCTTACAAAGAAAACTATGCTAACAGTGTTGGCGGCTGTCTGGTTTGTCTCGTTGGTGATTGCTTTCATTCCATTTTCTTGGATAAATTTTAGCCACAAACCCATGGTAAGAACGTTCTTTTGGGGTTACGGGATTGCATGCCTTGTCTTAGTATTTTTCTTGTCGTACGCGTTTATATTGTACGCGCTGGTAGTGATGTTCAGAACAATATCCGGGAAGACTAAACAGAGAACACTGATAAGACGGAACAGTCGTAGTGGTCAGGTGACACAAAATAGACGCCGTGTTTGCATCATATTTGCTGTGATGGCCACTGTCTTTGCAGTATGTTGGCTTCCATGGTTCATGCTCACACTTCTTGTCAATCTACAAGTACAGGTGGAAAACCTTGAAAGCTTTATGGAATGGTTTGTACCATTTAGATACCTAACCTCTGCCATCAACCCACTGCTTTACACATTTTTCAAGCCAGATTTTCGTTTGGCGTTAAAAGAAGTGCTATGGAATAAAATTGTTCGCAAATATTCGTTCAGACCGTCTCGGTTTCGATTGTCAGCCAGACCGAGCAGAAACCATGTAGATGTCCCAATTATGAAACGAGAGACTGGAATAGCGGAATACAACTTTGTTTCCTCCTTGTGAACGGTAGCTGATAAAAGAGAAAGCAAATTAACATTCTTCTCAGTAAAGTACTATTTTTATCTCTTCCTAAAGCCGAACAACAAATCATTGCGGGTGAATAAGATGCACTGATATGTAGCTAACGCACTTTTCCGTTTCATAAAAGTTGCAAATTGAAAGGTCAGTTTTCGAACAATACTGAATTTACACCAAATATAATACATAGCATTAAGGTTGCACTAAGCATTGTATGTCCTATATACCGGCATAATACAAAACAGTAAAGCGATAACAAGCATTGTTAGTTATGGCGATGAATATATCAGATATATCACATGTAACATGACCACACAACGTTTTACGTTCGATTCTTCGACAAAATTAGCATAAATTCGCTGCTAAGTCCCTTAAAAAATATAACCGAAGTTTTAGAACTGAAGTTTTAGTTATGTATGGAGACTCTCTAGAGAAATTGTCGATTATTGGTGAAATTGTTTACTCTCAAGGCTAAGTTCTGACTCGTGGCTAAGTCGTCACGAGCATGCAAATTTAGTTCGATTATTCGCTCGACCGAACTGCGTTGCATCGTTTGGTTGATGACATCTTCCAGTATAATAAATGACGAGAGAATGAAGTAGGTATTACAGAGATTTTTTCTAAACACGGAGAAGGTTAAGGAAAGAAAAAATAAACACGTAAGTCTCTTAAGTGCGGATTTGGCGCGAGAGACTATTTTTCCCATCTGATTTTATTAGCATAAACTCACAAAATACAAACAGCCTTAAAGATCATGCGGTCATCCTCTTAGATTGTTTGAATAACCTGCCCTTAGGGCACCACGCTGATCTGATCACGTTCGGAACTTTCCCGACTCGTGCCATGTCCTGATTTCATAACAGCAGATAGCATCTGTATAGCCTGTAAGCACAGGTACTGAGCTTATTAACTTGAACTAAGAACCTTAACGTTTATTTTGTAAAGGGCAGTAACTGCTAGAATAATGTCTATAGATATGAAATAAAGTGTTCGTAGTGAGTTTTTGGGTCTTTTCCTATACATTAGCAGTTGTATGTCATTCTTCAAAAATGAATAAATAACCCAAATTTCTGTTTTCCGGTGAATATTGATTATACTTCTTTTTTAGGGTCAAGTGATAATCAAAGGGCTCCCATGAGCCAGCTCGTGGAAATAGAAACTAGAAAAGGTAAACGAATAAATCAGACAAATGAGTGGTTTCGGAGTACTGGAAGTCATTTGGAACGTTGAAGAATTTAATCAAAAGGGGGAGATGGAGGTCCGCAGAGCGTACATGTGCCTATTTTCATATTTTTATATATCTAGTTTAGAGCTGATAATTCTTGAAATAACTTAAATTCCATTTTGAAAGCTTAACTGGTACATGATATTAGGGAAGAAATACATTATATGACAGGTTGTTTATACAGGCTGCGTTTAAATTCTAAAATGGAACATTGTAATTACATTAACTTGTAGTTAATTACATTAACTTGTAGTGTCAAAGAATCATTACAGTGTGTTGCAAAATTAAGTCATTAAATGAGAGTCCAGTCTCAAATTGAAAGCTAGTCGGTTTTGTTGGTTTTAATATGGATGATGTTAGTGAGTTGGCGGTGCATTTTGGGTCAAGGTCTTTTGGTTGTGGTCCTTGTTTAGTAAACATGCCTGTGTTGCATTATTAAATGGCTGTACTGCGTCTCTCTCTTATACGGGCACCCTCGGAAATCGGAAAAAAATGTCCGTTAGTAGAGCTGTCCGCTTACGAGAACAAGTAGGAAAGTAGACCATGACGAGCGTGGCCATAAAGTGACATTACAAATGTTACTGTCAAAGGTCATTTTTTGTATTGCCTATTAAAGAGAAATCTCACTACCAAGAGTCAATTATTATACATGGGATGGCCGCTTACAAGAGATCGTAAATAAGAAGAATCTAATTTTTATTTTCAAAAGTGTCCGCGGCCGCTTACGAGAGAGTGTCTGCTTACGGGAATGTGTAAATACAGAGTTTGACTGGGAGGTAAAACGGGGAATTGAGAAAATCTCTACCGTGTAAGTAAAGTTGTCCACTTAAGAAAATACCTTCAGCGGAGAGTTGACTGTATACAGTGTGTTACAAGACTTAATCGGCATCGATGCTTGAGAATTTCAAGAATATTTGCCCAATTTTACCTTGTTAGCCGAGTGGGACCATATGGGACCGTATACTGTTATTTACTTATGTTCCTGTGTGGTCTTTTTGAGTCGTTTAGAAGGGAGTAGAATATTTAGTAAATAAACCCCTTCAGGCGGCTGGTATGTCGGCTGATAATGTCCGCTGATAATGTCCGCGGCTGAGAGATTGTCCGAAAAATGAACATTTGGCCGAGAAGCGAAGCTTCGAGGGCAAATGTGAAATTTTGAGGACAATCTCTCAGCCAAGGACATTATCAGCCGACATACCAGCAAGCCAGGAAGGGGTTTATTTATTTTATAACCCTCCCATTAATTTTCTTTTCGGAATAAACCTCGCGTAAACATGGTAAAAAAGCCAGTGGTGATCTGATGGCGAATGCGCGGGTGATTGACGTGTGGGAGCAAAGCAAATGTGATTGGTTTAACTAACTTTATTTCCACTGTGATTGGACCAAATCTGACAAGCTGTCGTGTAAGTTTACTCTCGTAACGCCCCTTAGATCAAAAACTCGAAAACTCGTTCATATTTTACTGTTCAAAATCCTGACTAGAAGGAAACGTGTTTCAGTCTGTCGCTACACTAATTAAAACGAGTTTGGTTTCCTTCCATGTTAACTGAAGAAAAGAAAAGTTGAAATTCTTGGGCTGACTGTTTTTCCTCGACGAAAACAATCAGAGGACAAATATCGACGCCGGTGGGGGTTATTGCGTGATAACTGTCCAGCGATTTAGACCACGTGACGTAAAGTAGCCAATAAAATAACGCGAAAATTAATGGGTGGGTTATAAAAGCGAATGATGTGGTATTCGGATGTCCCACTCACCTCGGCTATAATAGTTTGCACATTGATGGGAGAAAATATTCATCTTTAAGCTATTTAAAAAGCCGAATGAACGTAGATTGTCTCGTAACAACGGCTAAACCGGAGAAAATCTTATTTAAAATCTGCAATTTGACCTGTAGAGGTGGTTATTTTATTTCCAAGGTTCATGTATAAACAAGGTGGAGGTAAGGGTTATCAGCCGAAGCCGAAGGCTTTGGCTGATAACTCTTACCGAGACCTTGATTATTCTGGATATCATAAAAACCGAGTCTAATAATTGTTTTATTAGACATTGAACGAAAAAAAAAAGCTTTTTTGCTTCTTCACTGACGGCAAGCAACACAAAGCGCGCGAACTTGACATGATTACCTTTAGAAATCATGCACTGCGGTCATACATGACGTGATAGCCCGTGACCTTGAGTAACCTTGACATGATAATTGTGTAATCTGCAGTTATGACGTCACGAGCGCTAATTTCGAAAATTCACTGTAGGCTTTCGACCAATCGGAAAAGAATTCGAGAGCTGAATGTATAATAATTTTGGTTGTAGGTGCGACCGCCGTTATCTTTGTTTAACCTCAAAATGGCGAATATTTGGCAAATTTGTTATTCTATAGGTTTTTACATTGATGTTAGCATTTTCAAGATATCATAGACTCGATCCTAGATCAGGTCCTACATTTGAAAATAACTTTTAACTATAGGCATGTTACGCTTCGCACACTCCGGAGTTTGGCTGGAGGTATTTTAAGAAATTTATAACTCCGTCAAAGTTCGACAGAATATAATTGTTAAACCTTTAAAATATCGAAGAAACTTGAAACTTTTGCATGTAAAACATTCAGCTTGCTGGAATGACTGTGTTTTGGCAGCGTCCGACATTTATTACTAAATTTCAGAGTTTCCCAAGACAAATTAGTCTGTTTTGAGGTCACCTTGAAAACCGTCTCGCAAAAAAAAAAAAAAGAAAATCGAATTGATCCAAATAAATGCGACATTTGTACATCGGATATAATGGCTGACCATGATTTGATCTAATGGCCAATCGGTGAAGGTCCGGAACTTGCCTTTGTTGTTCTTACGCGGACAGCCTCTTAAGATTTCCAGACTCTCAAATGTTAAGATTACAAAGCCATGACTTTAAGGTGGCTTAGTACAGTTTTGATGAATTTAACAGCCCAAATCAAACTCTCTTGAAAAATATTCCAAGATGTTTTCCTTTTTTATTTACTGTTGGCTTAAGTCTTTTTACCATTTTATGTGAATTTTGAACAATTTAAGCTAATTAAAATGTCAGCGAATGGCCAAATTGAACGATCGAGTACCTAAGGAGAGACTGGGCACTAGCACGTTAAATGATGTTTTTCTCAAAATCTACCCGTATGACCCCACCTCAAAATTTCCGGAATTAGAAATTGGCTCAGATTTAACATTCATACAAAGTAAATGTGAAATCAAAAATAGCTCAAGATCTGTCTTATAGATAATAATTTTGGCTCTAAACGCGATTCATCCCTACTAATCAATTGTGAAAATTTTATCATGGGTTTTACGGCAGGTTTTCGACCAATCCTTGATCAAAGACTGGCTTTTACAACCTTGGACGGGAATTGAATTACGCATGCTCGTTATTTAAGCGCGCGCTCATGTGACGCCATGTCTTGCGTGCGAGAAAGCTAGAGTAAATTAGAGCTCTTTTACCGGTTGTTTACCGACCTTTTCTGTCGTATTGTATTGACCCCAGGCTTAAACACATGTTTGAACGGAGTTTGAAACTATCACATCGCGTACCAAAGTGATTTAACGCCCTTCGAGTGCTGAAATGGTTTTCCTTTCTTCTTAGGGTTACTTGCGCCAGTTTTGCACGCGCGACTAATACTGATGCCTGACAGGCAATACTGAGTCTCGGAAAAACTGTAGTAAGCCACCTTAATTCTGTCACAAACCTGAGATGGATGGGGCTTCAGTAACCGAAAATATCCAAGAGATCTCGCCGCGATTCTTTAGGGTTACATATAAACACCTCGTGTTTTTGACTCACTGCCGTTTCAAATTCCGACTCTCGAATAACTTTCAAGGATGCTACCTTTCTATGTATGTCAGTTCCAAGTAACGTGCTCAATCAAAGATTTCGTGTTTTTTTTTGCCGTCAATCATCTTTTAAAGTTCATGTCTGTGAGTTGTTTCTAAATCTTGAAGAAGCGTTCTCCTGTGCTAGCTCTCTGTATGTTTTTTTTTTTACTTTCTACCGTGTGATGCTAACTGTTTATTTTTATGGCAAAGTTGAAAAATATTTGAATAAAGTGTACATGCAATCAAATAGTTCCCAATACATTTCTATGATTTGAAACTGAAAACACATACAATTAATCTTAAACCTTAATTTTATGTGGAAACAAGCGATAATTTGTTAAAGGACAAAAATGTCTACGGTTACATCACATAGAAGGCAAAATTTACTTAATTTTCATTGGCCGAGACAGAGGGCATTAATTTGAAAATGACTGGCTCTCTGCGTGCTAGCAACGGTGAAGAAAACTGTACACCATTTTCACTGTCAATACAACCACTTACTGCCTCAGCGCCACTAAGTTATGGAGAGCGAGATTATGCGGCTAAAATGAGGCAGACGGTCGTGAAACAGGAAAAAGGAAGTGAGGTGAGCGTCGATGAAGGGGAATGGCGTAACTTGGCAGAAGTGACAGAAAACCCGCGACAGTTTGTTAAATAGGACAAATGGGATCCCCAGGGACTCGTTTGACCTAGACCCTCGATGCCTGAGGTGTTTGTCATACCAGCGTTGCGTGCAGGCTAGATTCCTGATTATCTTACAATTGAGAATAGTGACACTATGTTAATATGGAAAATTGTTTCCCAGCAGTTGTAAGCCAGTTGAATTAACTTAATAACAACAACAACAAACTTTATTCGCTCTTGTACTTAAACAGTCCGCACTCTTTGCCACACCAGCTATAGACATGCGGTAAATATATCTTAGCCGGAACTTAGAAATGTGGATTATTTTCACTGGTAACCCATTAATTTCACATGTATTATCACAGGTAAATACGCAACTATACCACATCGGAAATAACGAGTTGCTATATCCCCTACACTGGCAATATTGACATACTTCTAATATGACTGTTTTTCTTTTCAGATTTCGCCTTTCCTTAATCGATTGCTGTTGGTGTTTCTAAACGATGTCAGCGAAGTTATGCCTCTTGTACTTTCCCTTACAGGTTTTCATGTGACTACTTGCAGTCGCAAGCAATCACTAGACCTTCGATCTTTTCTGTTAAGTTTTCAATACGCACCACATCCTTCTAAAAGTAGTTTAGTTAAGAGAATGCAAGTTGGTCATGCGCAGAATAGCTGTCGTGTTGTTCACTAAGTATGTTATGATTTATATCTTCCATTACCGTAGTGTATTGAATTAATATGCCTTTAGGATATTACTAAGTGTTTTTTATGTTATCTTATATATCATGTGATCCATAGTTTTTAAAGCAGCTGGTAGCTTTCCTCTATAACTAAATGTATAACGTAGCAAATGTTGACAAAAAACAATGTTCCTAACTTTTGAGTTTCGCTTTGATCGAGCGATCACTGGCGAACAAAAGGAAACCAAACTTAGGGTACGTTATTTATCGATACAACAACCTTACTTTACAATTCATCACGAGTACTATTTCTAGCGGTTTCCAGATCTGATAAAGACAACCTTTCCTCCAGAGGTTTCCTGAGAATAACTTGCTTGAATGCAATGTAGAAATCTCTCTTAAAGAAAGTGTACAAAACAGGATTCAAAACAGAAGTCATATACCGAACAACAGCGAAAACATGCGAGACAGTTCTGTGTATTCCAGTATCAGTCTGATCGTCTAATGAGAAGACTAAGACCAAGGTAAACCATGGCAACCAACAAACCAGATACAATGTCCCCATTGTTACAAATATCACGAGACATCTTTTCTCACTCTCTGAGCAGCCTGCTTTTATGGGTTCATTTCCAATCTGTGTCGCTCGCATTTCTTGCCTTGTTTTCTTTATAGCAACAAACATGACAGCATGTGCATAAATTATGAATGCGTATGGCAAGAGAAAGACAGCTGCTAGACAGAATACGGCGTGGGATGTTCGAAGAATGGACGCCTTGGGATTATTTGCATATAATTCTGACTTCCAGAAGAAGGGCACAATAGCGATGATGGCAGAAGCTCCCCAAACCATAGCCAGAACTCTCAGGATCGCATCCTTGGAAACTGGACGTCTATTTTCCCATGCGAACACTAGATACCTCTCAAGAGTAATAACGAGAATATGATAACCAGTGGCAACAGCTGTAAAGTTGTGTAATACTGTCACCAAGTAAAACACGTCGGGTAGCTTCGAGTACGGCACTGCCTGGATGAACGCTGTAATGGTGAGTGGGATATTCACGCAACCAGTAAAGAAGTCACATAACGCTAGGCTGAGGAGAAGATAGTTTCCAGGAGTTCTGAGAAAGCTCTTCTTTGAGAAGAGGACAAACACAAAACCGTTCGCCAAGATGATTGCTACAGAAAATGGAACGAGTTCTGGAACAGCTTCCGTGAAAGGCTTGCCAAACCTTAGATCTACAGTCGAGTTCGACTCATTGGAAGTCGAACGTGTTCCAAGCGAGTCATCAATTGCTGCGTTTGACATGACTGAATTATCTGTTAAGCAGAGAAATGTTCAGCAGCTGCCACATTAAATTTGCTATCGTTTTACCAAGGACCACGCAATCTTGTTTAACTCTGAATGTGAGGAAAAAGTAGGAAAAGTCATCTTTCCCAAATTAAAAGCATGAAAATGATGTAACTAGCCTCTTGGAGACATTCAGAATGTTTAAATCAAAAAAATTGTCTAATTGAGTATTGTATAAGCGCCGCATTTTCTAGCCTCGTAAAGTGATATTGTTTTCAATTTGTCGTGTCTTTTGCCGTAGTCATCTTCAAAACTTGCCTGGCTATGTCAAAGTGTATGATCTGCGGGCAGAACAGTTCGCCATTGACTGTTCATGTCATAATATTATCACCGAGATAGAACTGCGTGGAAGATTAAAATGAATTGTCAAACTGACAAAGACGCCATCGAAAGAGAACCCTAACAACACGACGTATCAAGCTAAACAAAAGAATTGAAATGAAATTTTGTTGCGTGAATTACTGAATTCGCACGCGGATAGGTTAATTTTTTGTACGAAAAGGAAGAAAATGCTATTTACTAGACAAGTATGGCCGAAAGTGAGTATTAAAACATTTCGGTAAATGGACGAAACCAATATATGTTTTTATATTTTGGTTATGAATACTTTGGATTTATGTCAGTAACTTGGGTAAGAATGGTTAGCGAATGTTGACTTACCAATGAGTTATCTAGGAGGTCTCCTTAGTTGAGATCCATCTTCTCAGACGGAGCAAAAACTAAAGCAAATACTTCCTGATGTGGTTTCTTTAGTTTCTGAAAAAATGAACAGAAGAGAACATCATGATTAAAATGCTACGGCAGATCGTCATTAGTAGGATTTGTTGTTAATGCAAGTGGCACGTGTATTTAAATAAATCTTACTGAGTTTGCATAAGCTAATGACTTTCGACCAATGACATTTGAGAAAAAAAATGCAATTTATATAGTCAGGTGGAAAATAATTTCAATTTGGCGTTTGGTCGGCGCTTTTTTGGTTTCCTGTGCGATCTTTCTCTTCGGAAAATGATATTTATTCGCTTTCAGACTGTTCATGGTACTAATGTACGTTTTACCGGCAGAAGGCGTGGTGATTGCTTGAATTTGTCGGGTTTCTTTTATGCGAAAAACAGAACTATCATTAGTTTCAAAATAATGAATTGATTTGAAATGGAAGGTTTTAGAAAATAAATAAATAAATCGAGCATTCTTTTTATTCAACTTCTTTGAGGAAACTGGATTTGATAGGTTTTCAAGCAGGGAACATTTTTCCTTCAATGCATGTTCAATTACTGCCAGTTAGCAAGAAGACATACATTAGTAACTAAGTGGTTTTTTTTTTTGCTTGCTAAAATTTAAAGGAATCTAAGGTGCACCGATTCAATTAGTCAACAATAACTATAATGCGAATTTACATCGCAATATTCTCAAGCTTGTTTTCTTTGTTCTCTGATGAAATGACTAACAAAAACAAGATCCTCTTCGTGTATATAAATTTTTGACACTTCGATTTTGAGACTGCAAGCAAAAACCAAACATCCTTTTCTTTGCGTCGACTGATCATGTTTTGCTGCCTGGGTTTACTTGTAATCTCAACAACATTTATTCGTCAGCAATAGTCACGATCAAAAAACTCTACGTCCGGGTCCTCGATCGATCCGAAGAAAACGCCTTTTCAGTCAGGGGAATAATACATTGTGTGTTATTTTAATTTTGCTCGGCAGAACAGTAAAAACATGAGGCGATTTACATATTTGATAAGAAGGTGAGATTAACAAAATAATGCCAAAGAGCAACGAAAAATGAGATATACGAGCCATTTACCCTCGAATGCCAAGCGCAAACTATAAAATAAACTTTTGAATGCTATACGATTCAGGATAAGTGACTCGGTTTGAATCATTTCTATGTTGCCCTGCACATAAAAATCCTGTTTATTCTATATCTCTATATTTAATCAGACTTCCTGCGAACTATATTGACATTACTGCTGGAAGCTTAGTATTATTGCCTTTTATTCATGTAGCGAACATTTTTGCGATGACTCCTTGGGTGTAATTTGCCGGATGCAGCGAACATAACTTGTATCAAGTCGATTTTAGACAGCTTCGTTCAAAAACATCACAGAAAAACGCACGGTTACTGCTGGGACAACCCAATACCCTTTGCCTAACAAGCAATAGCTGCATCGACATCAACAACCTGAACATTAGGCCGCCATCCCTTCCCCATTGGTTCTGTAAAATCGGTTAGATTCCTCGCTATCAGTTCCTATCGACAACTACTAACTTTTTAGATCTGTCGATAGAGACCTCCTGTTCGAATAGTAATTGTGGAAAAGAGCAAACATTCCGAACAGATTCATATTTTGTTAGGCATATTACTTAGCAACAGCTACTTTCGTAATTTCACTTCAGTGAAATAGCGCTCAACCACATTCAAAACCTAACTAATTCTTAGTCTGAAAACAATAGAAATCGGGAACAAGTCTTTCTCATAAATCCACGAAAATGGGTCAACAAGGCACCGTTAATGCATTCAGAAAATTAATTCAGTTCTCAAAATGCAAAATAGCAATACGATAGCATTCAGAGTTGTGATGTGTATCAGAAATTATATAATAACACAAGTTATTCTTGCATTTTGATTGGTTCTCGCCTATGATCTATTAGAGGACAGATGCACGATTGACGTCATCATTACAAAGTTTTTCCCTCTGCTGTTTTAAAATGGCGGAAAGTTTTGAGAATTAAGATAATATTTTACGTGACAGGGCAATAGATAAGGTACAAAAAAAGTCTTGCCAAGGCACTGAACAGGTTCGAGAAGCAGGAAGAAGAAAGATAAAGCCGTTTCTTTTAGAAAATTCTCGAATTCTCGAGCAGTCTCATATCGGCACGAGCGAGACTAAACCACGCACAAAATTGGTCTTGGTAAGCCGAGAACCGTTGCTTTATCTCGAATTTAACAAACTCAATAAACAAATGTTTCTGATTTAATTTATTTAAAAAATTCAACTTTTCCCAGTGTCAAAGTAATTGGTGACACACGGATTGGTGTCAGGAATGAAACATCAAAACATCACTTCTTACATGTAAAATCAGATAAAATAAACACATAACCTTGCTTTCCGATGCGAATGGTCCTGTCCGTTTCAAGGCATAGCAGCGAGCTAAGTATAGCTAACCAGAGCTAACGCCAAAAGTATTGCAGTTCAAATGTGTCTCCGACACTATATCAAACTCATTTGAGAATCACCAACCACAGAAGACAAAAATCTCCATCGTTATTTACGCTCCTTTCATTCAAAACTCGAATCAAATGGCCTCTAGGTTGACTGCAACCACAAGTTTTTGCGAGGGTATTTTTTCAACTCCTGCCATTTCCAAGGCAACGTCCAAGCTTTTCGGCTCACAGGGCTGCTCTGATGACAAAAACTGACTTGATTGTTCCAGCATTTTCTTCAAGATTTGTAGATTTCGCAGTTCAATTCTGCTTTCGCTGTAAGTTTTCATTCCACGAGAAGCGACGCTCGAGTCAGGCTTGACAGTGGCGTGATTTTTCTCGACCAATCACAATTCTCTTCTACGCATAGAAACC
>OZ026609.1:11222292-11312292 GCA_964020085.1 Micromussa lordhowensis
AATGTAAGTAATGTGAGCGGCCGACTGTCAGTATAAGTGTCTATTGTAGAAGTATTGTATAATAAGCACTGTATTTGATTGTAATGTTAATAAAGATGCGCCGTAAAATAATAATTGCGATACTGGTCAACGTTTTCTATAGTTTTATCAAGTCGTCACTTCTAATCGTACAAACATGGTTGTTAATTGCCCACATGTTAATTACCATCAATATTCATCAGCCACACGCGACTTATCATTTGCGTTCCATTAAGAGAAGTGAAACACATGAACATCAGCTAACCGATTGAACGCTTTATCCACTTAGCTTCAGTTATAACAGGTTGTGTTAAAACAGCTTTGGCAAGCATTTCAATTTAAAAGTACTGCATCAAAAGGAGTGACATTTTGGTTTCTTTTTCCCGATTCTTTTTCCAACATAATTTTCAACAAGAGTTGTGATTTTCGTGGCATATATCTCGAACTTGCCAATAAAAATGAGGAGAAGTGATATTATAAAACTAGAAACTCGGAGCAATGATATCAGTCATAGTTATTTATGCATAATTGTAAAATATTGTCGATGACAAGGCATAAATTAACGCCGTGCATGTTAAATCGTCAAACGCGTTCTTCATCATTTGAACACCAGCAAACAAAATAGATAAGCTGGTAAAACGTAGAGAAAATTAAAATTGGTCTACCAAGTGTACCAAGGGAATCCTAATTTTATTATACCCTTTGGCTGCGCTAAAAGTGTTCGGTTATACCCTTGGGCAACAAATTTGACAAGGTAATTCACGAGCGAATTTTCAGTTCTTGACTACAGATACACAGAGAACTAACGCGGTACTTGTGCAATGCTGACTGAGGAAGACGTTTACAGGATTATGTCAAGAAACGTATGATAATATTGCCAAGAAATTAAAATAGTATGCAAATTTAATTTATCGTTATGGTAACTGCTCTGCTCAGAGAGTGAATATAAGGAGAATCTGGCGGGCGTTTACATTCAGTGCGTATATCGTTGGTTTATAAGGACGCATATGGGAGGAACGTTCTAGCAAGGAGCTGATTCAGGTAGCGTACGTATGTCGAGCTTCATTCGAGAGAAGCAGTAGTGCAATATCTATCTGTACTAAGAACACATAGTCTCCTTGACTAACATTTTGTGCTGTAGTAGCGACAAGGAAAAGCGAATTCATGCGCTGTAAAGAGCAGAATAGCTCTCTGTTGTATACAAGTCAACTACAAGTACGACATGACGTTAGCTGAGAGTAAAAGCAAAACTGAATTTTAGTTAAAGTAGCCAGTATATCCACTCAACGTACTTTCTTTACTTTGAAATTTCTGTGAAGGAAAATACATTTAGTTTGCACATTAGGATCGGCATCATGCCACGAAGAACTTCGTCTGAATCAGGCGATACTCTTAGGGTTTAGGGTTAGACGGACTCTGCCGAAATTCACGCCGCTTGTTTAAGAAACCATTTTCTCTCTGCGTGCTTATACCCACAACAAAATTTCCCAAAATGAATTTATAGGCCTATTAATATACAAGAACAGCAGCACCAGAACAACAGAAATCCTCTGAATAGTTATCGTTCTTTTCATTTTCGGTCTTGATATCGCAATTGGTGATTTCGACCTTAAAAGGGGAGCCATATTGGTTTTCACCAACAATTGTTTTGTTCTTTGAGAAAAGGCTTCTCTCATTGTTCAAGCATATCTTATAGGGAAGATAATTTTTTGTACAAACATTGTTTTTGTTATTTAAATGTTGAAACGTTTAACAAAAGAAGAATTATTTGTTTCACCAGCCAATAGTTCTCTGGTTTTCATATTAATAACAATAGGCGACGTCACTGATATCTTTGTTATTGATATCGCAATTGGTGATTTCGACCTTAAAAGGGGAGCCATATTGGTTTTCACCAACAATTGTTTTGTTCTTTGAGAAAAGGCTTCTCTCATTGTTCAAGCATATCTTATAGGGAAGATAATTTTTTGTACAAACATTGTTTTTGTTATTTAAATGTTGAAACGTTTAACAAAAGAAGAATTATTTGTTTCACCAGCCAATAGTTCTCTGGTTTTCATATTAATAACAATAGGTGAAGTCACTGATATCTTTGTTATTGTATGCCTTATGGCGGGAGAGGAACTCTGTCAGCAAGATAACCTCTTTTCCATATGCTTTTCTAATGCATTGTTTTCTTTTATATGGCTAAATTCCTATAAGTTAGTTGTCATTTGCATGCGAAGAAAGACGATTAATATATGAATATTTACTGTTTCGGCTCTACTCTTTCGAACTTTAGCACGACATTTCTTTCCTCGATAAAAACTATACATGTAATAACCAAAAATTTCCACAATACCCATTATGACGAGAACATTGCAGAAAACGCACTTTCACATATTTTCGAGAAAACCAGTTTTAACAGAAGCAAATTGTCACGTTTAGCCTGAATAGCGAAGATATCGGTGACATCATCTATTGTTATGAGTGTTGAAAGGGCTACATGGTGTGGCCCTCAAAATTATTGAAAGCTAACCATTGCTAGAGTCAGTTTATTCGTAGGCAAACCGACGCGTCGTTTAGGATAACCATCTGCTTACTGCTTAAATATAATAGACGAAAGTTGTTAATTGTCACTAGGCTTGACTGATTTTTATTAGCTGCCAAAATCTCGCAAGCGTGTTACAACTGAATCCGAAAACTTCTTCTTAACCTGAGTAAGGCTCTATTACTTACTGTTGTAATTAACAAATAAACAAGTCTCAACTGTGCTCTATTCTGTTGTAAAGCACGCAGGAAGCGGTAGAGCACGAAAAAGGTGTAAGGGGAAACACTAGACGTTGTCGAGTGTTTCTGCTTCTTGAATGCTCTACCGCTTCCTTAGTACTTTTACAACAGAATAGGGCAGAGTCGAGGCTTCTTTATTTGTTTTATGGTAAAGAATCCATTTAATCTCCCCACACATTCGGTTGAATTTTCAAACAATACTTTGTTTTCCAAACGACAAAAAGTGGCGTCAGCGTGCATCTGTTCTCTAGTAAAGCACACCAAAATAATCCAATCACAATCCTTGGTAGAACTTTAAAATAATTTGATTGGTTAACGAGGCAACAGGTGTCAATCACAAACTGAACATCACTGAGCTAACTTTTCGGCTTCGAGTGGCTTTCGAGAGAAGAACGATCACTTCAAAGTTCGCTTTTTTCTTTATTTTTTTGAATAAGGGTCTAAAGCTTTCTAGTCCAGAGGCATTGTGGCTCATGAAAACGTGCACTTTCCCAATGGAAACTACGAAACAAGGAGCTCAAAGCTTGCGGATGAAAATGCGAAATGTTGAGTTATATTTGAAAGGATCTACAATTATTTACGGCTTGCAGCCGCTTTCCAGCGAGATTGCCCGAATTAGCGTCAAAGTTGGAAAGACTAGACTGCTCATACTGGTTCTACTCCAAGCACAGGAGGAAATATCAGAGCAAGCTTTCAACTGATCACTCGAGCGAGGATACGCGATTGTTGAGGTTCACTTCGCTGAGATGATACTTGATAATACTTTATTCTTTACTGTTTGTTGTGTTCGAGTGTTTCTTTGTTAAATTTTACATTGATGAACATTGTGTTTATTCCAGTAACATCACAAAAACAATACTTAGATGTTCATTACATCTTGGCCAAGTCAAAATGTTCAATGATAATTTCCATTTGAATTCAAATGTGTAGCGAAAGTGATTCAACCGAGGGTGAGAGCTCTGTTTTTTGTTCCTACTGAGGACTAAGATCTCTTTGTAACTGAAGTATATTTATCAGCAATTCGTACTTTATATGATATGTCGCATGAAAGCTGTATTTAAAAACAGACCTGATGTTCATAGTTACACATAAGCTAACCAGTTTTACAAATGTCTTATCATGTATATAAATATCATTTCCCTTTCTGGGGTGAATGATTCTATTTGCTCGCGGGTCAAGTTTTTCATCATGCTCTGAATTCACTAATGGCTTAGCCAAGTAAGTTATCAGTTATCAAGCATTGCCACAATGTTCTATAACAATGTTGTTCATATACTCTGGTAAAGGATAATTACAATATAGAGCCAGCTGATTTTGAAATCAGATCTTACACTGACGAGAAGTTTCCTCTTCTCTTATTTGTTTTATTCATAATTGATGTCTCATATACAAACTGTTTTTAAGGTGGCTCACAACAGTTTCCAGTAACTCAGAGCACTTCTTCTTTGATAGATAACTCTTTTCCAGTTGACACCACAGTAATGCACCATACAAATGACCAACCTTTTTGAACAAGTTTTCTTTTCTTGTCGTTACAATGTTCAATAGCAACGTTATATGCTAATGAAAACACCCTGTAATTAGCTATAAACGGTCATAACTCATAAACGAGTCCGGCGACCCCCATTTTGTACCGAGTACTGATTTGCATTCTGCAGGTCAAGGTTCAATATTTTGCCAAGTTTAAAAAATAGGTACCAGAGGGATACATCAGTTCAATGCTCAATGGCATAAAGATTGTTGCGTTGCACAGCAGTTCGAAATTGAAGTGTTGAACTTAGTCAAGCAGCTAATAAAGAAGACTGTCGATTCCAGGCAGGACGCGTTGTCTTGCTTTACTGGAGTTTCGCAATTCTCCTATCAGTGGCGTGGAGGAACCCAAAGGTGTTTTCTTCATGGAATTAAGAGGCGCAGTGGAAGGGTTCGTAGGTATCCTTTCGATCTTTCTGAACAAAAACTTGGCGCTGAATTCCTTGTGATCAATCTACATCGAGATTCACACCTTGCAAAATTCTAGTCTGGACAGTTGGCAAGTATTATGAAATGAAAACAAAGATAAATGAATAAATAAAAATAGGTGCAATAGTGCTCACGGAGTTGTAAATATAGACAAAATCTTCAAAACTACTGTACCGAAACATAGAGTATGTACCAAGTCGAGACCTAAACTAGCTTATAAAATTCTTATAAGAAAAATTTCTACTGGCCCGCAAAAGAGTCAAGAAAAATGGATAAAGGACTGTGGCCTTGAAGTGGTGGAGGATTTGAGCTGGAGGTCGATTAATTTACTACCAAGATTGTGCACGATCAGTACAAAAATAAGGAACTTCCAGTTCAAAGTTCTCCACAGACGTATAGCCACGAATACCTTTCTATCTAAAATAGGAATTTCAGACACTGCTCTTTGCTATCTGTGCAAAGAACGACAAGCCAATTAGATTATTCGCTCCCGATTTCCACGCGTGGTAGTTAACTCCGGCTGCCCCCTCGTCAACTATCACGTGATAGAAATCTCGAACTCATATTCTAATTCTTAAGTGGGTCATTGTCACGATAAAGCGCATATGTGGGCTTGATTGACACCACCTTTTTTTAACCAAAAGAAATCGTAATACCACGTGCGCCACGTAATACCACGCACGCTTCCACAAGTTCGTGCTGCTTTTGACCTTTTGCTAGTAAAGAATATTTATCATATGTTTATGTTGTGTGAAGGCCATGTCCGTTGAATACAAGCACATACACTTTACTTTCCAATTTGCCTGCACATCTGCAGCTAAGTAAAGTTTCACATGATCACCCTCCCATCTTTGCTTCGTTTTTTTTTTAAACAAGACGGCTACGGCTCGAAAGTAGCATTCTCAAACTCAATAATAATTCATAAAGTTAAAACAAAGAAAATTACAACCGTGAAAGAGGCCTGGATACCCGGTCTTTATTGGCATAGATTTGGACGATTTTCCTTCTCCATTTACTCATTACTCAACTCTCTTCTCGGTGTTTGGATATCCCGATGAAACACTGTCACTCGTGTTTGATATAGGGAAGATATTTGTTTACAAACATTGTTTTTGTTATTTTAATGTTCAAAACGTTAAAAAAGAATTCTTTGTTTCACCAGCCAATGGTTCTCTGGTTGGCATTTTAATAACAATAGGTGACGTCACTGATATCTTTGCTATGTTACTTCGTCTATAGCCGTTTCGAAAAACCCCTCTCGAGAACATCGTATTTCTCGACGGTATTTAATTCAAAACACAAAATAGGCCGTTTAAATCTTTCATAAATGACTAAATAGTTCTTCAACATCGGTATTACTATTTTGACACGCCTCGCAAGGTCGATGGAGAATGACTTTTCTCACAAATATCAACTTTGAAAACTGTTTCGTCGGATAAGAAATCAAATTTCGGCACATGCGCAGAAAGGTGTCCAATGCCCTTATAATAGCAACTTTAAAGAAGGATATCGCAAACGCACACCAAAATATAATCGTTATCTATTTAATCAATGTTATTCTTTTGCAGGATTCCAGGAAAACTGATTGCGCTTTATAAGAAATCGTGCGACACATCTCAAGGCCATGAAAGCAACTAGGTATACCATGAATATCCTTCGCAGCATTTCGCTTTCTGGAATGGTCCGTCTTATCTCCCCCTAGAGAGACATATGTGTTTGGGTTTCCGGCGTTATTCTCTTCAGAGAGGTCTACTGAAATTGTGGAGTACCTAGTAATCTTGCCGAGCTAAATCAAGAGTGATTAGCAAGAAACTTTTCGACCCATTATCAGCCCATTCAAGTTGGGTAAGGTACGCCTCAGCTGCATCGTGAATCCAAACCGAATACAATAAAAAAATGATCAATGAAACATCGCGTCGAACAAACCAAACAACTGCTGGTCTGATGGAGATAAACATGGCGGGGATAGCTCAACTGCTTCCTATTGCATTAGTCGTTCTTGTTGTAAACATGTTAGTTTTGGTTGTTTTTCTCAAAACGAAAAAGCTAAGAACGCCAGCAAACTATGTTCTCTTTAGTTTGGCTGTTAATGACTTCATGACTGGAGCACTGAATATTCCTCTGTTTATCTTTGTGTTTTTCACTCCTATCATTTCATCAAACACAGTGCGTTTTCACCTGGGGTTTCTTTTGACGGTTGTACATACACTAACAGCAATTATATCAGTTTATCACATAGCAATCGCAACTTTGGAAAAGTACTTGTCCATTATCAGGCCAATAACTCACCGTCTCATCAACAGATCAACTGTTACAAAGGTTTTGCTAATGGTTTGGTTCATTTCTGCTGTCATAGGGTTCATTCCCTTCGCATGGATTGATAAAACTAACCTCCCTGAAGGAGCTAAGTACTTTATAAGCTACGTCATCTTCTGTTTTGTAGCGGTGTTTTTCTTTCCGTACATTTTTATGATATACGCGTTTGTCAAGATTTTTAGAGCCATTGCCAGAGGCGCAGGACAAAGTGGAACGAACGAAACAAAAGAAAGGCACAAGAAGAAAGTTGCTCGAGAGAGGAAGAGCATTATGCTATTTGTTACAATGGCAACTGCATTTTCAGTTTGCTGGTTTCCATGGTTTTTATTGCAGTTACTCTTCTTCCTGGGATTTGAACGTGAAGCTCTTGAAGTGCCAGCCCACGTTTTTACCCTTGTCAGGTATATAACATCTGTCATAAACCCGCTATTGTACAGTCTGATGCGACCAGATTTTTATGCAGCGCTAAAAAACATGTTTTCCACTTTGAATTGCGGTTTATGTCATCTAAGAAGAAAAAAGAGACAAAGTACAGATATTTGCCGCATTGATCAAGTGTGTTTTACATTATCTGAACACATCCAGTCTCTTTCAAATGAGCCTGAATAATAAATTGGAGTGGGTTTGTGGAGTGGATTAAACCGAACACCAACGCACTTGCAGCCGCAGCAAACTTCTGCCGCCTTGAGCAAGGTGATCTTAGCCTTGTAGAGTACATTGGGAAAGCCACTATTCTTGTGCTTGCAGTTTGAACATCCTCCAGTAACTTGCGATTGCAATATTATAGGGAATATGCTCCAAAGAGTCCTATTACGAGCGCATTGAAAAAGGTTCAGCGTTGACGCTGGAAGAGACAATAGAAATCGCTCAGAATCAAGATGCCACACACCATGTTAGCTGCATGCGACGTAAATTCCAAGGCGATCCACCACAATGGAAGCTCATGATCTCCAGGAACCAGGCAGCCAGGAGCCAAGAGGAACAGACAGCTGCCACAAAGGCCAGGTTCCAATGATCAGCTGCATAGTGATCTCAAACTAGGGAAGTCTAAGAGAGAAACCTGTTTCAACTTTGGAGCGAAACCGTCAAATCCCATGGTTATTACGGTTGCGTGTACAGATCAAATGCACGTATCAGTGAATAGCACGTGCAGTCCACAGCAGCCCCAAATGCGTAGACTGTATACCAGATGAGTAAGAGGCAGTTGACTTCAACCCGTGAATCGTTTTTCTCATGAAAATCATGGCTAGCGGTATTGCTCGTGGGCCCATACGCGCGACGACGAGGACAACAAAGTCGGTCAACATGGCGGCCACACTCCAGCCTATGGGTTGACCGAGATATACAGCCTTGGTTTACTGCGTACATCTTTGATCGATATTGGACATCCATGTTATGGTCAATTGACACCTGTCAAAACAAGGTATCCACTGACCGGTATCATGTGACAATATCGCGGGCTCAAGTTTAAAGCTCGAGGTCACGTGTTTCAGGTTACCGGGTGCCTAGGTACTAGCTGGGGCCGGTTAACGCTAACCCAGGATTAAAAGTAAAACGAAGTACAAATTTTTCTGCTTATGCAGTTTGAGATTATTCAAACTCAGAAGGTCAAGCAATATAAACAGAAAACCTCACCACAAAGTTAAAAAGCTCAAATCACAATTCTCGCTTATCCTGGGTTAGCTTTATCAGGCTTTGAACATCCAGGCCCTGGAGCTCCGCTTTTAGGCTTGGATAAATCTATATACTAGTGGAGAGTGTCAACCAGACCCTTGCTTCCGCCCTATCTGGCTCAACCAGGATAACTTGCATAGGCATAGTTCAATAAAAGGTAGCTTCTTCCTTTTCCTTACCACATTGAAATTAAATTAAAGCTGAAATATCAAATTTAAGAACTGATAAGGTAGCAGGTACCTTTGATATCCCCACTGATATACTCACAATTATTAAATATGTTGTTTCTAATCCATTAGAATTACTCTTTAATACTTCATTCTCAACTGGAATAGTTCATAATGATTTCAAATACCAGTATATAAATCAAAGTGCTCTGTGAGCAAACTCGTGAATTGAACAGATTAATTAAATTATTTTTTTGGATTATGTTCAATGTTATCTGGTTTAGAGAATTTTGTGGTTGATTTTCACATGTTCAGTGTTGGCTAATAAGGTACTAAAGAAACAAAGTAACATTTGGATAAGAAGGCATTAGAACTGAAACGATCATGCTTTTACATTTCACAAGGGTGGATGATGATGTCATGTGTTTTAAACATTTATCATTTTTGTTTCTGGTTCACCAAATAATAGTTGGCAGTAGAATTGCAAATATTGAAAAATCAAGGCAATGCTGTACTAATGAAGCAATCTTTACTCGCACTACAAAGGAGGTACAAATAAGAAGTAAGACAAAAGAAAAAAAAGATATAATTAAATTATATAACTATAATTTATGTACAATTTTGGAATCAGCGTGCAACAGCCAATGTAGCAAAGCTTTCGAGTTGGCTGCTACTTATTTACAAGAAGAAAGGAACGAAGAAAGCAAATAATCATTATGACTAAACTAATTCACAAGGCAAGAAATGAAAGAGGGATGGAGAATTTACATTAAACATTACTTTCAGAAAAGTCCAAAAACGATAGCAGGTATGATTACAAGGTGAATTTTAGTTGGTAAGACAGAGCTATGACTGACATTTGAGAAGATGATTTTTATTCCGCTTTTTAAAGCTACTAGTAGACAGCCGTTTCAAGTTTGTCATATCTAGTGTCATACTTGGGTAAGCTGTTCGGAGAGAATCGAGAAACAGTGAAGGAATATTGCAAGACTTGTTAAATTTCTTATGTGCGAGTACGCATGTACTCAGTTTAACAATGTTATCAAATTTAACAATATCAAAAAGTTTATAGAAAACTCGGGACGACTCTCTACTATTACCAAAAAAACATTCAGCGAATGTATTTATTTTGAATTTAACGGGTAACATGTATTTCCCCACACTACAACTGAATAATTTAAATAAGGGTATATCAGTGTATAATACAGTTGCTTGAGAACATGCATACTCAAGTAGTGTCTTCAACTATTTTAGACACCTTGTTTTTTACATGGGTAATTTGATCTTTCCAATTCAAGTTATGGTCTATATAGACACCGAGGTACTTGATGCAAGGTTTCCGCTCAAAATTTAAAATATTTATAGGAGATACTTTTATACGTGCTGAGGTTATTAACATGAAGTTAGACGGGTTTTTTCACGTTAACTGTTAATTTAGTAATGGTACAATAAATGAGAACTCCAGTCATCTCACAGTTCATAACTGATTCGATCAGTCATTTATGTCATCTGAAGTATAGAAAATGGTAGCATCGTCAGCAAAAAGGCGAAAGAACAGTTTGTTAGATGAATTGGCAATTGATGTAAATTAGAAATGACGAGGGTCCTAAAGAAGACCCTTGTGGTACACCACAAGTCTTCTCTAATAAGCTTGACTTTTCATTTCCAATTTGAACAAATCGCATGCGATCATGTGGCCTACCACGGACACCATATTTACAGAGTATCTAACAATATTTGACGATTTACTGTTTTAAAGGCTTTTGAGAAAGCTAGGGAGAGGCCACAAGATACATAATTATTGTCAATTTCAGATCTCCATAATCGCTTGCTGAGTGGCTGGCTTTTCCTAAAGCCAGACTGGTACCTAAATAATGCATCATGCTTATCAAGGTATTTAACTAGCTGATCATAAATGACTCGCTCCAAGGCCTCAATGAAGGGGGATAGTGTAGCTATTGGCCGGTAATTTCTAGGATCATACAAAGCTCCACTTTGAAAACCAGGGGTTACTTTTGACACTTTAAATACATCAGGCACAATGCCTGTAAAGATTGACTTATTAAAAATAAATGCAATTGGCTTGGAGAGGGTCTTAGAGGCTAATCTAACACTTTACACACACACACTTTATTTCTTTTCTTATAAAAAAGTTAAGTTTAGGTTGACCCGCAGATAGCAAATTTGCTAATCGAGGCGGGTCAATCATCAATAAACTTTAGTTACAATATATAAGGAAAATTAAAAACTAAATAGTTAGACATTGTCAAATTATAGAGAGAAGCATAACTGGTAAATACAATAAATTCCAATTTATTTGGAATATATAATGATGATTTCTTCTCATTTAAGCAAGAGAAAAAGTCAGCAACCCACTCTTTTATCACAGGAGACAGAAAAAAAAAAAACTATGTAAAGGAGAATGATTAATAAGCCACATGGATCCCCATTAGTACTATGAATAGCTTTTGCCAAATTAGGGCCAACATTAATAAAATGCTGATTGAACTGCTTAGCAATATCTGATTGGTTAGTGAACTCTTTGTATTTTTTTTTATGATTCTAACAGGACAATTTTGGCCTTTATTTTTCCTCTTGCCACCTATGAGCTTTCAGGTGTTCTTAACCTTTTCACTCCCGTGGGAAAAACCCAAAGACCACACATATTTGTAAGATATTAACTTGACTTTAAAAGTGTAAGAGGAAAAAGTTTCAAAAATTGTAGGGGTGATTAATCAAGTCTCATATAGGAGGGGGTATGATTTAATGCTCTCAAAAGACAGATCTGTCCAAGACTGACATTTTTGCTGTTCGATAAAAATTGACCAAATATGGTAATGGTATTTTATTCCAAATGGCATTCTTGGGAGTGAGAGCGTTAAGATCATTTCGAGTTTATTCGCCGCACGAGTCAAGTTCAAGTCACGAGTCAAGTTCGAGCCAAGTTCCAAGACTTTTTTTTTTTTTTTTTTTTGTTTATGTCTTAGTGCTTCCATGATGACGTCTGTTCGAAATATCACAAACATTTTTTTTCCTGTCCGACGCGATCGTGTATTTTCTGGAAGTCATAAGTAACTGGGGATCTCTCCAGATCGAACTGAATGTGAAAGTGCTGGCATGCAACTGAACTTTACATTGAAAAGTGACTATTGTTGGTTTTGTGAAATTGTGCAGCTCTTTCCGAAAAAAAATAAACAGCTCAGTTTATCATTTTATCCCATTACAATGGTTTAAGTGGTTTTGTTCTCTTATGGCGAAAGATTGAAAAGTTGTTTACATACCTTCTTACACGGCGTGCAGAGCTTCTTGTTTCGCGGGCCAAAGCACACAAGATCATTCCGAGATCCTTAAAATATTTTTTGTTTAAAGACCCAAGGAGAAAGAGAAAAATATGAAATGAGGTATTATCTGGCTACAACATTTTTGAGTCGATTTGAAAATCAAACATGGCCTCCACATTTCGCCCGCGAGGAAATAGAATCTATTGTGTTTATCTTCGGTTCCCTGTGGACGCAACAAGATGGCTCTGATGCGAAAGTTAAATATTACTGGCTTCGACTCCCTTCACCGTCTGTTTTTCCGGTATATCAGGTAAATGGGGCATGTCCTTCAGGTATGTGCAAATTTGAGGCCTTAACATTCTTAGAAAATGTATTGATATTGAAAGTTGTCGTGTATCTTGGTGAAGGCAATCAGCAGCGGTAATGGCTCTTTTGATCGAGAATGAAAAATGTCGCCAACTGGGAAGTTAATATTTCTGGGTACCGCTCTCAAATCATTAGTGTAATCGAAAAAAAAAACTTAAAAAAAAAATTCGAACCTGACTCGTGACTCGAACTTGACTCACGACTCGAAATTGACTCGTGTGACGAGTAAACTCGATTACTCGGTAGAATTTGAAGCACTGACTGTAATAATCATTCTTAGCCTTATTTGTATTATCAGAAAGCTTATATTCTCTTACTTTATCAGGATCTTACTAAGAAAGTGTGATTTGTATAAATTCTGCTTATGTAACTGAAATCAATACACCTTTGGTAAGCCACAGTTTGGCCAATTGTCTCCTTTTGCTTTGAGATGCTTTCTTTATAGGTGCATGCTTGTCTGCAATTTGCTTGAGTGTACTTGTACAATTAGCAGCTTCCTCATGAGTACCATTAGATTCATTGATCCAATCAACAGCATCAACATCTCTAATATACCGGTCCACATCAAAGTTAATATAATCACGAAAATAGAATGCTCTCTTATACCTTGATGTTTGTCGATCAAGCATAGAAAACACTGGTAGATGGTCTGAGATATCAACCAGTGCAATGCCGGCATTCACACTCAGATTAGAATGTGTGTAAATATGGTCAATCAGAGGTATGATGAGTGAGCCAGGTTGGTTTTGTTATTAATTAAAAGTAGTAAATTTAGTCCGGCAGATTGGTGCAAAAATATAACGGAATTGTGGGATTTATGGTAAAAGCACCAAATTTGCCATATAGATAGCGGGACACCTGCTGAACAATATTAGCTATGGACCCAAGCGAGAACTATCCCATAATTGCAGTTTGAGCAGGTTTAGGTGGCTCACTAAAGTGGTTGCATGGAAACGAGGCTGGGATTTTGTTTATTGTGTTGCAGCCACATTCTTGCATCAAAAGAGCAACAGTCCTCCAAAAATGGAGAATTATTCAATATATCTGCTATTCTTTGATTGTGGAGCTGTTTTAGTTGATCATGTGGCAGGTCACGTGACTGCACTTACAGTATTTTACAGTATCTAAAAGAGGTGGCGATACTGCGCTGATATTGATAATGGTTTTGGATGAAAATATTTTTCAGAATAGACAAGGGACCACTGCATAATAAAATTTTCTTCCAGCGTCGTCAATGTAGGGCTGTAACGCTGCCCTAAAAATTGCGGTTCAAGTATTTAGCATAACCAAAAACACGCACTGGGAAGTTGGATAGAGGATAGTGCACCAGTGATTTTGTCAAGCTAGCGTGACAACTCTAGGTACCGCTGACTCTTTTCTCAAAGCGTCGCACCTGCCATCCACATGAAGTTACTGCAGGAGGGTGTTGATAAAGGAGAAGAACCAAAGTCATTCAGCGACTGGCGCAAACAAGCAGAGCTAGACAGTCCACAATTTCATTACTCGTCGCTTACGCTTCACTTCCAGCTCACCACACTGATATTCCTCTGGTCTTTGAGAGAAGAGAACTTTCAACTTTATAAGAATACCAGTCAATGGCTAGCGCCGTGGTGTTTTTCTTTAGACAACACCACTTCCTGAGATGGCTGCCAGTTCATATTCGCGATATGGAATGTCTTGAAACAGAAATTCCAGCAATAGCTGCAGTTTTTAAGAACAGAAATTTTGAAGTGAATAAAACCAACCATGCATTCTTCTCGCTTCCCGTTGATCAAGCGTATGATCTGAGCAAAATAACAAGATCGTCAAAGGTGACGGAGGAGCTACTGGTTTGACAAAGAGTTCAAGACAATTATTGCGCTGGATGGTATCTGCGCCTACGCTTCTTCTTCCTTCCATACGTAGTAAACCAGTTAAGGAATGTCTAGAGGGTTGATATGATATGGGAAAGACACCTCCCCGCTAGCCTTAAAGATTCTGCAGGGAGCAAAAGAGGAAAGCGTATCCGTGGAGTCGTCAGACTGGACACCAGGATCTCAGGAGATTGGACAGTCTCCTTTAGGGTTGAAGAGAACAAACAGGAACTTTTTCTTTACCTGTCGAGCAGCTTACCCTAATTGGAAGTTGGAACTGACCATGGAGAATTAGTATCTACTAAACATGAGAAAGTTGTCTTTAACAATGGTAGAACTGACGCCGCTAGTACCTTGTGTGCACGAAGAAGCTACATGCCGCTGATGCTGCAAGACGTGGGTACAGTCTCATGTAATGGTATGCACTGTCGATACGGATGTTGTAGTCATCGCAGTTGCAAAATTCCAATTCATTTTCTTATCCAAGCATTGATTGAGTTTGCTGTTGGCAAACACCTGAAATATTTGCACGAGATATTTCATAGTATTGGCGAAGAAAAGTCACAAACTCTTCTCGCATTTTACGCCTTCACAGGCTGTGATCTATAGCAATTAATAATTGCAACTTTTATAGCGCATTTTTCATGCTGAAACATGATCAAATGCGCAACAACCAGCTAAAATTTAAATTATAAATAAATATATTTTTTTTTACAAAGTAGACAATAAACATTTGACGAAAATAAAATATATAAGATTTACAAATTAATAGCTTGTTTAAAAAGATATGTTTTAAGGTGGGACTTAGGGTTAGAATTAAAATTTGATCTAATATCTTTTGCCCACTATGGAAAAAACAGCATGAGAAGAAGATCTAATGGTGGATGCTGTGGATAAGGTGATGCCTATTCTTCAGGGATAAGTCACCATCATGTATAATCGTACTAGCACTTGTATGAAAGTAAATGATGCGCGGACCGTAAACAGAGATATATATAAGCCATTCCTTCTTCCTCAGAAGCCTTATTACTCTTCGCAGTTGAGCGCGGCACTACGCAAGATTCCACAAAAATGTCTAAACGTTAAAGCTTTGACGTTTCCGATGGCAACGAATCGCGCTAAAAGCTTTCTGAAGACTCGATTTGGCACTTTGGCAGCGCGTTTTGGCTCGGTTGTGCTTTCGGTAATTATTGCATGATTATATTGTGTGTTTTTCTGCATAGCTCCGCCGCAGTGTTTACAGGGTTCAATCTAATGGTCACTACGCATTTTTTATTTAATCTTGCATCTGCTAGGCTTCACTGCCTTTCGAAACATCAGGAAAATTACCACGGAAAAAGTAAGAGATGATATCACTACCATTTTTCACAGAAAAAGCCAGAGATGATATCACTACCATTTTTCACAATGTCGATCTTCTACCGTTGATGTCCATATGTCCGCAGAGAGGACCTTTGCACTATTCACACTGCATACATTAAAGTGACGCATATAAAACCAACACATGTGAATAAATTATCACTTTGGCTCAACTGCAGCGCGGTTCGGTTGTGCTCCAGTTCGTGTCGCTCGAATAGTTGGAATTTCCTTGCCTCGTGTTATTACTTTACTTGGATGGCGAATGTACAATACCCCGGCCCGGTTCGTGGTCGTCTGAGACCTATACAAGTGGATGAATTGCAAGCGGGCGCGGAACAAGCGGCCCAAGATGGTCAAGTGCCTCGTGGAGACGTAGAAGTTTTGCCGGCGCCAGTTCAACCTCCTCAACCGGCTGAAAACCAGGGCGCTCAACTTGTTGTGGGCCAGGCTATCTTACCTGCTCAAGCCCAACAGTTTCCACCGGCGCAAGTTCCAGCCCAACAAATTCCGCCGGCGCAAGTTCCAGCCCAACAGATTCCGCCGGCGCAAGTTCCAGCCCAACAAATTCCACCGGCGCAAGTTCCAGTGGCTCCACAAGAAGCTGTGCACGTGGAACCAACTCAAGGAGAGCTTGAGGTAAATGCGTTTCGTTTACATGTACTTCGTGTTGTATGGTTTTTTTTTCGTTATTTTTCGGGTTTTTTCCCCGCTCAGTTTGTCCGCGTTTGCCGGTTAGTTAGTTGTGAACAGCTTTAGTCTATTAAATTTGGACCTTGGCGGGTTTCTTTTTTTTTTTTTTTTTTTCTTTTTCCTTTGTTTTTGTCTTCTCTGGTTTCTTAGTATTGTATTCAACACACCGGGATATTGGAGTTATTTGTAATGGAGTGAATGCTTCATTAGCGGCTTTCGCGGATTGTATTTTTCTCTCAATTGTTGTCGAGAATTTATATGCAACACTCAGATGGGGCGGGAACTTACTGTTCACTGATGTGCGTGTCTTTATTGTATAGAGGTGAAATGTTGTAACTCAGGATAACGCGAATGAGCTATGGGGTGAGAGTTCACCAAAAAAAAAAAAAAAAAAAAAAAAAAAAAAAGGAAAAAAAAAGAAAAGAAAGAGCAATGGGGCGAGAGTTCTCCATGAGAAATAGAAAGTGATGGGGCGTGAGTTCGCCATGAAAATAGAAAAGGGAAGTGATGGGGCGAGAGTTCGCCATGAGAAATAAGGAAAATGATGGGGCGAGAGTTCGCCATGAGAAAGAGGAAAGTGATGGGGCGAGAGTTCGCTATGAGAAATAGAACAAAGTGATGGGGCGAGAGTTCGCCATGAGAAATAGGGAAAGTGATGGGGCGAGAGTTCGCCATGAGAAATAGGAAAAAGTGATGGGGCGAGAGTTCGCTATGAGAAATAGAACAAAATGATGGGGCGAGAGTTCGCCATGAGAAAAGGAAAGGAAAGTGATGAGGTGAGAATTCACTTTGAAAATTAAAAAAAAGGAGAAAGAAATGTATGAGGATTCTCCATGAAAATAAAAAGGAAAAGAAATGGGCGAGAGCTCGCCTTAGGACGGAGGGGGGTGTTCCCCATACAATACATAAATAAAAATGAAATTGGAAAATAAAATAAATAAATAAATAAAAATTGAAAATGGAAAAGGGAAATTCGAGTCTTTCGGCAATGCAGTGGAAGTTTTTCGATAATGCAATGAAAATCTGTGTTTTTTTTTTTCTGTAATCCAATGGGGCGAGAGTTCGCTAAAACAAAAGAAACTTCGTGAGTTGATGTTCGTATAATCTGACTCTTCCCTTATTTGCTCTCCTAGACTCTAAAGGAAAAGTTTGGTCATTTACAAAAGTCTCTTGAGGAGTTGACGAAACTCTCTGTGGCCTCTGTGATAAGGAAGATGCTCGATTATGCGGCACGACCGCTTTCAGAGTTTAACAAATACGAGGCGATTGATATTCTGGAGACCCTTCAGAATACCTCCAGGGATAATCAGGATGAGAAACGCGATTTCTACCGCCTTGTGTATCAGACAGCCAGGGCAAAGGTAGACCTCCCAAAGGAACATTTTCGCGCTTTGGTTCTGCGCCTCCTCGGGGACAAAGACCATACGAAAGTGTACGAGGCGGTTGCGAAGGTGGAGAAAGCGATGACTGGGAGAAGCCCGTCGTCTGAATCTTCTTACCGTGAACGTGGTGATGCCCCATATAGAGGTCGTGGCTGGAGAAGTGGCGCTCCCGTCCAATGTTATTTTTGTGGAAAGTATGGCCACATTATGGCAAGGTGTTATGCAAGGAGGGGTGCACAGCAGAGGCCCTCAGCAACCCGAGGTCGTGCTAAAGATAACAAGTTCTGATAGGTGTACTAAACCACTGAAGCGCATGAAAGGAAAACAAGTTGTAATAACAGTGATAATCATGTTAATAACAAGTTCAATGAGCGCAATAAACATTGGAAACTTGTCCGGTTTCTTTTTTTTTTTTTCTCGATTTAATGCGATTCTTAAGTGGTATTCGGTTAGTATCGCCTTTACAAGGGTAGGTGGAGGGATCAGTAACACCTGCCTGTAACACTTATTTGTTTCCCTTCTGTTCTCGCACATTGTTGTTGTTACCTGTACTGTAGTCACAGAGAGTTGAGAGTTTTGAAAACGGGGTATCTCAAACCCTCCCGGTCATACTGGGTCAAGACTGTCCTCTCTCTGCTGGCTTCTACGGGGTTCTTTAAAAAAAAAAATCCTTTTTTCCCCTTAGGCAACATTCTGGTCATGGGAAAAACATGACAACTTTGATAACTTTATCAACAACTTTGGTGATCGCGCAGGTGCGATACAGTGGATAGACGTAAGGGGGAACCCCGTATCGGTCAGCAGTGAGGGGACAGAAAATGACCACCTGATGCAGAAAACTCGACTGGTTGAGAATGGAGAAATTATCGGGCATGTCGAAGAGTTGCTATTTCGGGATCCTGATACTTTTGTGGCGGGGGAACTTCACAAACGCATAACCCAGTGGACAGAAATCGCGAAACTTGCTCCTTCATCACACCAGGAGGAGGTCTTGTCTTGGATTGGGAATAAGGTGTCGATATTCCCATATTTCAAACACTTTAAGGGAACGTTCAAGGGGGAACATTACGATTCCGACCGGCCACCCCACAGATTGTTTAAAAATAATGTATCTTGTAAACAGTTTGGGGAGTTTGTCAGGACGACACTTTTAAGTCGTCTAAGAACTGGTGCGATCTCTTTGGTGGGTAAGGTTGGCCAAGTAACCCCGCCCCAAATTGTACTACCGTTGACGGTTGAGCCATCAAAGCCGAGATTGTGTCATGATGCGCGGTACCTAAACTTGTGGATGCTAGAGAAGCCTTTCACCCTGGATAGGGTGACAGATTTGCCTCGGTATGTTTTCAAGGACTCTTATCAGACCGTCCTTGACGACAAATCTGGATACGACCACCTTTTGCTGTCGGAAGAAAGTCGTACATATTTCGGAATCCAGTGGGGTGGTTGGTACTTTACATATAACTCCCTACCGTTTGGCTGGAAGATCTCCCCTTATGTGTATCATTCGACGGGCCTTATGGCGTCTAATTTTCTGCGCTCGTTGGGGATCCCATGTCTCCTATATATTGATGATAGGCATAATGGTCAACTCCAGGTGCCACTTAACAAAGGGGAATATGGTACCCTACACTCTGCAGATGAGCGTAATTTGGCGGCGGCCAAATCAGCAGTATTTCTTGTGGCGTTCTATTTGGTACGTTTGGGATATTTTCTGGGCCTAACGAAGTCAATCTTAACCCCCCAAAAGATGGTCCCTTATCTTGGCTTTCTCGCGGACTCCAGTAGGGAAGTTTTCCACCTGATCCCGGACAAAAAGCGCAAGTTCCTAGAGCTGGTCCGAGAGACATTAGGCTCGAGTTATGTTTCGGTCAAGACACTTCAACGTTTGGTCGGCAAGTGCGTCTCCTTTTCCCTGGTTGTTCCAGCAGCGCGTCTGTTTACTAGAGAGATGTCGGCAGCAATCTCAAGGGGTATGCGCACAATGAAACCAATTGCGATCCGGGGTGCACTGCGCGATGAGATCGCCCATTGGTTATTTCTAGAAGGGTGGGATGACCCTCTACCTTGGCGCGAAGAGAAACATCTTCAGATTAACATAGCAACGGATGCCTCTCAAACCGGATGGGGTGGGGTCATCTCTACGCCTGTGAAGCAGGAGGCATCTGATTATTGGTCAAAGGATGAGATGATGCTGGATATCGCGACAAGGGAAGCCATGGCAGTGGATAAGGTCTTACAAGCATTTAAACATCTTGTCACAAATTGTCGCGTCGATGTCATGATTGACAACCAGGCAGTCATGCATGCGTGGACTAATCAAGGAGGCAAAAGTCATGATTTGAACGAGGCTATCAAGGCATTATTTTTTACCACGGTGGACCTGAATCTATTATTACGCATGTTGTACGTCCCGTCACGGGAAAACCCGGCGGATCCCCCTTCTCGCAGGCTATCTTCTTTGGACTACACACTAACACCGGAGACCTGGAGTGAGGTACAACGGGTCTTTGGCGGTCTGAATGGCCACTCCTGTGATTTGATGGCCCTAGATTCAAATGCTATGACTGACAAACAAGGGAATCATCTTCCCCATTTTACGCCGTGGCCCTCGCCATGCTCGATTGGGGTGAATCTGTTTGCACAAGATTTGATGAAGTTCTCTTCTGTTATGCAGCGTCCATATGTTTTCCCGCCAAATGTCTTAGTCGGCCCAGTCTTGCGTTTTCTCCAGTCTCACCGACAGCCATGCACGCTTGTGGCTTTGGATACATACCCAAGGAAGTATTGGTGGCCGTTTTTACAATGTATCTCCAGAAAAACGCAAAAGATGGCAGATCTAGGTGATTCGCATGCTTTGTTAATCCCTACGAAGGAAGGTTGGAACAATGAAGTCAAGATCCCAGGGGAACTGTGGGCTTTTCAGATAGCTTTTGAGTAGAACTCATAGCAGTGACATTGCTTTAGAATTGCTTGTAAATATTTAATTGGACTGGGGAAGCCCCGACATGTGGGGGGATCCCTCGTTAGAGTCATAAGCTGTTTTTTCTTTTTCTTCTTTAGCTTCAATTGATCCAATGTAATAACTATAACATGTAGGAAATAAAACGTTCCTTTCATAGACTACAAACGTCTCGCCTTTCTTTCCCCTTAGGAGCTTCCTGTTGTTGCTAAGTTGTTTACGCTATCCGTCAGATGCCCGACTTGTTCCCATGCAAATGACCAGGATTTTAGATTCTGTCAAAGGTGTGGCTATAATCGGCAAGTCTTGACAAAAGCGAATGTCAAAAAAGTTAATGTCGATTTGGAGTGCATTGATCAACGTTTACGGCAGCTAATGGACTTTGACCGTGCTACTAGCTATGCTAAACAGAAAGACTCGTTACAAAAAGAGTTTGAAAGCTTTCTGGCCTCACTTCCGGGACATGTCACTTTGGCCACTGTGACCCCGCGTGATGTTTGTCGTTTCCTTATTTTTAAGGATAAGGATGGCAAAACGCAGATTCACCGCAATGGTTGCGACCATATCGGCAAAAAGGGACGATTTTCGTGTGGATGCGCAATACGTTTATCTTACAAAACGATTGACTCTTATATCGGTAAGTTACGGGCCATTCTGCACTCTATTGGACGAGATGGCGAGTGGGACAAGCGCCTAGGCCTTGGTAACCCGGCGTCTGACAAATCCGTCAAAGATTTCCTGAGGCTGGTAACCGCAGAACAACTGCAGGCCCGTATAACACCGAAACAGGCTGCGCCGTTCTTTGTTGACAAATTGACACAATTATGTTTGCACTTAGAAAGAAAACTGCAAGGGTCTAACAAGGCGATTGACAGATTCATCATAGCTCGCGACCAAGCATATTTTAAGCTGGCCTTCTTTAGTGGAGATCGGCCAGGGGATTTGGGACAGATTAAAGTTCCTGAAATCCTTCGTTTCCCCAATGATGACGGGCTTCTCTTTAACCACATTTGGGGGAAGACGTTGAGGGATGGGGATGAAAATGTGTTTGGGGTTAGAAGAAATGCGCAAGCGGAAATCTGCCCTATTCGAGGCATTGAGTGCTACATGGAAGTGACTCGTGATATGAGGGTAGATTTAACGTGTGGCTACCTTTTCCGCCCAGTTACACCAGATTTGGGTATAAAAGACGCCCCCTTTTCCTCCTCCGCAGCCGAATCACGGTTAAAGAGCTATCTTAAAGAAATGAGTGCGGATAACGGTGAGACGCTCCACGGTTTCCGGTCAGGCTGTGCAATTACCCTGGCCCTTACCGGTGCGGACCTGGCTGAAATCATGGATCACGTGGGATGGTCAAGGCGCCACACAGCGTTGTACTACATGCAACTAGCGAAAGTCTTAAATCCAGCAGGGGCCTCGGCAAGGCTCGCCTCGAGTGTTGGCTCCGAGCCATCTGCCTCCTGGCAGGACATTAATGAGCTAAAACGTTTTGTGTGTGCCTTCCCTGCAACCAATCAGGGGAAAAGAACCTACGCGGAAGAGTGCCTGTGAGGTACGATGAAAATCTACCTCCCAGAGTTAGGGAATTGGATCGGGGTTTAGTTTTGGGGAGTTATGATTTGGTTCAGGAAGAGGGATGCCTCTCTTTTGACGGCCCAACGTTGGTCTCCTTAGGTGGCTGTTTAGTATTGGGGAGGAGCCCATCGTTGACCGGGTAGATAGAAACAGACTTAGTGACATTAAGTAACAGGAGCCAAATTTATCCCCAATCTTATTGCGGTACGACAATGGACGCAGTGTTGGATAGTTTACTATTCACACTGCATACATTAAAGTGACGCATATAAAACCAACACATGTGAATAAATTATCACTTTGGCTCAACTGCAGCACGGGGAGGGATCGTGCGGGTACGGGGCGACGAGGTGCTTACGGGCAAGCCCTGGGAACTAATGCTAGACTAGTTATCTTTCCCTCCCTCCCACCCTTACTTTTCTTTTTCCCACACTGTGACCGTTGTCGCGTCGCCAAATTTATCCCCAATCTTATTGCGGTACGACAATGGACGCAGTGTTGGATAGTTTACTAATTTAAGTCCTCCCAATTTTATTAGTTTGCTCAATCAGAAAACAATCCGAAATGATCACTTTGGTGCGTAAATCTCGCGTTATCATGCTCGTGTTTCGGTTGGATACATTCAGGCTGCCACTGGAAATGTCAAAGTTTAGACGAAACTTGCGTGGTGTCGCGCTCAACTCGGATGCATAGTATGTCAACATGCGAAGAGGTCTACTTACCAGACGATACCTTGAGACAATACCTTGGTACCATCTCCTCCGTTTCCGTGTCCACCTGAATGGGGCTGGGTAAAAGTCGCTCATGATACGTGGGTGCCCTAGCCTTGTGTATGACAATTCTCCAGGCATCACAGAGCTATCAGGGGCTATTGAAATGTGGCTGCAAGAGTGAAAGAGGTTGTGCAGGACGATGCAAATGCATTAGAGCCGAATTGCCATGTACAGCGCTGTGCCATTGCGCTGGGTTGTGCGACCGAGAATGAACAACAGAATGTCGGATGCATATGAACAAATCTGCGTATCGCTTGTATTATTACCAACATTCCTATGTATTTGTGTTAAGGATTTTAAAGCGCGTTTGTTGTTTTTAGGGCTAAATTTTTAAAGATCTTACTGTTTCGTAGCTTCTATGACCTGAAGTGTGCTTCGGGGCACGATGAGGTATGAAATGAGATAAGTAGTTTCTGTGTATAAACTTGGCCAAATAATAAAGATAAAAATTATGAGAGCCAGGGTACGATAATTATGACAAACGAGAGGCATTACAATAGTATTTAATCACGTGGCTTGTCACATGATCATAGTAGAATGTACATTGTACATTACAAGTTATCATACTAGAATGTAAATTTGTAATTAAACTTGTTAATTTCTTTCGAAACATTGTCTCACTTTGTTAGAAATAATTGATTTATTTAGCCTCGTTCCCATGCTAAAAGTCAAGTGGGTCACCTTAAACCCATTATATTTACAATTATGGGATGGATCCCAAATGTGTCCAGAGAATTTTCGTAGTTTCCTCTGTATGAGCTTGACCAAATAACTGAGAGACAAATTTCATAAGATTGTGTTGTCCAACCCTTGGTATTAAAAAAATACTTGGTCACGTGGTTGGTCACGTGACCATACAAGACAGGCAATAACGTCTCAGAATGCATCTTGTTATTTAGTTTTGGTTAAACATGTCAATTTTTCCTGAAACATTGTCTCGATTTCCTGGAGGTAATTGAATAATTCACCCTGCCTCGTTCCCATGCTAATAAAGTGTAGTAACCTGTTATAATTGCAATTATGGGATAGATCCCAGGTGGGTCCATAGCTAATATATTGTTCAGTAGGTGATTCTCTGTCTTTGTGCCAAATTTGGTGCTTTTACCATAAATCCCACAATTCTTGCACCGATCTGCCGAAGTAATTGTTAGATAATAGATGCTCACTGTATAGATCGTTTTCACTGTCACGCAATAAAAAAATAAATCGAAAACTATCCAGTCGAAAAAGCTAAGAAATTGTGATGTTATAGAACATAAAAAAATAAGACACTTCTCCAAGTTTTAGCCCTGTACGTTTCGCCAAACTTCAGATATTCGTCGAAATGTTTCGCAGAAATTTACAGAGCCCAGTATGAAAACGCCATGTTGGTGTACCTCCATGGTACACCAATATGGCGACCGGAAAATAGTGTAAACATCTGGAACTTACTTTGGCTTTCTAGGCGAAAAATTATCAGTACTGAAAAGACAAGTATTTACATAAGCACTTTTCCTAATGCTCTAGCTTCTAACTTGGCTCAAAATCGTTAGCTAAGTATATAGTTTTCAACAAATTTGATCGTAGCCTTGTGTCACGCACCTCCATAACCGGGAAATTCAACATGCTCTAGTTTCCAAACGAAGCACGCTATTGAGCTGTAAAGTTGTAAACAGATATAAATATGTCACCTCTTATACCTGATGAGGATGAAAACTTTGGTGGATCTTTAGTTTTAGATTTTAGAAAGTGATGACGTCACGTGAAAACGATCTATTTCAGGAGATCTACATGCATATTAAAATCCCCAAGAATGTGTATCTCATACTGACGTATCTATTTAAGTAAAGTTTCAAATTCAGAAGTAAAAGCAGGTAAATTACAGGTAGGATGCCGATAAATGCAACCAACAAAGATATTAGGTCTGCCATTCCCTGAAATAATTTAAAATGAGATAAACGGGAACGAGTTTTGAGTTTTTTTGCAAAATGGCCTTTTCGGGTTCTGCTTATAGCGGATGTACAAGATCACATTCACAACGTTTTCGATGGAAGTCTCCGAGGTAAAGATTCGATGAAATGCAAAGTTTAAGCAATAGTTTCATTTCAAATTGCAAAAAGGCGACGAGGAAACGAGAGTTATTTTCTTTAGTCAAGAGAAATTAAAGAGAATTAAGCAAAAAAGAGTAGAACAGACTTCCAGCTCATGTAACACACGTAGGCCGATGGTGAAGAATATAGAATGAACAAGTTGTCTAGATTATCCACAGCGCAGAATATCTAGTTCTGTTACAGCCTTGATTTTCATTGCCTTTAAAAACAATACAAAGGATGGGAAAAAAAAAACTAGCCCGCGAGGGTATCCGTTTTTTTTTTCGGCTCTTTGTTTTTTCGCATGAAACAAGAGCCGAAAAATCCGGGTGCTCTGTGTAGGCTAAAGAATAACACAAGCATCTTGATTGAGCCACGTGTTTGTGAGCTACATACTTTCGGACTTCAAATCGGATCTCTCCAGGGTCGCTCGCTTCCCGACCGCTTGTCAGGGTTGCTAGCATTCCAGTGGAAACGACCAACCAGTCTGTCTACAAGAACAATTTGTGATGTCGCCGGAGATTACGATTTTATCTGGTGTCTTATCCAGTGCGAGCGTAATTTTAGCAATTTTGAGCTTCAGGTTTGATTTTTTTAAATACTTGATAACTATACTGAGGCCTCGTCCGCACTACAACGCACTACAACGGAGAAATTTGAAAACACAACTTTTATTTTATGGTTAGGCATTTCCGAAACGAAAACGGACGCTCTTCAAGCGAAAACGCTCTTCAAATCAGAGGATTTTGAAAACGGCGGCTTCGCGTTTTAATGTAGACAGAACTCTCTCCTCCGCAGAGGCTCAAAGGTTTTTTTTTTCGGGTGGGGAGGATCCGCTGAGTGATGTAAGTGCAGGCACAGGGTTACCGGCGACGGCGGAAAACACGGGAGCCTCTGCCAGATACCACGCCCAAGATGGCCGCCATCCGGGGGAGGCAATTTTCTCTGGGCTACTCGCAGGAGTGGCTTGTGCACCTTGTATCAGTGAAAATGGCGTGCAAGATTTTGAGGTTAAGTGATGTCGAAGGTTTAGCTAAAACATACTTGAATGCATGGAAATCGAGAAAAGTCTGTTGCTTTCATGAAAACTGTAAACGTCTTTTGTTTTCCTCCGAGGGGTTGAGCCATCACTATCGAATTCAACATTCTCAAGATCATGTAAGTGGTGATGAAGAAATAAAGCGGAGAAAAAATGTGCTCAGGAAACTCATGGCTAGTGAAACTCTGAACAAGATCGCAATTCAGTCTTAATTTAAAAGAGACAAGAACAAGTAAGTTTTTTTAACATTTGTCTGCTCGGTGAACTGAACAATTTTCTTCGTGAAATCGTTGTGAAATCGAAGCTCAAGTCTTAAATTGAGCTTAATCTTAGCATACATCTGTTTAAAGGAAAGTATTTTTTTTCTCTTTTACATCTGCGGTAAATCCCTTTGCAGATTACATATATAGCTGCAGATGTAGATAACAATATTTCAGTGGTGAGAACCAAACGATGATTAAGCTTATCTTTTTGTTTACTTCGTTTTATTAACAGGATTTTACAGAAGCTCCAAATTCAACGTTTGCAAACAGTAGGAAAAAAAGAAATATAAGATATATAGATTGGGAGATTTTATTTAAGTTGCGATTTACCTTGAGGAGACAGCTCTTGAAGAGGACATTCCAGCTGATCCGAATCGCTCGTCATATTATTGTTTTTCCAAGAGAAAAAGAGGAAATGCAAGACTACCCCTCACGGGTTTCAGGGGGGCCTTCGAAGTAAAACAGTTTTGCTTCTTTTCTTGGAAAATATGAAATTAGATCGCAAAAAAAAACTAATGCAAACTGTAGCGACATAGTTAGCAATGAGTTTCTGTGAGTTTTCAAGCTGTTAAATGAAGCCAAAGCTGAGAAATTTATCGATGTACGAAAAAACGGCAAGGATGTACGAGAAATCGACATACATCTGGCAGAGGTTCTTCGCCTGGTCGATACATTCGACTTTTCGCCTGTGAACACTTCGCACAGCGGATTTATATAACGAACGTTTGAACCTCTGCGGAGGAGAGAAGACGCCATGATAGTCATCAGTGTTATTTCCCTGCCCGGATTTCCTCAAACACAAATCCAAAGTGACCGTTGATTGTTGCGTTTTTAAATTTCTCCGGCGTAGTGTGGACGTAAAACATTTGATGCGTTTTCAGAGTGAAAACATCCTTTCCAAATTTCTCCGGCATAGTGGAAACGGAGCCTGAGTGTTTGCAGTTACATCATGTGAGTATAAACAGATTGTGACTGTAGCCATTCAAAGTCAATGCTTACATAAACCAAAACATTCTGCATGAAAGCCTCCAGAAAGACCTGCCACAAGTCGACTGCTACTTCTGTGAAATGAAGTCGACTTGCTCTGCTTGCTCGGATTTGAATTTTAAATTTGCATAATTTTTGACGCGAAAATATGGGTATGACGTCACTCACCGACCCTGGCGTGGTTTTTTTGAAATATTTCAGAGCGAACGTAAGCAGAAAAATAAACCATATGCGCAGTAATCACAGACACAAGATCAGGTTTCAAGACTTCGTTTATTTAAAGTTGAATAAATGAAGGGCAAAAATATTAAAAAATATCAACAGAAAGAACTCAACTTGATGTGTAAAACTGATAAGAAAACAAGAAATTAATTTTTTTTGCCTGGAACACGCAAAAAGGAGTTAATTATTGACTTCAGAGGACAAAACGGAACCGACTACAACATAATTTTCCATTATTTTACTATAAGGGATAACATTTGAGAAAAACGGAAAATAAAAGCGAAAAGACACATCTAAAAACCAATTTAAAAACAAGAAATCAGAGAAAGAAGGAAAGAAAGAAAGATGAAATACAGACGACAAAAAGAAGCCAATAATTATGAGATAAATCGTATTTCAACTGTGTTAAATTAGTGCCTACTAAGTTCTTTTTTTAGGAGTTTTGTAGTAGCTGAATAGAAGTCCAAAAATATATCTGAACCAAGCAAACAAGCAGGACCGCAGAGGTCGCCGTAAATTAAATATGCTGAAATCCACGGTGCAAAGTTCACTTTAAAAACCTAAAATTCCCAAAGAAAGGCAACCAAAAGAAAGAAACAGGACAGGAAGTTCAACAACAATTAATTCTCATTCATTCCAGTAAGTAGAGGTGACCGTTTCCGTCCTTTCTGTGAAGTCACAGGAGCGGCACAGTGGTCTGTAGCAGCTGAAATGCTCAGCTAGTTTGGTCAGGGCAGTATCAGCATGAGTAGGCTATATGCTGTGAACCATGATGTCCCAGAGACTCGTATACCGCCGATAGACGCACGAGGATTTGCTGTTAAATATGTCCTTTGTGGAAGGGTCATCGGTCAGGATACGGAAGTTCTTGAGAAGAATTTTATTGACTCCTGGTTCTTTGGGTGGTAAGTGAGGACTAGAGGCGCTTCTTCGGAGCGTTCGGTCCTGGTATGTCGTTCCTGAGTTTTCTTTCCGCCTAATCGGTTGGATTCGTTTTGGCTGGTGGTAATGACACTGCGAGGACATCGTCTCCTCTCAAAGAATAATGCCATCTTTTTGGATTTGGCCTCCGAACAATCCTTCGAAGACGGAGAAATGGACTGTTTGGTATGGGGTTCTTGCAGTGAGGAGGATGTGACGAACTGAAATCAAGTAGCTCTGGGAATCGGTGGGCTTGTAGGAAATGGTGCATTCCCCGTTGGCGAACACTTCAACCAGCTGTACGTGACAACAAGGTGAAGGACTTGAGGGTGTCCCTGGTAAGGAGTGCGCAAGGTGGAATGGCTACAAGACAGCGTGAGGAGATGAGGCTGATCTTCCAGCTATAGGAACACTAGCTCCTAGAGACCTTAACTTTGAATTCAAGTTCAATTCTCTTCTTTGAATAAAAACTCGCACCCGCGCGCGTAACATTTTCAAGTGCATCTACGCCATTAGAACGCGCGTGAACATAACCTTTTGTTTTCATCTAACACTTAACAATGTACATTTTATCCTGCTTAAACGATGTAAAACGCACAGCGTCTTCATCTAGACCGCGTGCATTTTTGAAAAGGCTCACCAGAGTTGAGACATCTCTGAAAACGTATTAGTATTAACAGCATGAACAAATGAGGGTTGTGGTGATCTTTCAAAGCGTATCAGCGTTTTCGAACATTTTAGTATTGATGGGTTAAACGCTGCGAAAACGGCAGTAAGAAAGCGAGGCATTTGATGATACCGGATACACCTGGCCAAAACAGCGTCGCTTTTCCTAAAAAAAAGAAAGCGAGGGATTTCATGAGACCGAAAACACCAGACCAAAAACGTGTCGCATGCACGCATGCATTGGCATTGTTCCGCGCATTAGTGTGAAAGAGCAAAACGCTTCCCGAGGCGGTTTGCATATCAGTTGAACTCTTGTTATGACATACTGTAATGATTTTCATTACCATGTGGCAGCCATCTTCACCGCAATCATATGATTTTTTTTCTCGAAGTTCTTGAATATTTTAAGCTTCTTATGATGCAAAAAAAAAAAAACCATCAAAATGTACTTTACAAACATACTTTCACGTACTATACTGATTCCACAATTCATGATTATACTTTCCCAAAGTCACTAAGAATTCAGCTAATCATAGGAAAGAAAAGTAAATTAAGATTCTAGATCTTAATATTGATAGAGCTTTGCGATTATATTTCTCATTTTCCCCCAGGGTTTTTTTTTTTTTTTTTGCTTTTGTTTTTTCGAATGAGAACATCTGTCGACGCTGGTCAATCATGTGCACTGAATGGAACAGCAGCCATAGCATTTCCATAAAAGTGATGGAATCGAATTCGTGTCGTAAAGTTCAATATTCTCTGGTCGGTGTTATATTGTTCGATATGTTACTTAAATAGGTATAACTGAAGAATGATTTCAGATCGAATTATTATATCATGATGTATTATTAAAGCATTGCTCGCCAATATCGACATTCGTTGTATAATTAATAACGGATTGAATTATTTATACTATACTCGGTTACATCTTTTTTATAAATGCAAATCAAAAAGACGAAAGTTGTTACTTCACGCGAGGTTTACCTGATTGCTGCCAGCTGCCACAGTCATAGAAGCTTGCTTCTGAAAAGTTCACAAGCCTTTCGGTATGCCAGATTTTTCATTGTTATAAGGAGTTCTATAATATGCCAAGTTCTAACGCTACTTCTTTGTCTCGTGTTAACGTAGACTTAGAACCGAGTTTGCGGTCAGTATTATAATCTCCTTTCAGTAATCTGAATGCGTACCTCTTGAGTTTGGAGAGTTAGCTCTGTGAATACGTTTTACAATTAATCTAACTCAGAGAGGCTTCATTTCTTGAAAACGTACATTGTAACGGAGATTAGACGGCAAAATCTTTTGCTTGTCACAGTCTACCCGCAGCATATTTATAGTTGTAGCATTTCATTAGCATTCAAACATGGTTGTGAAGCTGATGGCGCGCGATCACTGGTTATAATACAAGCTTGAGAACAAGGTAACTATGATGTATCTTTCCCAGCTTTATTATCGCAACGAAAAGAAAGTTATAACTTGCAATATCTCGGGATAGGTCAGTGTTTTATTTTAATTCAAGTATTGAACCTATCGTTTAAATGTGAAGTGGAGTGGTTCAAATGGAATTTTTAATCAGTTCACGAAGCCTAAATTCAACTATAACTGAAGCGGACGTGATGCTTTGTGAGTCGAGGAGACCGGAATAATTTTTGACTAGTTCAAATACCTTTCCTCGATTAAATGTGGACAATATGAGCCGATTTACGCTCGGTATATCGCTGTGTACGCTGTTCAAGGATGTTTCTCAAACGGTGAACTTGTGCCTTTTGACAATGACCTTACAAAAGACTTTATTCACGAGTCAATTAAGAAGTGAAAAGGAGAGGTTATCACTTTCTAGTTTATCTCCTCCTAAAAGTAATTAAAACATATCTACATCTCATAAGACAATATTTGAGTCTATTCTTAAAAATGTTCAAATTATTCGCCTCAGCAATTTTTTTTGGCAAATTATTCCACGTATCAATAATATGCCTAAAAAAAGGAATATCAGCCGTGACCAAATGCTGAAGATGAGTGAGGCGCGTTCTGAGATTTTAGCTTATTAAACAAGTAAGCTTTTTAGTCTGCTTTGCGTATTTGTTCTTGTTGTTTTGTTTGTTTCGCCATGGTATTTTAAAAGAGACACCATTGCAGGTTTTGTTTGACTTCGAATTACCCTTCTCCTATCCGTCTGGTATAAGACCCTAAGAACTTGACTATGTGTAAACTTTTTTATCTGCGGAAAGCTGTGAAAGAAATAATTTTGACCGTATTAATCTCATCTTGCTTTTTTTGCAGTGTTCCCGGAATGCTTGTTACGCTTATAGGGAACAGAAGTCTTGCATCAAGTTTCCGGACCATGATGACAAACGGGAAAGCCAATATTTTTCGCAGCGCTTGACAACATAGTAAAATCACTGCGGGTCATTGATGTGTTAAGCTTACTTTCGATCCGTTACTTTCATTATAGAGAATGACAAAAGCTGAGAATAACAATTTATATCTTGCTGAGCTGAATTAATGATAAGTTAGTTTGGTGACTAACGAGAGACTGGTCAATCCAATGCCAATCCATTGGAGTTTGAAAAAGTGCAATGCTGAATCAACCAACCCACCAAACAGGATACATAACAAAAATGATCAATGAAACATCGCGTCGAACAAACCAAACAACTGCTGGTCTGATGGAGATAAACATGGCGGGGATAGCTCAACTGCTTCCTATTGCATTAGTCGTTCTTGTTGTAAACATGTTAGTTTTGGTTGTTTTTCTTAAAACGAAAAAGCTAAGAACGCCAGCAAACTATGTTCTCTTTAGTTTGGCTGTTAATGACTTCATGACTGGAGCACTGAATATTCCTCTGTTTATTGTTGTGTTTTTTACTCCTATCATTTCATCAAACACAGTGCGTTTTCACCTGGGGTTTCTTTTGACGGTTGTACATACACTAACAGCAATTATATCAGTTTATCACATAGCAATCGCAACTTTGGAAAAGTACTTGGCTATTATCAGGCCAATAACTCACCGTCTCGTCAAAAAAACAACAGTTAGAAAGGTTTTGCTAATGGTTTGGTTCATTTCTGCCGTCATCGGATTCATTCCATTCGCATGGATTGATAAAACTAACCTCCCTGAAGGAGCTAAGTACTTTATAAGCTACGTCATCTTCTGTTTTGTAGCGGTGTTTTTCCTTCCGTACATTTTTATGATATACGCGTTTGTCAAGACTTTTAGAGCCATTGCCAGTGGTGCAGGACAAAGTGGAACAAAAGAAACGAAAGAAAGGCACAAGAAGAAAGTTGCTCGAGAGAGGAAGAGCATTATGCTATTTGTTACAATGGCAACTGCATTTTCAGTTTGCTGGTTTCCATGGTTTTTATTGCAGTTACTCTACTCCCTGGGATTTGAACGTGAAGCTCTTGAGGTGCCAGCCCATGTTTTTACCCTTGTCAGGTATATAACATCTGTCATAAACCCGCTATTGTACAGTCTAATGCGACCAGATTTTTATGCAGCGTTGAAAGACTTGTTTAAAAGAATAAGATTGTCTTTCACTGCCTATTGTGGATCATGCCAGCTAAGAAGAGACGAGAGACAAAATTCACATATCTCCCGCGAAGATCATGTGCGTTTTACATTATCTGAACACATCCAATCTCTTTCAAATGAACCTGAAGAATAAACAACAACGGATAGATATTTCAATATATATTCCGTACTTTGAGCATTGTGAAATTGCAACCAGTTATCAACTAACATTTTGCTTTCTTCGTTAACCTTGGCAATTCTTTCTAGGGTATCAAACTGCTTTTTCATTAATTTCCAACGGAACCCTGGCTATTCCTTTTGCTCAAGTGTACTCCAGATCTAGTCACTCCACTACATCACTTATATGCATTGTATCTAAGACATTGAATTTGAAGATGATTGGACAGGAGTGCGTTTATCTGATGGGATTAGAGCACATATAAAGCACTTATATAAATGAACAGTGCACTTCCAATTATAGCTTACATTTGTTGACCGGAAGCGATAGTCTCGTCGGAAAACTCAACCAGTACAACTTCCTTGGCAACCAAAGTTTAAAAATGTCTTTTAAAAGAGCGAGCCTATAAAAGGAAGAAGAAAGCACTTTGTTGGCCTAAATCGACCAAAGAAGAGGATGCCAGAGGATATAACATTCGTCAACAGCTCCGATATGTTTTCTTTGTGTGATTTGTACTGGCAAAGCATCACTAAAGTTTCTTGTTTTGGTTTTAGATTTTTTTCAAAGGTTTGAATGGTCCAAACTTAAAAATCTGTATTCCGTAGTAGTTCAAAATGACTTGCGCTAGAAGAAATGTTGTAAAAATAAAAAAAGGGAACAGTTTTGAATGCTATGAAAGGAAGTAATATATCAAACACGAGTGACAGTCTTTCATCGGGATATCCAAACACCGAGAAGAGAGTTGAAAATACGACGCGCAGCGGAGTATTTTTGACGAAATTCGACGTGTTTGGATAGCCGATGAAACACTGTCTCGAGTGTTTGATATATCTTCTCAATCGAAACAAAAACTAGGGAGTAAACGGAGAAGTAAAATCGTCAAAATCTATGCTAATTAAGACCGGATATCCAAACCACCGTCACCGCCACCGTCAGATCGATCCAGGCAGCCAAATTCAAGAGCAGTTCTTGACCAAGAAAATAACCTTCTTTTGAGTTCTGGCCCATTTGACAAGCGTTGCCGGCATTGCGCCATCAATCTTTACCCAGTAGAGTAAAAATTTGCTGAAAATTTCGAAAACGATGACACCACGAATCCAAAATGGCTGGTGATTGTTGCTGGAAAGCGCCATTTTAGTATTTCTCCGGGGTACTATGGATGACACCATCCATTCAACTTAAATTTCAAACATTTCTAATAAACTTCCTTGGAAAATTTCCAGAAAAGTGAACCACTGAACCGAAAATTCAGGAAATTCTGGGAGGAAAATCAAATGGAACTGAATTTCCAGGTAACAAATTTCCGAAAATCTCGAATGTATGAGCCCCTCACCATCAGGTTTTTCGTCGAAATGAAGGTGATGGGGAGCACACGCCCCCCGCAACAAGCAGGTGAAATTCCCTTCAAAGATCAGAGATCAGCAAACAAACTACGCGAGCAACTTAGGAATTATGTAATGTCTATACGAAATAATTCATATATGAACTGCGGTTGTAGATGAAAGTGAAAAATGGTCATCGCAGTACATTTTCCAATTGGAAAGAAGAAGCCTGAAAAAAAAATCAGGGCTTAAATTGGAAAATATACTGCGATGATCATTCTTCACTTTCATCTACAAACGCAGTTCATATATGAGTTATTTCGTATAGACATTACATCATTTCATTCCTCAAGGGACGATATGAGAGAGAGAGAGTGAAGCCTTCGAGTCAAGGCTGGCTCATAGCTGCCGGAGCTTATCCCGGTTTCTGTAGCATGAAGCGGCTAGAAGTATTTCTACTTCCCCTGGACGAGATACTAGTCCATCGCAGGTCACTCCCCTGCAATTTTGTTAGGTTTCCCCCACAAATAGCAGGTACCCATTTATACACCTGGGTGGAGAGAGGCATTGTGAGAGTAAAGTGTCTTGCCCAAGAACACAACACACTGTCCCCGGCCAGGGCTCGAACCCGGGCCGCTCGATTCGGAGTCGAGCGCACTAACCATGAGGCCACCGCGCCTCTCACTGGGAAGATATGAAGTCAATAAATTGGCCTCGCTCCCAATGTGTGGCTTCATAGCTCAGTTGGTAGAGCATCGCACCGGTATCGCGGAGGTCACGGGTTCGAATCCCGTTGAAGCCCTGATTTTTTTCAGGCTTCTTCTTTCCAATTGCTTTAATTGGAAGACATACTGCGATGATCATTCTTCACTTTTAACTTAGCGATCTTAGCCGAAAGAAAAATACCGAAGTACATCCTGTATTTACAAGCCGCAAGATCAAAGATGAGCTCAAAGCTAAGGAACATAAACCTCCAATTGTCAACCAGCAAAACGTTGTATATTTCTTTAAGTGTGATCTGTGTGATGCATCACTTACATCAACATGTGGAGGAGCACAAACGATCTGTAATCGGCATTCATGTGAGAAAACAACATGGAAACGAGCCATGAGAAATCGCAACGAATTCTAGGGTTGTGAGGAAGTACTCGAGCAAATTCGATTGTTTGATTTTTGAATTGTTTTTTATTCGGGACCTTAAGCCAAAATTAAACAAATAGAGTGATTCTATCCGTACTAAGCTGTTTGCTTAAAGTGCTTAAAGTTTGCTTAAAGAATTTGCCAAAATTTTCGGTTTGTGATATGTTTAAGGGCTTTAAAAATTAACAGAAAGTAGTTGAAATTTGATATCTTTTGTGTTATGACCGACCTGGTGAGGGGTCTGGGTATATTCCTGGGCTGACGTCACATTCATTTACATAGCATTAACTCTTTATAAACATGCATGCAAAACAGTCTGTGACGTCAACCCAGTAATAGACCCAGGCTCCTCACCAGCTCGGTCATGTATCAAATTTCAGCTACTTTATGTTGATCTTTAAAGCCCTTAAAAATATCACAAACCGAAAATTTTGCCAAATTCTTTTTGTGTGTTTGTCTAAGTTTCATCTTAGCCAAAAAAAATTCTGGGGTCATAGGCACTTTAATACTTCCAATAGTTCTCATTCTTTTTACCTGTTATTTACACTTCATTTACGCATTCTGTTATTTTTATTGTCCGTATGTAAAGACTTAGCTCTTACCTTCATCCCATTGTTTTAGAAATTATATATATGCGGAATTTTATTCATGAACTCGAACTTGAAAATGACCGTGGAGCGGTCGAAACGTCGTTCTTATTTTTTATCGCTCGTTTTTATAAGTAAATGTTTTAGCAAGAACTTTTCACTTCGTATATCTGATAAGCTTAATGTTAACTGGAAAGAAATCTTTTCCCTGGTTTTTCTAACAACCTAAATTGATGAGGTTAGCCCTGCTGCGCTCAGATCTTCTTCCTTCACAGTTGGTGGAAAGAACTGAAAAGAACTTAACACTTCCTTAACTTTAAACTCAAGGGTAAACGGATTCGGCGTAAAATTGTTGCATGAAGAAAACTATCAAGATTATATGGCGACCACCTTCTGGTCGTGTTTTTCCTTGAAGATTTCTATGTATATGTTGAATGAGAATATTTTCCTGCTATTGATATCTAAGCCAGTGAAAGCCGAAACTGTTTATTACATTTTGTGGAAAGGTCTACGAATACAATTGCCCCACAAAAAAATCGGTTTTCCGTTCGTTAATCTTAATCGCCTCACTGCGCCTCCTACCCGATTTGATTTGCCGCCTTTTTTCATCCCAATTATGCATGTGATCAGGTGCCATCGCTTCTATTACACGTTAAATCAAAACTGATATCAGTCTTGCTTTTTTGACTTTCGATGTTTCCATCAGGTAGATTACTATAGCTACTCATTGTTATCAATATCAATTATGTTTTTGCAGTCGCCAGCTGCTGTTCGGTACGTGTATAAAATACAACTGCTATTGATATTGTTCTGTTTGTTACGTGTGACTTACCATGTTGTGATCACGCAGACGGATTGCATTCGGTCAGATTTTTTCTCTAACTGCTTCTCTTTTTGCGAATCAATGGCTAGCAAAACTGGAATTGGCTGCTTTGAAAAATAAATCAAATATCATAATAAATAAAAATGAAAAGAAATGCATGGCTTATCAAAGAAGTTTGTCACAGAAGTGATTGGCTTTGTTTTGTTTTGTTTTTTTTTTGAATCGCTTATAATAAGTTAGAGAGGGTGGTGAGTCGTGGTTTCCCTACAGTGCTACTTTTGTCATGGTAATCTCAACGTGGTTCTTATGAATGCTGTTACTGCACCAGTTTAGTCACCAAGTACATTAACAAAACAGCCTAAATGTAACCTGGAAGTCGAATTTTAGTTTGAATTAATTCAGCCTTTAACCGAAGGTAAGGAACAGATTGGTATTGCGTGTTTTATGAAGTGTTTTGTCTAGTTGTATGCGGACAGGTTGTTGACATAGTGTCATTCTGCTTCACTGATCGTTTCAGCTTTGCTATAGACGGTCATATACACATGTACACGTTCCTAAGAAAAATTCGAGCATTACAAAAGAAGTTGGCCGCGGGTGTGCAATTTTTTGAAGATATGAGTGAGCGGAACAAACAAGAATTAGCAATATAAGAGAATAGCACTGCAAGAGCTATTATCTTGACTGTGATAAACGTATTTATTATGAGTATAAAGAAACACATCGTGTCACCAACGTGTTTACAAGAGTGCCAGCTAGCGTATCACGTGTCGAGCATCAGCAGACAATGGCTTGCTTTTAAGCAGCTGAAAACACTTTGAAAAATTCAACTACATGAAAAATTTAACTACATGTAAAACAGGGACCAGAAACATGGTTCATGGCTTTCCTGTAAATGAGTTTTGATATCTAGGGTTTGTTGGGATTCGCCAAGGACAAATCTTTATCAAGAGTTCGTTAGGCCCACGTGATTATTCTTGTTAGTATCTAAAGTTCGAATTCAACCCGGTCAACAGAATGCCAGAGTATCGGACCGCGCATTAAGTATAGACAGGGAGAAAAAAGTCCATTGTCGGAGAGGGGGAGGGGAGGCAAGGAGGTGATCAATGCATGCATATTATTTCTCTGAGACGTTTTGCGAGCACATGAAACATCTATATCATTCCTTCATTACAACTTCACGAATGGGCGAAGCCGCTGGCGTTTTTACTCTGAAGGCTCAGTTTATTCATTTGGGTAATATCCTCGGTGTTGACGAGAGTCATGCCGAAGAGCTATCGGACTCATTCGTGATTTGATCTTGAAAGGGGTGGAACATTTTAGGAAGACCTTAAACCGGTCTCGAACTGGACAGTTGAATGCGCATCCTTTTGTTTAGCATATTGTTTAGTATCAGTTGTAGGTAAACGAAGTGAACTTAGGCTAAAGGTTTTGAGAACTTAAACTTTGTGCCTCTAATTGTTAACATAGATTTGCCTTTACGAAACCAGAGCGTTTTGAGAGCTTTAAAATGAGAGGTCGAACTACCTCTGACTCGACGACCACTGGAAGCTGAGATTCGATATTTTTCAACATGAAATGTCGGCCGAGTTACACGCGCGATGTAAACAAAGCACACTGTCGAGTACTTATTGGTCTTATTACCATATTTTGCTATTTCACAAGTGTAGTGGTATCAAGCCAATCTATAACAAAGTTACTAAAAGATGTATTGACGCGACGCAGGTAAAGAGCGAGTGTATAGAAATTCTATTCAGCTTTATGTATGTAACAACAAGCACGAAACAAATTGTTGTAAGAACAGATCGTTGTCGGGACTTATTTTTCTGACTTTTGGCAAACCGTTGCCTCCAGTTGTCCAAATAAAACATCACTTAGCTGAAGAAGTTGCCTTACAAATAATTATAAAGATTTGACACTGGGGATCGCAAGCGTTAGTTTTTGTCAGTGCGAAATATATAGGAGCGAAATATATTGCCCAGATTTTGCCATCCAGATTTTTACCCTCGGAGCAAGGCGAGAACTAACAACAAACTCAAGCTACATATAGCACCTGGCCGGAATGGGCTGCTGAAACGTATGGGCCACATCAGTGGGCGATCAGCGCATTCATCACGGGTAGGATGTAAGCCTTTTAAAGTGCCTTTTCTTTTCAAAAAATCTGGCAAAAGAACATGTGCGAAACAGAAAAGAATCGATCTGTTTTTTCATGAGACAATAGATTTTTGATTAATTACAGTTTATCAAACCGCTTAGTTCGTGTAAACTATGCTATAAGTGTACATTAACATATTTATTTTTTGTCTCTTCAACCACTTAGATCTTTCAACCAGAACGGGTAAAGTAAATTGCGTGATACGGAAAAAGTAGGCGAGTTAACATTGCCAATATTTGACCGGAAAGCTTGTATTCATGTTTACAAAAGATTTAAGTGTAATTATTTACATTTGAGAAGAACATACGCTTTTTCTTTGTCTACACAGCCAGCCTTCCACAAGCATCGCTTATTTTTGACAACGTTTAAGAGTCTTGCAGTTTACAAATTTCTGTCCCTTTCAGTAACTCAGCTTGACGGGTTGGTTTGACACTCGCAGAATCTTTATTAATTATTTAAAATTTAAAAAATTTAAAAATCATTTCCTTCCTGTAGGAAATTGGTTGTGACAGTCGCGTCTCAAGCTATTTGCGTTTTATTCTTCACTTCACTCAGGCTATTGTGGCCTACGCGCGATTGAAAGGTCGTTTTCTGTGTTTTGGAGGAAACGTTACAGGTAAGATCTACTATTGTATTTTAGGATTGTTTAAAATGCACGTCAGTTTAGGGAATCTTTAAAGACATTCTCAACGCACCTTGTCAGTACAACTCCGAAACGTTAACAAAAATTTTACACGGAAGAAGCGAAGTGTAGAAAACAAATCTGACCTTAATTTTGGCAACTGGTTGCATCAGTTGTGGGGACTCTCTATGTCACCTCTTCCTCATCGAGTTATACTTCAAAAATGTGTAATAGAAACGGAATTTTTGCTGAAAAAGGAATAAAGGACTAGTCATTTGATGAAATAAACGCGGCTAGCCATTCCTCGTGTCTTTGAGCAACGTAAATTACCGGTTACTTCATCGCATTCTAATTTTTCTATCGCTGAAGACAAGATACCCAATACAGTAAGCGGATCTCCAGGAGGAAAAAGCCTCCATTCCTGGGTCACTTTTATGAAGTAATTTTTCTAATGTAACAGCAGACATCTTATTTTACTCTTTTCTTAAAGTCCTGAAACAAGAATGAGGTACCACAATTGTTTGGAAGTAAGAATGAAGGAATTTGCTCTCTGTATGCAAGTAGAAATTTCCACGGGATAACAATGCAAAGGAGCAGAGCCAGATCCTTGAAGCTAACTGAGGCACCAGTGAGGCACACTCCTAGTGCATTTGACAGACAAACTCGTTATCGTCACTTCACACTTCTAGTGGGCCGGCGAGATACAGGAGTAACGCTCGATTTGTAGTGAAAGTGAAAGAAGAACGGAGTCTGATGGTAAAGGAAAATCTAGTCTGTTATTATTCGATCAAGACTTCTGTTTTTTTTGTGCGTGTGTGTGTTTTTTTTTAATCGGCGTTTTGCCAGTCCGCGTTTTGCCAGTTCGCGTTTTACTAGTCTTCGTTTTACTAGTCCTAGTTTTACCAGTCCTCGTTTTACTAGTCCAGTCCAGTCCAGTCCAGTCGACGAAATACCATATACCGGTAATTTCACCTCATAAGGATTTTATCATTCGCACATTGTCATTCGCAATTTTCCATCCGAATTTTTCGATCCGAATTTTTCGATCCGCGTTTTGGCATCCGCACTTTATCGTCCTCATTGTTCCATCCGCCATCCGCCTTCCGGTCTTAACTTTACAGAGACCCGTTGAATAGTGTAGGCTTCTCTGAATTTCAAACGTGACCTGACCACTTAAACACGGAGCGAGCCCATAAAAGGCAAGGACACGCTACCTTTGAAGCACTTTGTTGGCTTTTTTCGTGTAATGGTGGAAGGCCGAAATATCGGTCGCACAACAGCAAAAGTCGAGGAGAAATTGCGTTTTTTTTTGTTAAAAAAATCAGGAAAATAATAAAAATACATTGAAAATAAAACTTATATTAACACTTTGTAAGATGCCTTTGGAAGAACAAGAACGATAAATTCTCTCCTCCCTTCCGCGGCAGTCAGTTCAATGAACATTCAAATTTCGTCGCTAACTAATAGCAAAGCTAACGCCTGCGATCAACGAGTTATCTGTTTTTACTTATCTGAGCATGCTGAGAACGAAAAATAAATCCCGTAAGAGGTGTTTTTGATTAGCTTGCGAACACAGACGGCTTTTTGGTGGGGTATTCAAAATTATTCAGATTTATGAGCGGTTTGTGCAAGCAAAATGCAAATTGAGTTATTTCTCAAACTGTTCTACATTCACAGCAAAGAAATTCGAAACAAAAAGTATTACAAAGACAACTAAGAGAACTTGAAAAATGGAAAACTGAGATTTCGCCTGAATATCGACGTTAGAAAGGAGAAAGAAGACTCATATCATGGTTGAATACAATAAAAACAAAATATCGTATAAGACCGACTCGATTTGAGCATCAAGAGTACAACAGCAGCCAATGCTCACCTCATGGAATATCTTTTAGATAACTGACTGAAGAATAGCCATCTTACCGTAGATATAATTTATCATTTTGAAACTGGCTTGAATTACATTCAACTTCTTTGCGATGTACGAATCCAGTCACCTTTATAATTACCGGCCGCATCGTGGTCGCAGACTGCTGGTATTTTGGGTCTTTTACGGGTTTTAGTTTCCAACTTATTTCTCAACCGCGTTAATCCATGAAGGAGCAAAGAGACTCCATTTTCTTTTATTGGAATCAAAAGTCACGATATTTTCTAAATTTGAGTAAACAGCTTTAGACAAAAAATTAGGAAGTTAAAATCAAAAAATGTCACTTATCTTTTCAAACTTTCCTGCTGAAGCTATCGTTCGTTTAGTTCAAAAGGAATTACATACTTCTAAATTAAAACAGAAAATTACATCCGATCGCTCTCCAGAATTTTGTGGCAACTCGGTACACGCCAAAATTAGTCCTGAGCGAATAAGCCAATCAAACGGGAGCATTGGTCGTCCGTTGGGATTTGTGATTGGCAAGCTGAACACCTCAGCCTCGCTATATAGACTCGCTCCGCGTTTAAAAGGCCAGCGTAGGGATGTATATTTACCAAGAACTAAGAATAAGAATGTATCCATTGTTGAATCATGGGTCGAGGCAACGACACCTAGTAACCGCGGTTGTCTTTCAAATGTTTTAAAACGTTGTCTTAGGTTACCTGGAGTGTTTTTTAAACACATCTTGCCGGTTAAGTTTATGCTGCGCTATAAATGTTTGTCTGTTCGGTCATTCAAAGAGAACTTGTATTAGGATTTTTTTCCACTTTCTAATCATCTCACAATCCCTTTTGCTGGCCGGAAAATTTTCGAAAACTATAACGACAAAAAGTACCACTTGCCACTTGGCTATTTACAAAAATGCTAGGGACTAAACTATTTTTTAAAGGAGTCGAAACGTTTAGGTAAACACACAATCTTTTTAGATTTTCCCGAGGTGATTGATTCGAATTAAAAATGAATGTCGGTAAAAGATCGTCATTGGGTTCAGCAAAGAGATTTCATGATTGTCCCATACATTAGTATTTTTTTATGAATTCTTCTTTTTAAAGTGACGTTTTTGCCATTTCTCACCGGGTATGTGAATGAGTGTTTTCATTTTTTTCAATCCATATTACCGGGTTTATTGACTGACATGCTTTGACAAAGTGTTGAAAAGAAGTAAAGAAAACAAGGATTTGATGTCTGGTGTGTTGATCTATGACTGATTACGGTTGAAGCGCTAGGAAAATCAAGAAGAAGAAGAACCTTTATTAATTTATACCGCTCAGGGTAGCCCCTTCAGATGCAAAAAGTTGTCTGTTATCAATGGGAGCCCTGAGCAATAACGTACAAAAAAACTACACTTTATGTCTGCTACTATCCAGACCTTTTAGTGCAACCATAATAATAAAAAGATGTTTTTGCGATCTCAGTCCTCACAGCAGGGGGATGTAAAAGGTTGCTTTGTCTAGTAGTGCGCCCATGGATTGTATTATTATCAAGTTCATAACATTTAAACTTTGTGCAAACGTGGATATTGAGAACATGAAATATCAGAGATATAGGGCGAATTAGCATCAGATATACAAACTAGCTTCTTTCCTCCTTGCCCACTGAGTTGTATAAGAAACCGGCAAATAATGAAGAATTTAATTGTGATTTATGATTTAGTTATTGGCCTTGCATCATGATAAAAATGATCTAAACTGACATAAAATGGGTGATTGCATAAAAATGTGAGAAAAGCAAGAAATGCACCACGCTCAGAATAAAATGATATTTTTAAACTCATGCAAGCTGATAATATTTTTCTGAAACGATCACTTCCTGGGGATCACCTTAATCTTAAAGAGGTTGTACAAGGACCACATAAGAGCAGATGTTCATTAAGTTTCCATCATATTGTTAACATTCTGTTGTATTGATCGCAGATAAATGGGACGTTTGTGCTATTTTGATTAATAGTAGGAGGCCGCGCCGATGAAAATAAACATAGCTAGGCAAAGACAGTGGTGAATAGTTCAGTATCAACAGATTGATATTTCCGTCGGTAAACCGTAAAACTCTGACGGAAAAGGTAACTTAAGATTGCATTATCAAATTGCAGCCCGCTATTTAAAAGTGCTAAGATAGCACAAGAAATAAAAACAATTATGTTTCAAATACTGCTGATATTTCCTGTGTTCAATTTAAATGGGTGACGTAGTCTCTTTTGTGAATTCCGGTAAAAAATCGTTCGTTAATTAAAAGCTTGTCAAGGTCATGTATAAAACGATTGGTAATTATCGTCCGCTTTGAATGAAAACCTTCGGTTTTTAGCAAACAAAATGTAATTTTTTATTTCGCTACCTAAGTGAATTTTCACAAACGATGCATATCAAAGCTGCAAAGTGTTTTACCATTAAAGTGGCAATGGCCTTATGCCTCTCTTAAACACCCGTTCGTCCTTGTGCTTTCAGACAAAAGCATTATTGATTCAATGTTTCCTTGGTATTGTGATCTTAAAAGCAATGATATTTGAGAGCAGTTCTTAAGGATAAATGTTTGCAGCTTTTAGAAAGACCGCTAGTGTGGACGCGTAAGCATGGCTGGCGAATGCAGTTAATTAGAAGGTAAGGCCATCGGAAAGATCAGCATGTGAATTTTGTATTCCTGTATGAATGTTATCACCTTGCTGTGCTTCTACCTGTTCTGCTGTTTCTCTAAGCCGGTAACTTTATTTTTAGGTTTTGTTTCTGTTTTTCTATTTCTGTTTTTTTTGTATACTATGAAATCACCGAAGGTTGTTGTATTCTTGCTGGAAGTTGTTTATTAATGTAGGTTTCCCCTAAGTTTCAACCGGCAAAATTAACTTAAGACCATATAATATTAGCTGTGTATACTGTAGGAATCATTGAAACTTGTCTGTTGTAGATATCAGTTAGGTGAATATGGCTGGGAGTTGATTTGTAAAACGTACTTGGGCGTGTCGGACGTCTATATATTAATGTCGCATTAAAACTCAGTGGAAAAGTTTTCAAGCAGGAAGATGTGAGTAATTTAACATTGCGGAAATCATTGTGGCTGAATGCATTCTAACATGACTGAGAATTTTCTAATTCAACACTTGTTATTGCCAAGTGCAGTCACCATACGACATCAGAGTTTTCACCATATCAGACGATTTCCACTGATAGTAACTTTTCGATGCTGTTGTTTACCATTCGAGATTTTCTCACAGCTTCAAATGACGGTTTTCACCGCATTTCAACTGCAGGCTTGGACCTGTCCACGACGTCTTAACACTGAAAGAAATGTTTAAACCATGCGCATGGAGATCATCAAGATACATTATAGTCCAGTCATGAGCTGCATGAGCGAGATGATTCTCGCACGTTTTTACTTTACGTACCTGCTTTACAATGTAGAGTTGTATGGACGAAGAGTAATTCTTTTCACAAGTTTTAAAAAACTCTGAAAACTGGTGGTCACTCTCAACAAACCGGTTTAGTAAGCCTTGCATGACTGGGGCCTACTGATGACGTTCTTGTTTAAATAAATTGACATTGGTGTTTACTTTCTTTGAGGAATTGTTTGAACTGCAGCACTTTCCTACTTAAAGCCCTTTGGCAATCAGTAACTTTCACTTTCAGTAACACCAGGCCTTTTGTCTTCTACGGAATTGAAATTGTCTTATTACTTCAAGTAGATGTATTTTCTAGGTTTCGGTTTTTTCGTACGCTCAACGAGGAAACGAGAAAGGGTCGTCATTATTAAGATTGATTTATTCCGCTTTTTCTGATTTATTTGATATACTGCATGCAACGCAAACAAAAGCTATAATTGTCCGCCTGCATTCCAAGAAGGGCCGTTTGCTTAAACTAGGCCATTAATATTCAGTGAGACTTCCAGTTCTGGAAAATAACTGCCAACTAAAATGGACTCGGCCAGAATAGTACTTAGTAGATTTTTGCTAATAGGTCTAATCTCTTCTTTTTACGCCCCAAGAAAATGGGTTTCACGGCCAGTGTTGGTCAATAGCTACGTATCGGCAGATAGAAGAGAATCAGAATAATAAGATGATATTTAGAATTTCTAACTACATTGTATTTTGTACTTGATCAGGGAAACCAAGTCGCCCAGTTCGTGGTATTGTTTTTTTTCTTCTTAGCTCAGCTGAATGCTTTTAAACTTTAAATGTGGTGACTAGGCGATATCGCCTGAAATGGACGAATAATAATTTAAAAAAAAAATCATCCTGTCTCCATTTTTCTTTTTATCTGCTCTACCAATTTGTGTACTAGGAACAAGTTCTATTGTGGGGGTACACGTAAAGGCTGTTTTGAGGTCGCTCAACACGGTCTTTAGAACTCCCTATATCTCGGTCACGTTTCAAGCGACACTAAATCTCTCTGCTTATCTTATTAACCACTGTTTGGTGGTTTTGTGTAAATTTTTGGGTGATTTTGGGGCATTTTGGGAAAGAGATATTTTTTCTCAAAGGATAGGTTAAATTGAGAAAAATATGAAATGTTGAAGATTTGATGGATTTCGAAAATTGAAATTTGAAGTGAAGAATTAGTAGACGGATACCAAACAGTCCCCTAGCAACCAGGGGCTCTCTTTTGCGGGGGTCAACTGTTTGGTAGTGTTTCCAACCCATCTTAATCCTAACAATTTCCTTTTTTATATCACTTCAAATTTCACGCCTATTCATGTTTACCCCCGCCTTAAGAACGGGGAAATATTTTGAATGAATAATAAAGCAACTTTTGAATTCGGTTTTCGTAGGATATGAAGAATTCTGCAGATCTCGGAGGGTATTATCCACCTCGGCCTTCGACCTCTGTGGATAACACCCTCCTTGTTCTGCAGAATTCTTCATATAATTGCTAAGTATTTGTTTTCTTCGATTAGGTCAAATATCACTGAGCAGATGTGTTTCTAATTTTGCTGTCTTTGTTGAAATACATATTTTAACGGTCCACTGTGTAACACAACAACGCGCAGTTAAGGCAGTCACGTCTCACTCGCCGATACGCGTACATAAACCATTAACATTTGATCGATTCCTCGAATCGTGAGTTTGGGACGCCTGTGCTCGGAGGAGCCGGGTTGGTCACAAAAGTAACGCAATATGTACGATTGAACCCGACATTTACTGGCCGGACGGTTGGTCACGCGTATAAAATCAGGCAAGCCCTCTGAGTCCTGGGAAGTTTTCTGTGTTAGCCATTATCATTCCAACCAGTTGCCATTATAATTGAGGAATAGTGGCCGATTATAACTATAGGAAATCGTATGAACCTACTCGTGCATTTCGTGATTTATTGACACGAGTGATGGTTTGAAAGTTCTCAAATTTGAGAACTTTCAAACCATCACGAGTGACCATTGCCTGGTTTCAAACCGTGAGGGTCTAGGTACGAGTCTGTAAATTATGGGATTAGCAACTATTGATTCACATAGTCAGAAAGAGCACACCGAGATTCACAAGATTCCCAAGTTTGGTGTTAATCAGGCTAGTTTTGACCGAGATACAGCGATTTAAAAACGTCCAAATTTACAAAGAAATGTATGGCATCCGGACGCCGTGTTGGACAGCGTCCGGACTTTGTAAATTTTGACATTTTCAAATGGCTGTATCTCAGTGAAAACTAGCCTGATTAACACCAAACTTGGGAATCTTGTGAATCTCGGTGTGCTCTTTCTGACTATGTGAATCAATAGTTGCTAATCCCATAATTTACAGACTCGTACCTAGACCCTCACGGTTTGAAACTAGGCAATAAATCACGAAATGCACGAGCAGGTTCATACGATTTTTTACTTATTATATTCTCAACAAAATTACTCAAACGCGCTACTTTGTACGCGTTACGTACTACATTAAACGCTTCAATGTTTTCCAATATGCTCACCTGTTTTATTTGAACCAATCAGAAATAACTAGAAATATAATGTTGTGACTGGCAAATCAAGCGCGAAGTTTCAAGTCATGCAAGTGACTAAACGTTCTTTAAACAGAAAAGCAACAAGAAGGTTAAGAAAGCCTTAACAAAGAGAAATGTACCCCGATGATCGATGAATCAATAGCTTTTAGTGCAGGGTGCACTATTGGGATAGTTTAGGGGTCTGTCGCTAGCATACAAAGTCTACAAACGCCTCAACGTTAATGTTTGTTTGTTTAATAAATTAATATAAATTAATATAAACTAATTAGTTGATCTTTAGCATGTGCACTACGTAAAACTTGTTATACCTATCTTACGTTTTTGGCAACATCACAAAGCAATACATTTGTTTCAGAAAACCCCTTGTGGTACTATTGGTTTTAGAGTAAAAGCAATCTGCCATAAACGCATTCACAGATTAGTCCACTTAGGCTATGTCGTTACGTGTATACCAGGTGAACACTTCACACGGCATCACACACGAACGTTGTGAGCTTTTCGTTGTGGTAGAACACAGCATATAGGAGGTCTGAGTACTACCATGGTTATCATGATACACGTTCTCATTCCCAGAGCCACGCGGATATTTATAGGTCGTGAATACTCGTGATACGACACTGCCATTGCGCCTGGACAGTTATTTATCGGGTATCCTTATTTTCCCTTCTTTTTAGAGCAAAGATGCATATCTTTTTTTAAAAAAATACCCCCAATTCTTTTCTGCAAAATAATGCGTTGCGGTCCTAGTGCGCACACCACACCTGCTGCGCACACTACACCCCTGGTGCCCACACTACACCCCTGGTGCCCACACCTGGGTTCAAATATGGAATACGAAGTTTTTGCTTCTCCTTAGGGGCCTGTTTTATGATCTTTAAGAAAGACACCGAAAAGTTCATGTTCAACTGAAACTTTCTAGAGTTTGTGGAGTTAAAACTTGTGAAGTTGTTAATTATAATTTCAAATTCCGTGGCGCCTTTATAGCTGCTTTTTATTCCGGTTTGGAATGGTGTATAAATTTTGTTGTGTCTTTTTGAATCTCCATGAAGTTTTAATCTTTTGCATTAATGGTTAGTTCACTACAAAAATAAGGCAAAAACTGAACTGAAAGTGAAAGAGGCAAAGCCGCTGATCATAAATCAGCAGTGTGTCGTATATAAATTTTAATGTGACCTTTGTGATGAAGGTTATGTAGGCTACACACGCGGACATTTACACAATCGTGTAAAGGGACACAAACAACAGTCCTCGGCCATTGCCAAACACTATAAGAACGCACATGGGGGCTTTGAGGTGCTCAAAAAATGTAAAAACAAATTTGACTGCTTAGTGTATGAAATGTTATTTATAAGAACACTTAAGCCAAGCCTCAATGTGCAAACGGATTCCATTCGTGCTAAAGTATTTTTATAGCCAATTTCGCACGTGCTTATTATGTTAATTCTTAGCATCAATCGCTTTTAATACTGTAATTTTAGCATCATAGAACATTTTTTACCTTGATAATGGAGTGATGTCTACTCCGAAACGTCGGTTTAACTTGTTATCTCTAACTTTTATAGTTTTATGTTTTAAAAACTGTTGTACGAGTTAACACTGATTTTCCTCGCGGTCCGTGTCTAGGTTTTTTTTGATAGATAAACAAAGCTAACTGCTTATTTTTTCAAACACTCACTAGATACCACCAACACGTCTAAGCCTACACTGAAGCAAGTTAAGCATTACTGCAGTGTTTAGTCAAAGGAGGAGTCTTCCAAAGATATCAGTTAACAGACGCCACTTGGACTTTCATCCTTCAAACCAACTAGAGAACTCAATTTCCATCTTACCAATGGATAACAAGCGTAATTTCTCCTCTTGCTGCAACGCGTCCAAAAATATGACTCCACATCAAGGCCAAGGATCTGAAAACAATCAGTCTGAAGCAAACTACACCGAAATTGCAAAGCTTCTGTCCATTGCAGCAGTTATCGTCATCCTTAACAGTTTAGTATTTTATTTGTTTCTCAGGAAGAAAACACTGCGAACTACTTCAAACTCTCCTCTTTTCAGTTTGGCTGTGTGTGATTTCTTCTCTGGCTTTGTCGTCATTCCCATATTTACAATGGTATATTTTACACCACTGGTGCAGTCCCAAAGGACACTGTTCTATCTGGGATTCTTGGTAACTGTTCTTCACAACTTCGTTGCCATCTTATCAGTGTACCACATTCTCATTGTCACGGCCGAGCGTTACCTGGCGATTAAATTCCCGCTGAAACACCTCGCACTTGACCAGAAGAGTGTCGATATAGTCTTAGCGCTGGTTTGGCTTTTCTCTCTTCTCATTTCATCTGTTCCGTTTTCCTGGGTCAATAAGACGTATCCAGTATTCCAGCAAGTATCCTTAAAATCCAGTCTTGTTTTCACCATATTCTGCATGGTGTTTGTCTTAGTTCTTCCCTACGTCTTCTTGGTTTATGCATTCATCGACATGTTCAAAGCTGTTTATGGTGGATCAACAAATAGACACTGCGAAAACAGCGGTTTTCTGCGACGTACAGAAGTCTCCCAAAGGCGACTAGCCGGTGATCGGAAATGTTTGTTGCTGTTCATTATCATGGCGTCTGTATTTCTCGTATGTTGGCTTCCTTGGTTCGTTATATTTCTATTGTACCATTTGCCACTCGATTTCTATAAAATGAGAGTCCCATCTCAAGTGTCTTTGCTCATCAGGTACATATCATCCGCGGTCAACCCGTTGCTTTATACCTTCCTCAAGAGGGATTTCAATCAGGCTCTAAAATTGGTTTTCAGCAGGCATAGGCAAGTGTCCGTATCATCCACCCGTCAAAGTAGAGGGACATTGCAACCAAACTGCAGCGACCTACCCGCAGTCTCTCTCCAAGGGCCACGTGGACGCCGTGAGTCTGTTGTTACAGCATTACGCACCATCGAGGAAAGCGAAGAACAGTTATGCGATAGTGCGTTATGAGGACTGCAATGAAGGTACGCACTGGAAACAAGCCTGGACAGTCCCTTTCAAATAACTTCCTTAGTTTGAATTAAGGTTAATTAAGGTGAGCTACCACTAATAAAATCAGGAATCGTTAGGCTTTTCAGTTTCCGCTCCTCAAGTAAACTAAACACGGAAGCGATGCAACTTAAGGAATTCCGTTTTTACTCTTCTATGCTTAATACTATTACCTATGGGAAACAGTCTAATTTTCCTGGGGGTTGTATGAACTGCTATAGATCGTTTTCACGTGACGTCATCACTTTCTAAAATCCAAAACTAAAGAGCCATCAAGGTTTTTATCCTCATCAGGCATAAGAGGCGGTACATTTATATCTGTTAAAAGTTTTACAGCACAATAGCATGCTTCAGGGCTATGGAGGTGCACGACACAAGGCTACGATAGTGTTTCTTGAAAAACATATCCTTCTCTCATGATTTTGAGCCTTTTTAGAGATTACAGCGTTAGGAAAAGTGCTTATGTAAATGCTTGTTTGTTCAATACTAATAATCAGTCGCCTAGATAGCCAAAGTAAGTTGCATTACACTATTTTCCGGCCGCCATATTGGCATACCACTGATGTACACAAACATGGCGTTTTCATACTGGGCTCTATAAATTTCAGCATTGATCTGGATTCATTGAAATTGATCAAATTGTACCGTTTATCCGCGGAGGCTGATCGATACGACCAAATGTGATGCAAGCGGTCAACTGAAAAGACACCAAAGCTGCTCTGATAACCGGTTATAATAACAGCATCTAAGCTATATCTTGCATTTAAATAATTAATTATCCAAATAATCAACAGAATTCCATAATCTTTTCTTCTCAGGACTCGGGTAGAAGAGCACAGAACGCGTCATCAAAATGGAATTAGTTTTATGGCATAATTAAACACAAGCTGTTTTCTAGTTTTGAATAATTTCGTATGTTTGTAATCCAGCAGTGTGGAAGTGTGGAAGTCTGGGAGTCTGGAAGTGTGGAAGTGTGGAAGTGTGGAAGTGTGGAAGTGTGGAAGTGTGGAAGTGTGGAAGTGTGGAAGTGTGGAAGTGTGGAAGTGTGGAAGTGTGGAAGTGTGGAAGTGTGGAAGTGTGGAAGTGTGGAAGTGTGGAAGTGTGGAAGTGTGGAAGTGTGGAAGTGTGGAAGTGTGGAAGTGTAGAAGTGTGGAAGTGTGGAAGTGTGGGAGTCTGGGAGTGTGGAAGTCTGGGAGTCTGGAAGTGTGGAAGTGTGGAAGTGTGGAAGTGTGGAAGTGTGGAAGTGTGGAAGTGTGGAAGTGTGGAAGTGTGGAAGTGTGGAAGTGTGGAAGTGTGGAAGTGTGGAATTGTGGAAGTGTGGAAGTGTGGAATAGGCCATTTCCGAATTACCTCAGGCCTCTTTTTGGAAGCGAGTCTTGGTGCTCATCTTTTCATATGCAAATCAATTTTCATTCATATGAAAATGAGTTTAATTTGCGTGTGAATGAAAATTGATTTGCATATGAAAGGATGAGCACCAAGACTCGCTTCCAAAAAGAGGCCTGAGGTAATTCGGAAATGGCCTATTGTGGAAGTGTGAAAGTGTGGCAGCGTGGAAGTGTGAAAGTCTGGCAGTGTGGCAGTCTGGCAGTGTGGAAATGTGGAAGTGTGGAAGTGAGAAAGTGTGGAAGTGTGGAAGTCTGTCAGTGTGGAATTGTGGAAGTGTGGAAGTATGGAAGTCTGGCAGTGTGGAATTACACCTTCAGTAAGAAAATGTATTGGGCACTCCACATGGGTGGTAAACGGCTCCATTTATAGGTGCTTATCACAAAATCCCAACAGCTTAACAGCCTTTCAATGTCTTCCCAACTCATCTTTCCGAGCCAAAACCTCCATTGGATATTCCTGAATGTTCAGGTTTTACAAGGTCTCATGGCTTGAAATTTGAGACACATTTATTTTACTTTAACTGATGCTAAATGTATAGTGACTGAGGGGTAAATAAGGGCTAGTACATTGCATATATATTAACTTAAGGATTCAGACTTGGTAGATATGTCTAATCCTGTTGCACAGAGTTGCCTGGGAGTCAAACAATTTCTTACGAAATAAACAAAAACACTGTTAAAGATTGCATTGATGTCCTGAACGTTGCAGGTATCAGGAATAAAAATATACAATATAAATTCAGTTTTGACTCCAAGGTGTTTTCATTGCTGCGTGTAATTTGACGACAAAGTTTGCAAAAGGCTTCTGACTGTAATTAAATAATTAAGCTTGTTGGACGTCTTGGAAAAATTCTGTGCACAGAATATTGAGCAAAATACCGGTAAGAATAATTGGAACTTTTGAGCCGAGTAAGCCAAAACATCAGCAATTTATAATAATACTAGAATCAGACAGTGATGTAACGCTTGTGTACCAAAATAAATGAATTTAGTGCGGGAAAGTTTAATCGCAGAAATGAAAGAAAGCTAAAATCAACTCGCAAATAAACAAGCCACTATTTTACGATACCTTTGATCGGTGGAAACGAAATTTTTCCCGGCGAAAAATAGCCACATTTTGCATATTCGAAAGAATGTGAACTACGAAGGCCAATTTTTAAAATTTCTTTTTTGAATTTTGACGCTGTTTGGGATATTTCTGACAGCTTCTGACAATGATAGACAAACTGAATGAGTCTAAATTCTCTCGAGATTCGTAGGTTGAATATAAAGTCGCTTTCTAATCGACGTTGTCATAAACGTTGTTGTCGTTGTTGCTTAGGCGTACTTCCTTTTGCTGCTTCGGCGGCTAGTTAGAGTCTGTCTGCACTTTCGACCATCAGTCCTTTTCTTCGGTTGTACATACATACATACATAGAGGATATTACATGACCGCGCGTGGATATGAATTTTATCTTTGAGTGTTCAACTCGATATCTCACGAGTGAGCGTAGCGAACGAGTGAGATGTCGAGTTGAACACGAGAAGATAAAATTCATATCCACAAGCGAGCATGTAATATTCTGTTTATTACATAAACATACTAATGAAGATGTTTTTGACGATTTTCCGAAGATTTCCGACCACCTTCCGAAGATTTCCGAAGATTCGCCCAAATTGTTCCGAAGGTAAGGCGAACGTTTCCGAACATTTTCGGAGATTTTCCGAAGATTACCGAAGATTTCCGAGGATTTCCGAGGATGCACCGATGATGTTTCGATCATACAGTAACATATCTAAGTACTTTTAAGGGATTAAGGAACCATAGCAATAGCGATCATTTTAGTAGCTATGGTAACCATAACGACGGTGATCTCTTCACGTGTGAAGATATGAAGTTTTCACGGGAAAGCTCACTTGGTATTTCACTGGTGTTTATGTAATAAATTACTTTATTTACCCTCGGGTTTTAGAGTAGCTTATGCAGCTAATATCTCCAAGCATTTAACCATCAGATGAAAGATAGACCACCACACCGGGAACTACGTCCCCTACTCTTTTCGAACAGTGTGTGGGTTCTTTTACGTCCCACAGAATTAATTGCCCCCGCAGGGTTTTGGCCCATAGGCCAAAACCCGAGCAGGCATTAATAGGACCCCCCGCGTATAAAGAATGTGAAATATTGGTGTAGTATCGGTAGTATGCGAATTGAGCCCGATTTGAAGAAACTAGGCGCGCACGGCGGTCCCGGTTAATTTTTCAGTAAGCTCGCAAGGCAACTCTGGGTAATTCTTGCAGCCACGAGGACGAGGAGAGGTATCGTGTACGTGACTTGATTTGTTAGACACAAATCGGCAACGGGGTCGACAGACTCGATCCAAACACCACACGTATAAAGTAAACAGATCAGGATCACAAATCAAAACTCAAAACCCACTCAAAGAAACAACAACAAAATGTATCAGAAGCGACTGAGTTTAGTTTCCTTTTGTTATCTCAAGGATCAGAAGTTAGTAAAGGATTTATAAACGGTGTCGTTTCAATGATTATTACATAATTCTTGCAGCCACGTGCACGAGTGTAGTCGCGTTGGCTCGCTCTGACACGAGCACGAAGAGCACGAATAACTTTTTAAATCTATCATCACTTACTTGAAATAACAGAGATTTTTGTTCATTTTGTGTGATTTGAAGGATTACAACGAGAGTAAAAGGTCAGATCAGCCTGTTATTTTAACGATTCTGGGGAGATTTTGTAATAAAAGTTGTACAGTTCATTACATAATAAACGTGATATCTAAAGCGGGGGCAGATGTAGTGAGAACTATTACTAGTTATGAAGAGTTGTGAGACGGGGCCTACGGTTTATCGTCCTTATCCGAGAAAACTAGAAAGTCTAACCGTTTGCAGATGTCATTACAAAGGCAGCACTTTCTCCTCGGTCATTTAACTTGACCCTGAGTGTTGGTCCGGCCGGGCTTTGAACCCGCGAACTGACGCACGCTAGTCCGGAACTCTACCTACTGAATAGAGTGTTGTGTTTTGGGCGTTTGTTTGCTTTGCACTCGTTTGTCTACTCATTTCTCTGCCGCTAATTCAGTTGTTATTGCTTGTGCAGTGGACATCTGTCTCCAATTTTAACTTCGATTAAAGTTTCTATATGTATTAAAACTTAGCGAGAGACAAGCTCCTGTGTTTGTAATTAAAATATCAAAGAAAACATCCCCACAGCGGGCGGTGGAGGCTTTCCTTTTCTTTGGAACGAAACGAAACGAAACATATAAACAAATCCTCCACGAAAACAACCACGCGACGCGCGAGGAACATCCGCGAAGGTCTAAAAATAACTTAAGGACGTTCGCGCTAATTGTTTCTGCGCATCCTTACTGCGCACGCAAATTCACATGCCACGTCATGCATGAGCGCGCGCGCTAAGTCAGAAAATAAACAAATGATAGGGCAGATGGCCATTGCTAGAGCTTTGCCTGGATTCAACGATCTTGGACGTTCGGTGACCCCAATTTTTCTTTGGATAGATCATTTCCTCTACTGATTTTCTACGTTTAGGCAGATCATTTCCTCTACTGATTTTCTACGTTTAGGCAGGAGCCCATTGGTTTAGGGAAAAAATGAAGAAAATCCATCGACTAGAAAATTGAATTTTTGGCAAAATGCACCATCGAATTCCGTTCTTAATAGCTCTTTGTGCACCTGTGCGGCGGTTTCAAATGCCTCTTAAAGGGTTAAATTTTGTGAAAACGTTTGTAACATTTATTATTTAGGCAACAGACCCACTTCTACAAAATATGACTAAGATCGTTTGCCTCCGTTGACTCACCTTCGATATTTTTAACTGTAAATCCCTGTAGACCGTGCTCAATTATATGGGACAATTTTTCGAAATCAGGGTAGTTTTCCACACGCTTTATCTTTGAAACGAAGACGGTGACCCCCAAATGTTTTTGCATATCTGGCACAAGTAACTCATTATCTGCCTGCAGTAAAAATTTAAAAAAATTCTATCGACTGGAAAATTTTCGCGCGAACATCCTTAAGACCTTGGGTATAAGGCCTTTACCAAGGATTCACTTGATAATCTCTTGCACTGGTTGTATACATATCGAGTCTCACGGTAGATTCGCTCTTGTTTTCACTAGATTTACTTTTCATATTGTTGTGATATTTTAGTTTCTACCTCATGACTTTTGCTCAGACAGACGATAACCAAAGAATTCCAAACATGACCCGAAGATTTTCAAGTTTACAAGGCGGTTTCGCTACAAATATTAAACCTTCAAATCAAGGGACACCTCAAAAAATGTTTACTAATGATAAAATAAGCGAGGAATGTTAGAACTCAGTTAAAATTTTGCTACATAGCTCGTTTAAGGCGGGGGTGAACATGAATAGGAGTGAAATTTGAAGTGATATAAAAAAGGCAGTTGGGCTAAATTTCAGAATACCCCGCAACTCACGCCCTCCTTAAATCTACTGCTACCACGGTCCCGCAGTCGACATAATTTACATATTAAACTATATATAAAAACCACGAATATACCTCGTCCTTTCATCCACTGCGGGACTACAGACCGCGGTAGCACTACAGTTTAACACTTAGTTTAATATTTATTCATTGACTACGGGACTGCGGACCGCGGTAGCACTTCAGTTTAAAACTTAGTTTAATACTTATTCATCGACTACGGGACTGCGGACCGCGGTAGCACTTCATGCAGTTTAAAATTTAGTTTAATGCTTATTCATTGACTACGGGACTGTGGACCGCGGTAGCACTTCAGTTTAACACTTAGTACATACATATAACCTTGCCAGAATTATAGTTTAATTCCAGCGAATTGCTGAAGAAGCTCCTAGATGATAGCAATCATCAAATAATTGCCCCCGCAGGGTTTTGGCCCAGAGGCCAAAACCCGAGGAGGCATTAATAGGACCCCCCGCGTATAAAGAATGTGAAATATTGGTGTAGTATCGGTAGTGTGCGAATCGAGCCAGATTTGAAGAAACTAGGCGCGCACGGCGGTCCCGGTTAATTTTTCAGTAAGCTCGCAAGGCAACTCTGGGTAATTCTAGCAGCCACGAGGAGAGGTATCGCGTACGCGAGGATACGGGAGGAAAATTGTTGCGATCACATTTGCATTTCAAGGTGATTTTCTTTCATCACAGTGATTTCTTTCTTTCGTTGAATTCAAAAGTCATTCACAACTACTGGATAGAATTGTTCCGTACAGAACTTGATTTGTTAGACACAAATTGGCAACGGGGTCGACAGACTCGATCCAAACACCACACGTATAGGGAAGATATTTGTTTACAAACATTGTTTTTGTTAATTAAATGTCCAAAACGTTAAACAAAAGAATTATTTGTTTTACCAGCCAATAGTTCTCTGGTTGGCGTATTAATAACAAAAGGTGACGTCACTGATATTTTTGCTATAAAGTAAACAGATCAGGATCACAAATCAAAACTCAAACCCACTCACAGAAACAACAACAACAACAAGTATCCGAAGTACCTGAGTTTAGTTTCCATTTGTTATCTCAAGGATCAGAAGTTAGTAAAAGATTTATAAACGGTGTCGTTTCAATGATTATTAGATAATTCTTGCAGCCACGTGCACGAGTGTAGTCGCGTTGGTAGTACGAATAACTTTTTAAATCTATCATTACTTACATGAAATAAGGGATTTTTGTTCATTTTGTGTGATTTGAAGGATTACAACGAGAGTAAAAGGCCAGATCAGCCTGTTATTTCTCAAAAAGTGAATTGCTACAATACATGACCTGGATACATTTTCATAATTAATAATATACATGAAAATATTTCTCGATTCTGACTGGCTGAGAACAGTGCAGTTTTTCCTTAACGCAGTGCAGAAAAGAGATAATTGAATGCAAAAAAAGGTAATAAAGCAAGCATTCTGATTGGTCAATGAACAAAGAAATTCACAGATAGCCAATCGATATCAAATCTTTTGTTTTCAAATCAAGCGCGCGCCCTGGATGGCGCAATTATGGCGCAATTTTTTTCTTGATTGCGTATATGTATATTATTAATAGGTAATCATACGGTTTTTCTCGTTCAATTTGGAATTAATTTGCACTTGTGAGTTTTTCAAAGAGCGAAATTGCACTCGCCGAAGCGGCTCCTGCAATTTCAGCTTTTTGAAAAACTCACTCGTGCAAATTAATTCCAAATTGAACTCGAAACCGTATGATTACCTGTACAAATAAATAATACAGTTTTCTTATCGCACATGAAATTTTTGGGGCATCCTTTAGTTTAATTCAATAGCCTGGGAGCATAAAAATAAACGTATTTTGTAATAAAAGTTGTACAGTCCATTACACAATAAACGTGATATCCAAGGCGGGGGCAGATGTAGTGAGAACTATTACTAGTTTAGAGATAATTAAGAGTTTTTTCTTTGAAAGCTACAGTGACGCGTACTCTTTATACGCGTCAAAATCGCTCAAATGGCTTACACAAGCGTTTCGGCGATATAAAAAGGACACCACTTAAAGTGGTTTCGAACTTTATTGTGGCTTTTCAAAGAAAAGCAGAAATAGTTTTCGTTATAAACTTAAATCCACACAGGCTCTTATTTCAACCTCTTATAGTACGCTTTGGTTACCGGTGGCATTTTGAGCCGGAACCGCATGCAGCACTGGTTAAACTGGGGTCGAAAAGAGTATAAGTTTCAGTATCTGTTAAGCACAATTGTACTCAATTTTATGGAATTTTCAGATGATCGTTACCATGGCTGAAAATTGTGAATGAGTAAACTGTCTTCTGAGTTGCGATTGACGGTGACTTGCCATATGTGTAGTGAACAGTGAATTTGCCATGGCACGTCGTGATATGTACCCTTAATGCTCTTCTTTGATCTCCGAGAGACACGTTTTTCAGGGATCGAAGTGATCCGGAAGACAGGCGTTATCGAACAAGAGAGGCAAAACAGAAAAAAGAAAAAAAAAGAAAACGAAACGAGCTATAAAAGACCATAAAAGTGACTGATTGACTGACGCAACTCGTTCCGAACTAGTCATGAAAAACAAACTGAGAAACTAGATCGTCGTTTTAGTGCAGAGAGATACAGCTAATTGAACCCAATAGTCAGTGCTTGGGTCTGCTGGGTCTGCTGTAAGGGAATCTGGAACGGGAAATTCAAGGATCGTTTTTATTGAGGTAAGGACTTAAAGTGCTACTATGATCAAATTTTTACCCCTTGATTTTTTAGGTTCATCACATAGAATTCTACGAAAGATTGAAAACGCCGCTTTACCGTTTACAAATATCTGCATTGGTTCAGGAGATATCTAAGTTTGAAAAATGAGTAAAATATGCAAATGAGATTACTGATGACGTCATACACTCAACCAAAAAAAGGATCGTTTTCACGTGACGTCATCACTTTCTAAAATCTAAAACTAAAGATCAACCAAAGTTTTCATCCTCATCAGGTATAAGAGGTGACATATTTATATCTGTTTACAACTTTACAGCTCAATAGCTTGCTTCGTTTGGAAACCAGAGCATTTTGAATTTCCGGGTTAATAGAGGTGCGTGACACAAGGCTACGATCAAATTTGTTGAAAAATGTATACTTATCTCATGATTTTGAGCCCTGTTAGAATCTAGAGCATTAGGAAAAGTGCTTATGTAAATACTTGTTTTTCAGTACTGATAATCAGTCGCCTAGAAAGCCAAAGTAAGTTCCAGATGTTTACACTATTTTCCGGCCGCCATATTGGTGTACCATGGAGGTACACCAACATGGCGTTTTCATACTGGGCTCTGTAAATTTCTGCGAAACATTTCGACGAATATCTGAAGTTTGGGGAAACGAACGGGGCTAACTTGGAGAAGTGTCTTATTTTTTTGTCTTCTATAACATAACAAATTTCTTAGCTTTTTCCACTGGATAGTTTTCGATTTATTTATTTTTATTGCGTGACAGTGAAAACAATCTATTACATGAAGAATATGAAAAGCGCTATCTCGGTCAATTTGCAACAGAAAACATTAAAACTTGGTAGGCTAATAGTTATAAATGCAACACATCTACAGCTATAACAATTTCCATTTCCATGGCAACCCACTCTTTTCCAGCCCCCTCTAAACTGGTATCAATATTTTAGTGATTTTAAGCTTGGAAAACATTAAACAAGGCTATGAACTCAACCTAATGTATTTATATGCTTGCTGGATTATGCAGATGAGGCAGAATTGGCAAATATCAATATAGAACCCTAAAAGTGGTCAGGAAAGCCTTTAATATTGTGGAGGTCTGGAACCTAGTATGTTGCCATGGTAACAAAAATTGTTCAGTTCATATTGCGGAGCACCTCTAGTAGAATCTTACTGTAAAAATTCAAACATTTATTATACAAATTGACTGAGATATCCTTGTTATCATATTTGATCAAAATATGACGTCTCACTTAGCTAATTTGCATATTTTGAAAACTTGAATATCTCTGGAACGGAAAGAGATATTTGAAAACAGTAAACAGCATTTTTACTCTTGTACAGACTACTTGCTTATGTCTTAAAATGGCTCAAATTTGAAGGATGCGATTTTCGTCATAGTGAAAATATGACCGGGATCGGGATTAGCCGTTAGAAACCGTCGGGATTACGGGATTGAGGGAAAATTCCGGTCGGGATGGCGGGATTGAAGAACCCTATTGGGGACCCTCAGGATTACGGATGGGTTGGAAACATTACCGGACAGTTGACCCCCGCAACTGGTATCCGTCTACTAATTAATTCTTCACTTCAAATTTCAATTTTCCAAATCCATCAAATCTTCAACATTTCATATCTTCTCCAATTTAACCTATCCTTTGAGAAAAAATATCTCTTTCCCGAAATGCCCAAAACTCACCTAAAAGTGGTTAATGAGATACGCAGAGAGATTTAGTGTCCCTTGAAACGTTACCGAGATATTGGCAGAAAGGCCGTGTTAAGCGACGTCAAAACAGCCTTCACGCGTACCCCAAAGAAGGCTTAAATTACTCATTCATGATTTGCAATTCGTTCTAAAATTTAAGTAAATTTGATTTAAAATTGTTCCTGAAAAGCCCCCCAATGGGGAGGCTCGATAAAGTATATATGTTTGTATGTCCTCGACCAACCTATGAGAAATTCACGTAGATGACGACCACCTTTTTACAGAATAATGAAAAAATAATTGCTGTCAAGAGGTTATGATCAAGTGATTAGTGTCTAGCATGTGTCAAGTTGCGAAGAACAAATCACAGAAAATTGCCAGCAATTTGTTTTACGTTTAATGGTCGCTCCTGCAGTCAAAAGGTTAGCTATAATACATATTTCATCAGATTTCTCGTGGAATATTGATTTGGACACCGTAAAATGTAGGCATGGCCTTGTTTAAGATGTCTGGACTTCAATATCATCCAAATTCCTTTGGACACATTCTTTAACTCCCATTACGTCTTGTGAAGATTTCTTATACCGACTTGCGTCTACACTCGACAGGCAAGGTTTCAATCTGGGAGCTCGCCATCGTAGGGGCAAAAATATAAAAATTATGCCAACTGCTGATGAAAATAATATGGAATAATCATTAAGGAGACGGGGAACTCTCGAAAGTTCCTTGAAAATTTTGCAAGGTTCCCAGCAAGCTTTTTAAGAATGCTTTACCAATCGAAACGGCGACAAATTTGTCTGCGTCAAATACGCATGCGAAAAAAGACGAACAGAATTGAATGATTATCTCCGTTTTGATCTAGTGTCAAGAGTACCCCAACCTCTGAGAGCATACGGGTTTTTTCGCCTCTTGTTTCACGCGCTGAGGAAAAAAAACGACTTTATTTTCGGCGGAGACAATTGGCGACAGCCGGAAATACGTCTGCGTTCGCAGGCTAGGAGGTCCCACTTTCCGGATATCTACTTTGGTCCATCTTAGAGACTAAGGTGGGTCGTTGCATGTCATCGCCTGGATGAATTTTTCGCATGTCAATCAGTATTTGTCTGGCTAACTGCAAGTTTTAAAAAATGTGTGACAGTGTTAGTCAGCTTTTCGTGTTTGAATTTTTTATTGATGTCTTGGTCTGTGTTCTGTAAACCGATCAAAATCAGGTATCTCAAAGGTAAATGGCGATTTAAACTGAAGAATAACCCAACAATGAAAACGAACACATGCGATCAGGAAACTACGGTGGCTCATAACTTTTCTGTACCTCCATTTCTTACATTTATCTATACAGTAAACTCTCCGCTAACGGACACTCTCGTAAGCGACAGCTCCACTTATGGACACTGTTTTCAATTCCCCTTTTACCTTTTCCCCTTTTTTTCTAGGGGGAATAGTTCTCGTAAGAGGACAGCACCACTAATGGACACGTTTTCATATTCCCGAGGGTGTCCGCTGACGAGAGAGCTGACTGTATATAACTTGACCTATTTCACTTACGTTCGTTTCCTGCTCTAACATACTACACATACTACTACCTCTATTTTCCTCCTATTTGTTTTTGCAGTAGCTAAATATTTTCACTGAACACTGGAATCTGGAATTGACATCTGAAACTGGATAGTTAAAAAAATTAAAATGAATGAATAAAGTTAACAGCGGTGGTTAATAATGGTAGATCCTGTTGATTATTAATGAACAAATCAGAATTGTTTATAGCCTCACATAGAATTGATCTTCTTGCTTCGTGCATCACTCCATCACAAGGCAACAGGGCCAAATGAAGTCAGTCTACTGGAACCGTCAAGGAATAAGCACAAGGAATAACTGCAATCCGACTCCTTCAATCGAGTGGAAGGAGGGAACGAGGTGCAAATATTAAAATTCACGACGTCAATCAATAACAAAGTATAAAATAATAACTGTAAAACGGACGTAGGATCATGAGGTTCATTATTTACCTATTTTATCTTTCACTTTCATTATTCTACACTGCTGTTACATACATGCACCATGGGTTTTCCTCTTTTTTCGTAGCCATTTCTCGCGCCCTGTAAAGATCTTTAGGTTTTAGCAAATGCAGGCTCTGTCTTGTTGATTGACTATTCTTCGGCCGGTTTTTCCGTCTTAAAATGATAGTCTTGAAAGCTTCGAGGAAGTCCGTTTTAAGGAACGTATAAAGTACAGGATTAACGATTGACGTCAGGTATCTTATGATGAGAAATGCATGCGAAAACTTCGAAAGCATCACGCTTGCGTCTTCTCCAAGAGGAAACCACAGACTGTAGAAAAGGCTTATCACATACCAAGGAAGCCAACAGAGAACGAAGATAACTGCCATGAGCGTAAACATTACGAGGCATCTTTTGCTATCTTTAACTTGTCGATAGAAGGAATTCGAAGAGTCTCGCCTTTGGCTTCCTATGAGGTTGGGCGCCCCTCCACTGATCTTTCTGAACATATCAACTTGAGAATAAACAATAAAAGCATACGGTAAGAGAAAAACGAAAACAATACAGAATATAATATGACCCGTTTGAATTTGGAGTGTCAAAGTTAAAATGCCGTTTTCAGGCGAGTTTAGGAATCCTCTAAACCACGTGACAGGTAGGAAGGCGATTATAACAGCAGTCAGCCAAATAACACCCACGACGCTCAGAGAGGATTTCTTTGTCATATGCCAACGGTGGCGAAATGGATGAACTATTGAGAAATATCTTTCCGCTGTTATAGCAAAGATGTGGTAAACCACTAGAACTACTACAAGGTTATGTAGCACAACCAAGAAAAATCCCAAAATCAAAGCATGCGGAGGAGCAATGACTTTCACTAACACAATTATAGTCAGAGGAACATTGATGAACCCTGTCATGAAGTCGCACACCGTCAAACTAAACAGCAAATAATTCCTCGGTGTCCTCAGCCGTTGATCTTTGGCATATAACAAAAACACGGTTCCGTTAACAAAGACAATCAAGACAGCAATCGGTAGAAGCTGAGCCACTGGGACACTGGGCCTAGAGCTCGACTCGGTGATAATCGTCGAACAGTTTGAGGTTTCCATAGTCGAAAGTTGATTGTTACTGAGCTTGTGTGCTACAACTTTATCGTACAGACCAAGTTACAATTACAGAATTTTTTGATGACGAATCTCCGGCACATAAATCTCTGCCAATGGTCAGTTAGGTTGATTTGTTGTTCTCCGGTTTCTTTTAAACTGTGCAGCATTCCAAATCCCACACTGTCTGTGAAATGTCCACAACTTACGTGTTGATTTAAGCATGTTTTAAGTTACTGGAATGTTCTAAGCTTTCCATAAAGATCGTGTATCACAAATGTGCTCACGGCCTTATTGCATAAATGATATTAGCAAAAATACAAGAGTTTGTACGGGAAATTTAATATAACTTCCGTTTCTGGAGTGTGTTTGAGGCCTTTTTTTAAAGCGAAAAGGTCTAAAAACTTGTTCAAGTTAAATATCTCGTGACATGCACGAAGAGTTTAATTCGAAAACAGGAACTGCACAGAAATTAGCGATCGCTGTTTCATGTTCGCCAAACCACGCAGAGCTTGGTTATCAAGTTCATAAAGGGGGTAAATTTCTCAAGAAACTGTGCTGCTACGTCGGTGGGGAGTATCACAAGATAACTTGGTTTTATCAACTGAGTTGATAATGTGAATTGGCCAACGTAAAGAGATTCGAAAGTTGACGTTTCGAGCGTTAGCCCTTCGTCGGAGCGAGTCCAACGAAGGGCTCCGACGAAGGGCTAACGCTCGAAACGTCAGCTTTCGAACCTCTTTACGGTGGCCAATTCACATTATCAACTCAGTTGATAAAACCAAGTTCTCTTATTTCAATTTCAGTTGTGTTGCAATGCAGGGGACCGCTTAGCCTCCTACCCTGACCTTCTCGTGGCTCGTCTTGCACTCCTTTAAGCCCAAGGAACATCTGTTTAGGAGGCTAGGCACTGCTAAAAAATGTACAACGGTTTATAACGCACGTGCACAGCCACTGTTCTGCTCGTTAAACCTTGGTTTGCAAGCTGTATATTCTGCCAATACACTTCAAATAATCTTATCTTCTTGTGTTTACATCAGTGACAGGAGATATTAAATAATTAGTAATGGTAATAGGACTGAGTGTAGTCCAATTCGGTCTGTAATCATACGAGTGATAACAAAATTGTAACGATAACAAACGGTAACAAACTGTCCGATAACAACTTGGCAAGTGAATTAGTGGAAAATAGGAGTTTTTTAAACCAATCACAATCTAGGAAATCGTAATTTCATGATTAAAATATGAATCATTTGTAGCATACTTCAGCCTTAGAACATCTTTTTGATGTTCTTCGGCATTTCATCTATTTATAAAACGGTAATCAACTCTTTGTCCTCGGTACTTCTATTCTTCTCTTGTCGACCGCCGGTCAACCTTCTCTGCGGTTGTGAATTCGCAGACCGATTCCCACAGTTCACAGTTGTCATGGTATTGTTGTGCAGATCAGACGCTCTTCTCTTAAGGACGAGCAGCTTGAAAGCCTTAAGAAAGTCCTTTTTGAAAAAGGTATATAGCAGAGGATTGACAATTGAAGTTATGTATCTAACAATGACAACTATCTGTGATAGGTCACTTAATCTTTCCAAGGTTTCTTTACTAAGTGGAAACCAGAACGAAAAACATAGGTAAAGGACAAACCATGGTAGCCAACAAACTACGTATATAAACGCCATCAGGGCAAAAATGATGAGGCATTTTTTGTCGCTCCTCGCCTTTCTTAGGGCGGCTTTTGACGCAGTCAGTCCGTGCCCGCCGCTTTTGGCAATGGCTTTAAACATGACGACTTGAGAACAAACGATCGCGGTGCATGGCACCAGGAACACAAACGTCAAACAGAAAACTACATATCCAACTTGTGTCTTTTTGTAAGCGTCCACGTCGGTTACTTGTAACGAAAACCAAGCATAAGGCATAAATCCAATGACGATGGCAACAAACCAAACGAGCAAAGCGACTTTTAGCATCGACTTCTTAGTCGCCTGGCGATGGGCAAAAGGCCTTTTAATACAGTAATACCGCTCTAGCGTGATTGCGAGAATGTGATAGGCAGCTGCGATGGCCATGCAATTGTTAAAGATGACGTTAAATGTTCCAAGATGTAGCTCTGGAGGCTTGATGACTTGCAACACAACAATAATAAACAAAGGGATGCAAATGAACCCGGTCATAAAGTCGCACACAGCCAAGCTTAGTAAAAGGCAGTTGGTTGGGGTGCGAAGTCGCTTACTTTTGGCAAACAAGTAGAAGACAATGCTGTTCACTATAATGATTATAACAGCGATAGGCAAAACCTCATAAATAATGTCATAATGTGGTTCCTCCTTTTGTGGAATAACTTCAACAGCTGGTCCAAAGGTCGCGTTTGAAGGGTCTGAAAAATTGCCCTTTGGGTCAGTAGTCGAGGACATTTCAAAACAAAGCGATTCTGTGGGGGTGCTGCTGAAAAAACAGTGGGAAAGTCACAATAAGTCTGAAATAATCGAAAAGGTTGCAGTCATCCTGTAAAATCACAGTTATTATTCTAATAATTGTTAATTACATGTACATGAAAAAAAAAAACAAAGTTTATCTTAGTATAGCAATAAAGTATTTTCGTAGTTGCTTGAAATGTAGATCAGGACCTTTCGATTGCTTACTGGCAGCAATTGAAGTCCGATGTCATGTTCTTCTCCTATTGTGGTCTATTGTGTTGTTTCATGAATGTGGACTCATATTTCTTCTCCACTACATTGTATCCCCCTTGATGAGGCAAATATCATGCGAATTGCCTCAGGTGTGTACCAGTGTTTTCTTTAGACCATCGTAAAAGACGTTTATCTATCAGATTAATATAAGGATCTATCATAATACCTCTGATAGTGTTGCTTCTCTCGAATGCAAAGACCATGTAAAGTTCCTGGGATTAATCATTGATGAGAGCTTAACCTGGAAATATCATATCGACTATATTGCCTCTAAAATTAGCAGAGTTGTTGGAGTTATTGCGCGTTTAAGGCGCACCGTCCCTTAAATATTCTAACCAAAGTTTACCGTTCTTTGATTTTACCCTATACATACTATGGAATTGCAGCTTATGGCCAAGCTGCACAGGTTTATTTGAAAAAGATCTTTATCTTACAAAAACGAGCTCCTCGATTAATGTTTCTTGCTGGTAATAAATCTCGTGCTATACCTTTGTTTGTCCCCACCCAAATCTTACCCCTCAAAATGCGTTATTTTGAAACAATATTGTAGCGGACGGAGGTCTTCAAATTACGGCTAACATTCCATTGTGGCTCCGAACGGGTATTGTTGGATGGAATTTACTGAACTCCGAATCACTAACAATACAAGGAATAATATCGAACTCAAAGTAACATAACTAAATCGAGCTTGCAAATCAACTAAAAATCATACCTCTTTCTCCAATCTTAACTCTTAGTCTTTCGATCTTGATCCGGAAAATCTATCTTACGTTCTGTTCGTTACGATGGCACGTGTCTACTGAAAAGCTAACTTATAATCCTTGCGTAACACAACGGAAATTACGTAATCAATGCTAACTATTACGCGTTAAACAGTTACAAATATTTTCTCTTATGCACGATATATGTATCAGATCTATTTTCCCGTTCTTCTGACGTCCATTCATATAACGCCAGATTATGTCTCAATTAATCATAAGAATTACAATTTCCTCGAATGTGATTGGTTTAAAAAAATTCTATTTTCCACTAATTCACTTGCCAAGTTGTTATCGGACAGTTCAATAAGCCAATCACATTCAAAATTGTAGTTTAAATCAACCAATCACATTCAAAATTGTAGTTTAAATCAACCAATCTCAATTTCAGAGACATGAAACAATTTACTTCTCCTTTGTCAGTATTTTAATGCAAATTTTCCCTTTCTTTCATAACTTGGCTATTCTCCTTTTCTCGGAAATCGTAATTTTTATGATTAATTGGTAATAAGACTTCGTGACGTCCAATTCGATCTGTAATCGTATCTATAACAAAATTCTCGATCGTGATTGGTTCTCCGCGCGCCTATTTGTCACGTAATCGGCGCGCGATCACGTGGGTGTCCAATTACAGGTGTCCGATTTGAACTTTTTGTAATCGGACACCTGTAACTGGATACCCACGTGATTTTCACGTCAATTACACACCCTTTAATGGTTTCCTTATCAAAGTTTTCTACAGTTTTCAAAACTTAGGAAAAGCGCTACAGACGTTTTCGCTCAAAAGAAGATCTCAAAAGACATTTTTGATTTCGAAATTTGTTATAGATACGATTAATTAGTAATTGGACCTCGTGTCGTACAATTCAGGGAGTAATCGTGCTCGTAATTTCAAATCGGCCTCTCGCTTCGCGCTCGTCCGATTTTGAAATTACTCGCTCGATTACTCCCTGAATTGTACTCCACTCGGTCCAATTACTTTTACTAATCATTCTCGTGATAAACAAATCGGACTCCCGCTGCGCGGTCGTCCAATTTTGTTTTCACTCATATGATTACAGACCGAATTGGACTCCACTCAGTCCTATTACTATTACAAATCACTGAGTACTCGATTTAACTCGTTCTCAATTTTTGGAGCAAAAATATGGAATTGCTTGAAACCTGAATTGCGTAAACTTAGAATGAAACCTTTCAACTGACAAAATTCCAATTTTTATTTGCAATGCTTGGTGATGAGGATGATTACGTTGTAGTCTCGACGTTAATCTAAAAAGGTATTCATTACCATCAATCAAACTCTAGCTATTATGATTTCTTTTTTTATGAGTTCTTGTTCAGTCCATGTAAATTCTAGTTATCTGTTAATGTATGTGTTTTTATCTTATTCATTTAGTTTACCTGTTTCAAAATCATTTTTTTGCTAAATATGTTTGTAAATAGCACAACCCGCCTCGATAAGCTTTTCTATATGCGGGTTGTGTGATCCTTTAAATTGTAAAATTCAAAATTGTAGAAATAAAAATTGAATTGAATAAACTTCACCTTATTCCAAAACCTTGCATACGGTGGCTGCGCCCGCAGTACGAGCGGCAGTCAAAACGAGCTGTCCTACCGAAACGACACTATAATTGTCTTTTTCTTTAATTCAATTTCAATTTATTGTTGGCCCCATTGATTTTACAATTTTCAATACTGCATGGCATTGATTTTATTGGCAGGGGATCCCAGCAAGTTTCTGCAAACTTTCTTAGGGCCCCTTTTACAGTGATATAATTTTGATTAGGGATCTATGTAACGGAGAGCTTATAGTATAAGCTAATTAATGTAACTAAAATTAGTCGAGCTATTAATTATTGAGTAAGATAAGTTTCATTCTCCTTTTGATTATAGAGTCACTTCGAGCTAACAAAAATAAAGACAATGTTAAAGTTCCTTTGGCCTCTTCTAATGCATTTGTATCATGTCACTGATACGAAATGAGCCTGTGCTGATGACTCGGATGGAGATAAGAAGTAAGCAGTTGCAACATCGCGATCTACATAGCAAGTAACCGTGAGAAAAATGATAATACTTCCTCTAGATCCTTCCTTTGTCATTACTAATAGCTGAATGTTACCAGCACTATAGATTAAGGGTGCTTTCTGGTTTTAATTTCCGAAACTTTCCATTCGCGAATGAAATATCATTTCCCGAAATTTCCGGAAAAGAGGAGAAGAACCTTGCAAGGTATACCCAAATTTTCGAAAATTTCTTACTAGGAATTTCCGTTCCATTTAACCTTTCTCCCGAACTTTCAGGGATTTTGAGTTAAAAGGTTCACATCAAGAAATTCGAAAGTTCTGGAATTTTTTGTTGAATGGAACAAAGTGCCCTTAGTTTAGTTTAGTTCTGTAATCGAACGTCGTCGAAGATAGAAGTAACTTCCATGACTAATGTTTAATTACGTATACCATACATATGTGAAGCACTGATCGTTCCATTTACAGTCCAAAAAGGGAAAGCGGTTTCTGAAACCTAAATTTATGAGTTTTAAATAACTGAAAAAAAAATTCATTGCTTCAGTCAGTTTTATGTTACCTCCATCTCGAGTGGTTTCTTTATGGCTATTTCAAAAGTAATTTAATTTTAGAGCTAAAAAACAACAACATTTATACATAGCCGTAAATCGACCCAGACACACAAAATCACACACAACTAAAAATCACACACAAAATCACACACAAAACCACACACAAACGAGCCAAGCTTAGTACATTTCGACTGCTATGCGACGCAGGGTACATTGTTATATCTTGAGCATGGGATTCCTGCGACAAAAGTAGTTGTAGACCAGTTTGCTAAATTTCCACCATCCTCTTTTAACGAACTAAGGTAAATAATATATTATATTGAGAAAAATGTTGAGCAAGCCATAACTTGAGAGCAGATTATGTTGAGTGTATTTTAATCAAGTCAGATCAACATTGACACCTTTAAATTTGCAAACTTCAGCGACCAAAGAAAAGCGGAAGAAAAAAAACCGGCATGTAATGTCACTGTACAAAAGAGGTCTACCCCCCTCTCGTATAATTTGCCAATTGAGAGCCAGAGGCAATGATTTTTGTCAGTTGACCGAAATGTCTAAGAAGTTTGAATCCATCGAAGACTGGTCTAAAATCAATTCTATTCAACTGAATTCACTTATTTTCAGTTGCTTGATGCAATTTGCTTCTGACATTTTCCCTGTTCCCCGCATGTGATACGCCTCTAATAAAATTTAGCCACAAAGAGCTCAGCTCTATCGACTGTTAAAAAGCGCCGGTTCGTTGGCAAAAGGTAGGAAGGCATTGGATCCGTGCCTCTTTATCAAACAACAAGCTATGACTCTCGATGATCGATTGAACAGCGAGTTTGCATAACAACAATTTTCTCTTCATTAGAGACAGACTGAGTCACGAATCGGACAAAACCGAAGCGATGTTCGGCTGAACAAATACCATCTTTTCAGTACATCGAAGCTCTATAAAAGAGACCATCTTGGGAATTGGAAAGGTAGTCGTAATTAGAGCTGTTCGTAGTTTTCCAGAGCTTTTAGCATAAAGCTTCAAAATCAGTCTCAGGGTAACATTCTTTCCATAATAGGGTCTCAACTTGAACTATTACCGTCTATATCAAAGAATATCTACCTAGCATGAATAAGACATCAAGTAGTACATGTACACGTAATGCCAGTTAAAACAAAGAAGAAGACCAGTTGGTAATTTCCAAAAGTGGTCGCGCCCCCTTATGGGAGCAGTCACTTACGAAAGCTTTTAATTTGGTAATTTGAGTAACTATTTAAGTGGGGTTTCACAATAGAGGTTAAACCTAGCTGTAACTGAAACTCACTTATCAGAGTGGTCACTAGAAGAGCATCGACTGTAACTAAATTAAATGTGTGGATCCAAATCTAGGAACGTAATGTATACATTTAAACCAGCTAAATATAGCTTTAATGAAAAAAAGGAATAGAATTTAACTTGAAGGCATTATGAGAATTTTACCTGTTGACCATTCAGTAAAGAATGGCTGTAGGAAGTCTTCTTTTAGCACGCAGAAGAATGACAAGCCATATCTCTAGAAAAGAATAAATACGTTAGCTTGTGTAAGTCACAATGTACATTATACTTATTAGATAATAGTATACATACCAGGCACGCTTACACGTAGACTTGGAAACTTTACAGATGCTAATGGTTGTTATTCAAAATAGACGCGCGTTATCTTCTGTCGAACACGGGACTGTGAGAAACCTATGAGCAATTTGGAATGCTAGTCGGCTTACATGTTGTCCGCTGCTAGCACAAGCAGTCCCTGATGAATCTCAGCGTCCATTTTCAGTCGTCTATTTGCTCCTCTCTCGCTTGCTTTTATTGCTTTCTCACTGATTCGAATCTTCATTGTTTCAATGCATGCTTTCTAGGTAGCTAGCCGTGTAGCTATCGAGACAGTACGGTTAACATGAAAATTTTGATGGTTTTTAAAAACTATTCTAACGTTTTAAAAGACTATGTCGTAGGATTCTGAGGTGTGCCGTAATTAATTAAGCAATAGAACACTTTTCCGTGTTCATATAGCCTCATGTAAACACGAGGAGGGTTGGGAGAATTCAAGACAGTTATGCAAACCCTCGACTACGTCTCGAGTTTGCATAACTTTCGAGAATTCTCCCAACCCTCCGAGTGTTTAGATGAGGCTATATAAACACGGAAAAAGTGCTTTTATAAAATAATTCTCAAAAGTACGCGCGAATCTAAAACGTCACAACCGTGTTTACAAACTCTCATCCAAACACACCTATCGACCAATGAGAGCGCGCGTAGTGGCTTAATTATTATAAAGATTTTTTTCCGTTTTGCCTTCATTCACTGTTGATTTGTTGTTGCTGAGTTTTTTATTTTTTTTATATATCCGCGACTTCATTTTACTTGCGACTTCCTTTATTTCTGTAATCGGCTTCTTTAATATTCCGGCATTTTTTCGTAACCTTTCGTAATTTTCCAGGACGCACGCGTGTTTGAAACGGCGGGTTCATAAATCGACGGTCAGCGGTACACTATAGCGATCGCGAGATCGAGACGACACACCAGGGTTCCAGCTTATGGACGTGTGCTCATGGCGAAAATTATGTCTTGGGTACAAATCATCTCCTTCAGGATCTAATTGGTTCAGCATATATTAGTCACACGTTTCTCCTTTCTACTAGTATGAGGCAATTATATGGTATAATTATAAGTCTCCGATAGCCAGAAGGTCCCCATCTCAAGAAATTCCATTTTATTTTTTTCTTTTACAACTGCTTACAAAGGAGTGTACTTTTTTCTTCCGCAAAGTCTTTTAAACCTTAGCACCCTTTTAAGTTATCGTTAGCTTAGTTCAATGCCATGAGAAAGTTTCGAAAATTTAAGGTGTCTGATTGCAATTTGATCATAAAGATACAGAGTGATAAGCCCTGAAAGCTAAAATTGAGGGTGTTTATAAACTCTTGTTCACCAATGATTGGACATTTGTTTAGTACCATTACTGGGCATTTGGTATGGCACCATTATTGTAGCATCACTTGTTAAAAAGTGGTATTGTTATACCTCCCAACTCAAATACGTTTCCTGATTGGAGGAGAACGTGTCACGTGCCATTGGTCAAAACTCAATGACGCCCTAGGGCGAACCAAAACTCAATGACGTCCTAGGGAAACAACACCTTGAACTTTGGACTCGCACGTGATCAAGTTGTGCACCTTGAAACCGCGGGAAATTTGTGTACCAGTCGGCCTAAAGACCTTTAGTCGGCCTGATGTTGAAAAGCCATTGAAGTAGAACAACGTTTCTCAATAGAGAGGGCATTCATTATTCAAGAAAAGGGATTTATAGTTGCAAAAACATATCGTGCAGATTAACAAAAGGGAAAATATGAACGTTTTGTGTCTCCAAGCTTTTGGTTTGTCGCCAAAAATGGGTTGCCCACGTTCGTCAACTCGCTCGTCGATCGCCGTCGCCAGGTAGGAAAGTATTTGTGTAATTTACAACAAAATATGCTGCTAATGATCAAATCAAACTCAAAATGCTCGAGTTAAGCATTAGAAGATGGCAAAGCAACTTTAGTACTGTCTATATTTTTTGTTAGCTGCAAAGAAAAAGAAAAAGATTGAGAGTCTCGGGGAAACAAAACTCACTGTTTCCCTTGTGGCCAGTCATTAAGTGCTTAGTATTCGTCATTCAAAGTGTAGCTGTTAGAAAAATGCGAGCCTCCTTAAGAGTAGGGTTCAAAACATGTTTTGATTTGCCTGGCCATGGCCTTCTTCATCGAAAGAATGAGAATTTCTGTGACCTTTTCCCAGCGTGGTGGAACGTCAAACGACTATTGATATCAATATATCAATTTATTTAAACTTGGAAAAAGGTTGCCCTTCATATCCGATCCAGAGGCTCATGTATAAAACGCGTGATAATTGATGCCTGTGAATCACCCACTTCGGTTGATCGAAACATGGATGCCAACCGCAAATTCTACTATCAAATGCACAGCGCAGCTATGGAACAAATTCACCAGGTATCAACATTACTGTACCTTCTTGAGAGCCTGCTTAGAACGTAACGTTATTCCTAATTAAAGCTTCACTCCGAGGGGATTTTTAAAATCTGTACGATATATTGAAGCCAATACTAATAGTTGACGGAGCTGTAAATAAGGTAGGTCCTAGACAGATACGTTCTTAGCAAATGTTTATTTTTTAGTATGTCAGAAGTGTCCATCCTTACCGTTTAGTAATTCTTTAGATTTATCATATGCCAAGATTTGGCCTCTGCTGTGAATCTCCTTGCGATCCTCCTGGCGTTGTGAATGTCTCTAATGTGGATCCAGAACTGAATTGAATTCTCAAATGAGGCTTTCAGTAGGTCAACTTCAGAGTTCATGAAACTTGTCTCTAGGCAAAAAGCTTCGACAATTAAAAAGAATTAAAAACAACAGGGATGCATATGACAGCAGTCTTGGTCGGCCTACAACAAGGCGAACAGCTGAAGTAGATTGAAAGCTCAACAACACTCGTGTATAAGAGATAACCTAATTGCATAAATGACAGTACCTTCTTTCAGTTGATCCTCATTGTATACAGGCCACAGTTTAATTGTGACATGACTTAACTCTTCGACTCTTCGTTCATTTTCCTAAACTATTTATACCTTCATCAAGATTTCTTGCGTTGTGTTTCTTGGCAGTAGAATAATAACAGATCAGGTAAAACATTGGCCGGAGAACGCCAGGAGTTCTTTCAAAACATCAAGTTAATTTAAGTTACATGCATTTAACTTTGAAACCAACCAGTTACAATGCAGTAATGGACTTCCATGGGTGCTGTTAATACTTCTCAGTAGCTCTTTTCAACTTAACATTCTTTATTTTTTCTCTGTTTTAATTATAAGCGTACAAGTGAATAAGTTCAATTTCTAGTAATTAAACGGTTGAGGAAGCTGGTAGCTTGTCGTTTAATTAAAAAAGTTCTGGAACCTGATTGGATGAAAACGAAACAATTTTCATTTAAATTATGTTAGCAGATAGTCATTAATTGTAAGCCATTTCATGCAGTCAGTCAAACTTATGTGAAATAAATATTACAACAGCCTCATAATCACCAAAATCACCAAGAATATTCACGAACATAAAAAGTCTTCGTCTGTCCAATTAATGAAAGCTTATTAAAGACTATTAAGCTCATTCTAGAAAGATTGGCCCTACTCAGCGCGAAAACTATTACTAGTTTGAGATAATGATTAAAAAGGTATTTTATTTGGAAGTTTATGAGATAAGTGACTAGTTATAAACTTTAATTTGAATAGCAGATTGATCCCAGACTATGTTGACATATTATTTTGTGTATGAACATGGAGTACGTGAGAAGACACTGGGATTGAATATGAACTTTCGGCAGGTGACTGCTTTCTCAGTTCCATGATTAATAAGAGCGTAACTAATACTGACTAAAAAGAAGTAAAATAACTCCTTACATGTACAATCTCAACGAAATTGCCGCGTTTAAAAACTTATCTTTAAACCTCAGGTATGATGCCAAAAAGCTAAAACGAGTGCTTGAAAACTACAAGACACCACAGTTTCATTTTGTATCGGGAAACTGAAATCGTCAGGTACAAAAAACTTTAATCAATCATGCAAGGCGAGTTAATCGAAGGTTTTGGACTCTTTAGGCTTTAACCGGTTTTTTTTTTATTCGATAGAACTCTAAACAAAAATGATAACCTGTACTGTGGAACAAACGAAAGACACGAAAATCTGTCTGTCGGTTGTGATAAAAGTTTAAAATATTGGCAACAAGGTTTGTGAGTCTCCGAAATGCTTTTGTCCTACTCGATGACGAAAAATGGATACCTTGAAAAATTGGCTCGAGCGATGTTCAAACTCGCCTGATCGTGAGAATCTTCAAATGATTTCAAATGAAAATTGTTTTCGTTTTTCCGAAGCGACTTGGTCATATTCTGTTCGTGAGGAGAAGAAAATATAACATACCATATTTTTGCTCAGCGCTTCACTTTATCGGACCCCTTAGAACGTTGCTAAAACTTCCCTTATAAGATTGATGACCTTTCTTCAATGACCCTAAATGTTCTCTTAATTAAAACTCTCGGAAAACGGGACAACTAAGTACAATCTCATCTGAATGTTTGTAGTATCCGCAACAAGATCCACGAGCTAAGAGTACTACAAAGCATTTGTCGTTTCGATATAATTGCCATTACAGAAACGCATTTGGACATCTCAATTTCTAATAACATTTTGAACATAGATGGGATGAAGATCTTCCGCCGTGACAGGACTAAATGCAAAGGCGGCGGGTGTATCATGTACTGTGTTGAACATTTGAAGGCGACCCATCGAAAAGACCTGGCCTCAAAAGACCTAGAGGCAATTTGGGTCCACATTAAATTTCCCACCACTTCTGCATTATTTTCAGTTATTTACAGATCGGAAGTTGAATTTCCTAACCAAATTTATTCCACCAAAATTATTAAAACTGGCTGAGCCTGCCATCGTCTCACCCTTGACTGGCCTATTCTCATTCTGCGCATGCCTCGGTGAAACCTTTACCGATTGGAAGAAAGCTCGCCTGATTCCGGTGCACAAGAAAGAAGATGAAGCTGACATAAACAACTATAGACCGATATCGCTTCTTAGTGTTCCTAGCAAGATTATGGAATCTTGTGTATCCGATACAATCGTCCGACATGTTTTCCAAAATAACCTAGTCACAGATAAACAGTGGGCCTACCGCGAGGGGCGCTCTACTAAACTATTGCTGGTACATCTCTCGGAAACCTGGAGAGCAGCTATAGACGCCAACAAAGTAGTTGCTGTGGCTTTTGTTGACTTTAAAAAAGCTTTTGATTGTGTATCTCACGCCACCCTACTGCATAAGTTGAACCGTCAATTTGGAGTTCAAGGTAACCTATTATCATGGCTGACTGACTACCTAACTGACAGAACTCAATTTTCGGTAGTAAATGGACACCACTCATCAGTGCTAAACGTTACCTGCGGGATTCCCCAAGGGTCAGTATTGGGCCCCACGTTGTTCGCTTTGTACACTAATGATCTTCCTAGGGCTGTCACCTCCGGCTCTATTTTTATATACGCGGACGACACCACCGTTTATTGTATTGGCGACACTGTCGATAACACTGTCACTTCTTTAAATAGAGCCTTATCTGAACTGAACAGCTGGTGCCTAGAGAACTCGTTAACCCCCCACTCAGCTAAGCGCGAAGCTATGCTTTTGATGAGAAAACCGCACATTGGGCCGCTAATTCCTGTGACTATTGGAGAAGCACGGATCGAGTGGGTAAAACATACTCGCCTTCTGGGTGTCACTTTAGACGACAGGCTCTCCTGGGTACACCACCTTACAGATTTGAAAAAGAACTTTGTTAATAAGCTTAAACTTTTAAAAAGGAGTTCGTTTTTGAGTCGAAACGCCCTACTGGACTTGTACTTTAAAATAATACTGCCATCCGTTTTATATGGGCTGGTCGTTTGGGGCGGCTGTTCAAATTCAGACCTTCTACAATCTTTGGAATTACTTCATCGAAGAGAAGCCAGAGTAATATACAACTTACCCCACGATACGCCTACGGACGAAATATACCGACACTCGAACTGGAACACTTTAATCTTCTATTATAAACTTCGATTAATTAAATTATTCCATAGCGCGTTTATTGGTGAAGCACCTGCGGCTCTGTCGTACTTGACAAATAAACCTCGCACTGCATATAACCTTAGAAGGAGTAATAATGTAATCCTCCCTCGTTTTAATTCAAAGTTTCTTAAAATCTCCATAAGCTATAGAGGCGCTATCCTATGGAACGCTGTCTCGAGTTACTTCACGGGCCAGTTTACTGATTTTTATCCTAAAGTGAGGAAGGATCCTTATTTTAAAGAACTTGATTTTAGCGTACAGTCGGCCCAGTCGCTGCCGAGGCATTACCAAGATTTTAAATGCTTCTAAATATTTTGTATTTTACATTTTATACTTGTATTTTACATTTTATGCTTGATTGCATACTGCATTTTATTCTGTAAGTAATGTTATTACCATTTTAATATAGATTTATATTGTAACTATTTCTACACGACCCCATAAGCTTTGAGCTTTAAACCTTATCCACCAAGTTTCTGGCCTAATAATTTGCTATTACTTATCTGAAAAACGTTTCGCCCACTAAGCATCAAACTCTGACATAATTTAATGCAAACGAAAGCCTGACCTCCTGACCTACAGAATATTTAAACTACAAGTAGCTACGTATATTACGATAGCGACATAGTGACTTAAATCTTCTTGTACAATTCTATTTAATGTCCTCCAGAACTGATTTAATTAGTACTTAATTCTCTTAACCTTTTCAGCGAATTATGCTCCGCTGACCAGATTATGTCAGGGCCTTAGCGAGTGAGGAGAGTTTCAATGTCGATAGAAGCTCTTTGAAACTGGAATACCGAATTTCAAAATAACATGCAAAGGCAAATCGGATTCCCCAACTTTTATCTGTAATTAAAAGAGAAACGAAGAAGGTGTTCTTAACGTACTGTGTAAAGTCCGATGCAAATGTTGATTTAGTGATGCACAATAAGTGAAGAGCGTATAAAGAGCACACGTGTCAAGCAGCTGGACCTTTTCACAAGGCACGTGTATACAGCTGTTAAAAATAACACGACCAAATGTGTTGAATGAATCAGTGTGCATGATCCAAATCAGAAAAAAATATGTTTCTCCATATTTAGCCACTGCCAATTCTAATCAAGCTCACAAAAATATGCAAAAATATGGCTGTCCAATACTCGAATACTGCTACCATAAGATTTCTTCGCTAAAACTTGGCAATATCCGTCTTTAATCTTTCCTTCAATATATTCCATAGTTAACATTTTCGTTCAATAAATTAATAATTACAGTATCCTCCTAAGAAAAGTAAGCAAACAGAAACTCGTCATAGTTAGATCAATTTAGGCCGAAACCGACATAAGAAATGTTACGCTTTTGAACACGAGGCGATCTAAGATACGTTCTCGACCAATTAAAACTAGCTTTGGTGACTTTAAGAGTTCAGTTCTGGTAAAAAAAATCCCTTAGCACCTTCTGCGACCACATTATATCAACTACATTCTTGTAAAGAATCGGCCGCAAAACATTGCCTTATCGTGCATAGCTCAGCGTGTCGGATTTGTTGTTCTTAAGACAATAGACTGCCTTGAAACTCTCAAACAAAGCAAACAGCTCGGTGCGATTAACATAAATCACATTAAGCACAAGTTATTTATAATCAAAGAAATTTTCATTTAAACGACTAAGTCTTACAATTTGGTGGGAATTATTAATTTGCATAAGTTGAGGTTCTTGTGAAGACAACTCAGTCATTCTCTTTACTTCAAGATTTCCAGTGTTCATCTAAGAAGTGTTTTCTCTTCGTTTCACCAGAACAATGGTATTGAACTGGGTTTACGCAAAGTGTTCAATTCCAAGCCTGATCTTGCTTACCTTTAGCAGCATAAATGAAGCCATAGAACAAGGTACGTACTTTTAAATAAGCCATAAATATAATTTTGCTTCTCATCGTATCTTTTAATGACTGAAATTCTTGTTTTACTACTTTTTGTAGTTTTTGTCACGCCAAATAGAAACGTGGCCTTATGGTGCTCTATATTTTTGTGTTGGCTGATGTTTTTCTAAATGTGTATAAATGCGTTGATTGCCACACTGCAGGTCTATACACTGTGTCAAAGTATTACGAGTATAGAAGTGATTGTGTGCCAGGACTTTTCATGTTGTGGTTTACGTGCTTATACGGTTAACCACTCAAACATTGCTACAAATAATACTGTCAGTATTTCATTAGTGCTCACTTGTTGCCCGGGGTTTCAAACAGCTCAAAAACTCACCTTTTACAAATGTTGAGCTATTACCACACAATTCTCGGCCAGAAATATTAAGACACTGGCGGAAATCCGAAAAAGCTTAAGAACTGTTCCTACAGCTCCTCTAAGTTTTAATCTGAAAAAAATGAAATTGTTAGCAACCTAAGAACTTAAAGACTGGGAGTGAATTCGAATTGAAATAAACTTAAGATATCATTATGCCGGTTAACAAGCAAAATTCATTCATAATTTCAAAACTTTTACTGAAAATTTACCATTTTTGTAACTTTTTTTTTCTAATCAAGTAAATCTGATGTTGCCTGGTTGTTATGCCTTGTCTTTAGTAACATTTACTAACGTCGAGTTATGTGTTGCTAAAGCACTAAAATTTGAAAACTATAAAAATATTGATTTGAGTCGTTATTTCTCAATTAGTCCATCCTGAATGAACGAGACGAGAATCTGCTTTAAATACTTGACCGATAGCTATCTTTTTTACTACATAATGCCATGTTGTTGCTACATGAATTACATGAAAGGCATAGTTAGCCTTTGTTTAGGAAATTGTAAATTTATATTTAATAAGCGTCAATTTTTTGTCCTTCAAGATGAAATCTCTCGGGAGCTCCTCGGGAGTGATACCCTAAACAGTTGCCATCAGTGATCACCTTTAAAGCGATTGTTTCAAAATCTAAATTCGGGCTGTGAATGATAATCTCAACTTCATCAGATAAATTAAAATCAGCATGATGCAAAGCAGGATTGTAAGAGGTCGACTCTGAGCAAGGTGTTCAGCAAAGAACTTTCTCAGCTGTCCATCACGCCATCGCAATAAATTACGCTAATGGTCGCTAAGGTCCATCACGCCAAGTCGACTATTTCTTCAGCTAGTGCGCAAAGTGCCACTTTTCTCAGGCGCTGATTTCTTGAAAAATGATAGTATTGACGTCTAATCGTAGCTTTTCAGTTCAATTCGACGGCATTTTAGGCCAGGTTAGTCGAGCCATGGTTCATATGTTGTCAGATCGACCCAAAAACTCCATGTAGATTCCATACACTTACATCGACGATTAATCAACGCACTTTTTTCTCTATTCACTTTTAAGGACGTTCGCGCGAAAATATTGTACTCGATAGATTTTCTTCAAACTTCTACTGCGGACAGATAATGAATTAGTTGTTTCCGAAATGAAAAACCAATTGGGGGTCACGGACTTCGTTTCAGAGATAAAGCATTTTAAATCCAGACAAAGCTATAGCAATAGCCATCTGCCTTATCATTTTTCTTTTTATTACTTAGCGCGCGCGCTCGATGCACACGCGGCGTGTGAATTTGCGTGCGCAGTAAGGATGCTCAGAAACAATTAGCGCGAATCTCCTTAAGGTGATTCCCGGGTAAAAGAACCCGCCATAGATTTCCGATGAAACTTGGTATGGTGTCAATACAGTACAAGGAGATGTTAAAAACGTAATAAAAAGAGGGGGTCACCGTGCTTGTTTTCATGCCACGATGCTGACAAATATGGTTATTTTGGTGACTTTTGGTTATCTCAGTGCGCAACAAATAAGCTCGATTATTTTTCAATGCGGCGTGTTATATCACACAGAATTCGACTGTCTTTGATTGCTTATTCATCTACGTCCCAGAAGAAATGGCTTCAAATACCCCGCATTATTAATTGATATTTTTATCCTTTAAAGGAAACATAATTTGGACTTGCTCTAATGGGCCCATTACGTCTCTATCTGTAGCATTTATTTCATTTGCCAAAAAAGTAGCCATAGATTTCTGCCAATTTTTTTCTCAGTTATTGCGGATATTGTTCTCATTGAATTTATACAATAAAAAGTGGGGGTCACCGTGCTCATTTAAGAGGAAATTAGCTTTTATCTCGCTACCGAGCTTAGTTTGAAGGAAATCTCTTATGTTTTGTACGCGCGCGCTCTCGTGTGCGCGCGCTGATGACGCAAAATTCGTGCGCAGTAGGAATGCGCAATGCAAAACTCGGGAATCACCTTAAGGAGGCTCGAAAGGGTTTTTAGCTGCACGCGCGCGCGCAATCTACACACGCAATAACTAAGATGCACGCGTCAGCTGAATCAGTATTAAAATCAGCACACCGGAAGTTAATGCTGCGTAAAATCGCGCGAACCGGAAATAAAATCTGTGGAAAACGTTTGTTTATAGCTCAAAAGTTCGCTCGGTGACCTATCTTGATTTTTTGCATACACGCACCATTCGCGATGGCACTTCAGATATAAAAGTTTCGGGGAAAATTATCTAGTGGAATTTTCTGTAAGCCATAAAACGCGTTTTCTTGAAATATATTTAATTCTACTAGATAAAATTTTTCCATACTGTCTGAAAAGTTAAAGAATTTAGGGAACTTTCCAACAAAGAGATAAAAATGGTAGGTCACCGAATTAGTTTCTCAGATAATTTACAAAAACTGAAATTTAGAGGACGCTTTTGTGGACCTCGTGCGTTGCCATGGTAACTGATATGACGTCACAAGCACCCTTAAAGTATAGCCCAATAATAGAGTTGCAAGGAGACATATAGTTTGCCCACACCATTAAACATCCTTCTTTGTAATCTTCCATCGTTTCACAAGCAATATAGCAACGAAAAACCCTTTCGAGCCTCCTTAAACGGCAAGGAAAGTCACTGTAACTATTTTCAATTAAGAGTTTTGAAGTTTGCTTGTTTTTTAGAGAACTTGACTGGTGAACTAAATGCAACTAACACCAAGTAATTCGAAATAAGTTTGGTCAAAGTTGCGTAAACAAACCCACTTGTTACTGAAACCAATTTACCGCAGGAAAAGAAAGAAACATGTTATTTGCCGGCCTGGGGTCGGTCCGCATAGTGAAAAATTTGACCTCTGACTTTAAACCTGAACCCACGAGATTGTCACTTGATACGGTCAGCGGATACCTTGTTTGGGTGTCAATTGACCATATTTGCCATGCCACTTGGTCACGTGCGACCACCGCTGCCTGACTATACGGTTTAAAACCAAAGGCTATCCTTTCTGTAGTTCTACGCCTGGTCTCTCTCGGTCTACCACGTCTTCCCTTCCCCTCCGGTGCTCAGGGGTAACAGAGATCTGTAGATCCACGTTTACCGCAAACGTAAAACTGCGGTGTGAGGTTAGGAGTTTGCCGTTCGCCGTCCGTCGATTTAGTAAATTCGAGTAAATTCGAGCGAATAGAAATCATCCTGTCAGTGCAATTCATTCTGAGAATGTGATCAGTGAACACGGGCTGATAATTGCCCACGGGAAAGGTTCTAAAAACAAATACTAGCCCGAAAACAAAGTTAAAAGTCTTACGTAATTTTTTAAGAGCAAAGAATTTTCAATGGCAACTATTGACCCCTACAGTTCACACAAAATTGTCTTTTAGTTTGCAGCTTTTTCACCGCAAAATGTAACCGGTCTGGATGCCGGGTTAGATGGGAAAATCTTTTCATGAAATTCATCTGTAAAACACTATTCCGCTTTTCTCGGCAATGAAATGAAACAGTCTGATAGAGTCTCTCGGTACTGTCTTTTTTGGTCAGTTTCTTGTCTGAGTTCTTTGCTGTTTCTTGTTGTTACTTTATTTTGTTTTCTCCTTTTCATTTTTTTTCAGATTGTAAATTCACTCTGTTACAGGACAGCGGAACATTTCAGACTCCGAATTTTCCCGTAAAATACCCCAACAATATTGAATGCGTTTGGAACATTCAAGTTCAGCCGGGTCGTTTTATTTTACTCTCATTCGATGTTGTTGAATTAGAAAGCTATAGAGGGGAGTGCATTGACCTTGTAGAGGTAAAGGATGGAAGCCAGTCTACTGATCAACTTCTCGGTAAGAAATAAACTATACTTCATCAGGAACTTCAGGTGTTCTTCAGTCTCTTCTCCTTTATGATTCCTCCAGCAATTTATGATAATTATATGGAACGAAAACTGGTTACGTGAAATATACACTGTTCTTTTTTATTTCCAGGAAGTTTTTGTGGCATCAGTCTTGTACCTAAGGTTATCACATCAAGCTCAAACACTCTAAGAATTTGGTTTTATTCTGACAAGTCTGACGCATACCAAGGATTTAATGGCTCTTACTCCAGCCAATGGGAAAAAGGTGAATTAGTTAACGGAGAATGTGTGTATTTTTTACTTTAGTGCATGATGAAATGTTTTTTCTTCTTCTGACCTAACCTATAGAAAAATTGCTTTCCTTTTAACAGGGTGTGGTGGTGCACTTACAAAACATTCCCAAAGCATTTCATCGCCTCGTTACCCAGATTATCCATATCCAAACTCGATGCAATGTGATTGGGTTATCACAATGCCACGTGGCAAGTTTATTCGACTCGAATTCTCTGACTTTGAAGTGGAATTCGACTGTGACGGCAAGTGTCGGTGTGTTGACCAATTGGAGATATGGGAAGGACCAGAATTTAATGAGACAAAGCTAGGAAGGTGAAAATGAAATGTTATCATTCAGTTTTATTCGCGTGATGGCATCTTTCTTTTTATTTATTACCTACGTATATACCTTATATAAAATAACAGAAGCAGGGGTGATATGCTTCTGATAATAAGTATTCATAGATCCTGGGAAAATTCTTTCGCAAATTTTATCGTCCAATTAGATTGGCGAATGATTTTCTCCCACGCGTGGAGATCATTTTATCCAATCATAATTCAGCTGTTAAAGTATGTCAGTATTTTCAATGCGGTTACACTGTCGTCGCGTCCTTGTCAGTTAGATTGCTTTCACGACTTTGTAGAATTTTTAGCCTTCTCAACCACAGGAAGTATTAAAAGTTGCAGCAGGTTCATCGCCGTTTAGCTAAACACGGGGAACAGCAAAATAAAAATCCCTCGAGAAAAAACTCGAAGGGGCGTTAGCCATGGTGCATAGCGAATTAAACAGGAGGACGAGCAGTAAGTAATGAGCAGGTAATCACTGCTAAGGACTAAAAACTTCTTTGAATTTTAAAGGTCTTTTTGTCGTTTCTCATTGAGCAATTCTTGGTTTTCACCCACGTGACTTCCACCTTGACGACGGTTGCTATTCGCCATGTTGGTGCCCAAACAAACGCGCTGTTTAGAGAGATTACAGTGAGAAAGTAAGCTTAGCATGGTTCTTTTGCGTTGTTTTTGGATGTGGAAGTAAAAGTGACCGAGATAAAGGGATCGGATTTTATCGAATACCCTCAGTGGTTCTTTTCTGCGATGATCCAAATGTTCAAAAGAGGATAATTCATTCGCTGCAAATTGCCAAATGTCTCACCTTGACCACAACAACACTCTTGCCCGCGATCTCTTTCCCTTGAACTGACGCAACGAAACCAGAAACCATCTGGTTGTACGCCTCCAAACTTCTGAAGGCCTTAAACTGCTTATTTGTGTAATAGCCTGTCTCCAAAACTAAATAGGAAAGCAAGTCCGAGACTTCTATAGGAGGCAAACATTCTGAGCTAAACTGCTCGCTCGGTATGGCCACTAGATCTACGCCAACCACAGAAATTTTCTTTAAATAGCGCTCTCGGACGTGGCCTTTCGAGGTTTTTTACGTAGGATGAAAGCACTGGTATCTCATCTTGTGATTTTGGCTCACTTTCTCGGGAAATATCAATTAGAAAGATGAATTATTTGAAAACTTTGAACGTGGGCGCTTAGAAATGGCATAGATCGATTTGCATACAATTTCACACCTCGCATGGGCACCAACATGGCGGAAACGTAATTTGCATAAACTTATGACGTCAGCTGAAAACCAAGAATATTTTGTCGAATTATGTTCGTGTGTTATATCTTTGAAATAAGGAGTATGTAAAGAATAAAAAACATAAAAAGCATTTAAAACTCTTCAGATATCATGGCATTGGATGACTGTCATCGCCATCTCAAGAATCAAACATGAAAGCTCGAGTCTAGTACGAAATAAAGTTACTTTACATGGTATTCAATGACGCATTCGTTGCCGTTTGTATGAACCTGGGGCGGATCTAGACTTGGCCTCAGGATGCCGAAATCCCATTTCCGAGGACCTCAATTTTAAAAATGTTCCGGAGGGAGGAAGCCCCCGGATGCCCCTACAAGGGACCGCCCTCGCCGGTCCGTACCTCGAATCCCCCTTCTCTAAAATCCTGTATCTGCCCCAAGTATCAGAAATCTCAGTACTCGTGGGCTAGATTCACTCGTTTGATTTCTAACACCTCACCAACTCGTTTGCTAGCGCACAATTTCCTGGAAGTATTCCATATATTATTTACATAAAGCTTCTTTTTGTCTCACTATAAATATTACCCCTTAAAGCTGTCTTTTATTTCTCATAGTCACCATCTTTCTGTACGCCTGTCAGTCATTTCCGCACTCAAACTAGTTTAGGCCACCTGCCCTAATCTCTGCACATTTATTGTCGTGTCTGTCTGCATGCATTCTTCGTACATATAGAAATAAAATGTGGTGCTCATCTACGGGATGATCGTTGTAATTAAAAGAATCATAAATCCATGCTCGTATTACAGTCTCAAGCAGAAACATATTTACTGCAAAAAAAGAACCGTAATAACGAGATAGGTGAATTCCCTGATTGGCTGTAAGCTGGCATTCCTCTGTTGCTGACAAAAGGTTTCCTTCTGTGTTTTATATACTTGTAATACGTCTGATTGACGACACATTTGAGTTCCACTTCTAGCAAAACCATGATTTAATGAAGATATATCTTATTCTTTCAGTTTCTGCGTGTCTGTTCAGGAGGTAATAGTGTCAAAAACCAATTGGATGAGACTTCATTTCACAACAAATAAAGAAGGACGTTTCAAAGGCTTTTTCCTGTCATACACAAGCTCCATTACACCCGGTGAGTCATTCAGTGTTAAAAGTGGGAATTAAAAAAGAGCTGACTTTTTTTGCTAACGATCATCTTACCGTGAAGACTATCCGCTAAAGTTACAACTAACAAAAAGTCGCGTTCAAAGGACAACTGCCGCGTTCTTTTTCCGCGTTACGTGAAGATACGTGCCGTTAACTGACAACTTATCTCACTGGTGATGCGGAATATGCTGGAAATTTTACTGAGTGAGTCTTTTGCCTTGTATCTGCAGGCAGAGTACTGTCGTGAATGCACAAACGTCCTGAATGGTACTTGTTAGGTAAAGTGAAGCTGACCAGCTGTTCACAGCTGGAATAGTGACGACCCATCTTAAAGTGACATGAGTACTTGAATGAATGAATAAATGAATGAATGAGTGAACGAATGGATGAATGAGTGAATGAACTTTAAATGAACTATTCAAGTGTCAGAGTGTTTAGCTAGATATAAGCTAATAGGCCCTTTGCAGCTGGGGTCACGTGACCAAATTTTTCCTAGAAAATTTTTATATTATGAGCTATAACTTTAAGAATGCCAGAAATGGAAAGAGCGCATCGAAAATACCAAATTGGCCAAGTTTGAGCCCCCTGGAATGAAAGAGTAAGTTTATACGACAGTTTGAATTTTCGGAAAATTTAGAAGTTTTTGTATGGGAAATGTTGCTGCTCTCCAGCAACATTTTCCATACAAATCTTGTTATTTTTTTAAAACTTCAGACAGCCATAAAATCTCATCTTTTAATGATGGGGGCCTCAAATTTGGCCATTTTGATATTCTCGACATGCTTTTTCCATTTCTGACATTTGTTAAGCTATAGCCCATAATTTTATGAAAAGTAGGTCACGTGATCGCTTAGCTGCAAAGGGCCTATTGTGGATAGATAAAAGAAAACATATTAGCTAATTGTGGACACTAAAAAAACATTCCGAATACAATTTTTTTTTATGTCAAGCCGGCATTGGACAACTTTCCCATGACTCCGGCTACCTCTAAAAAATAGGCTTGCCTTACAAAGTATTCCTTTTTTTCAGGTTGTGGTGGAGATTTAACGGGAGAGAGTGGAAATATCACATCACCAAATTATCCTATGTCTTTTCCCGCGTTTTCAGACTGCGTTTGGCGCATTAAAGTGACCACTGGCCGGTACATATCGCTCCGGTTTCTGGTGTTTACAGGAATCAACGGCTCAAATCCAGAATGTTCGCTTGACTCCATTGAAGTGAGAAATGGATATTCAAGTAAAGCCCCCCTCATAGGTAACATCAGTTAGATCAAGTTATTGCTTTCCTCTCATATCAGTCAACATTTTAATTCTCGCAAGTAAATATTATGCGATACATCGCAGGGTCAACTGATTTAAACCTTATACAAACGGTTCTTCGCAACGTGTGTATAGCTGAGACATTTGCGGTATCTTACTACTCGTTGCCAGATGCAATATATCATAACTTTGCAGTATTTTATATTGTCAAGATGGACCAAATAATGCCAACCACTTTTTTGAAAAAGTGCAAAAATTGGTTAATGACCGTTCGATCGTTCCGGACCATTTTCTAAATATGACCAAAGACTGTTCAAGATCTCTGACGACGTTACTTCCACCATATCGTAAAGTTCATTCTCAATTTAACCACATTCAAGGGAGACGTTTTTATTTGAGTATAGAAAATAATTCCCATTTGCTTTGGTTTTTCTTTACTAAGCTTAAAAAATCTCTCCCACTTTCTCAACCTGAGAAAAACCAAAATCAATCGTGACTCGCTCCCACACGTTTTCGTGCGTTCGAGTTTGATTGGTTCATGGGATTGCCTGTCCAATTTGCGATTGGTCTGAACGAACACTTTGGTTTTACGACACTGCTCTATATATAGAATGCATGACCAATGCCCTGATTGATGACTTCACCAGTCCGCGATGTTGTGAAATAAAGAGAAACAAATCGTAGATCATTGTCAAAAGTTGCAGTAGTTTAAGATAAGACTGTAATAGAATCCTTTTACTTTTCAGAGCGCTATTGCATTCAAAACATCCCTCCCGTCATCGTGTCCAGTGGCCACGAACTGTACATCTATTTCAGAGCAAGAAGCGATGCTGAAGCGACTTCACAGCTGAACAGAAAGTTTCAAGGATCATACCTGACTCATTCCTATGGTGAGAAACAACTGACAAATGATCCACAATTGTGCTGACAGGTGCCATATAGACCTGACACTCCGCAGTAACCAATCAACCAGTCAAATTTATTGAACTCACTTCTTTACTATAGATTACACAGATTTCAATACAGATTAAGAATAAATATAACAATGTCTTTATACTGAATGAATTACAATCATCCAACTGGCAAAGCTAATCTAGTGATGTTAATAGAATACAGCTATACTGAGTATAAAGAAGGGCTTTGAGATAAAAAGTATTTCTCCATATGAGGTAGGCTATAAACATGGAGAACTGTTGCGGAAAGATATTGCACCATATTTATGATAAAACTGAAGAGGAACAGAAACCACACTAAACGTTGAGAAGGCAGGGTGAGATAAGCACAGTTTAATATAAATGTAATTCCCTTAGCCTCTCTTTATTTCATTTCAAGGTTGCTGGATTCCCAAACAATTGTTGCAGACTTTATTTTTGTCATTATTAACCGAAAATACTCGTGCTTCTCTTCTACAGAATGTCATGAAAGTATTGGTTTACAGGATGGCAGAGTTAGAAATTCTCAGATATCGGCGTCATCTTACTTTACACTTCAACTCGGTCAGGGGCAACTTTACCTTAGTCCTCAGTATGGAAGAGTGGGCAGTGATTATTCATGGTGCAGTCAGGTGAAAACTAATTACAGATCAGTTTATCTTAATTTCCCATGGGAACGGCTAATTTACGGGTTGCGAGTTGTAAGGTGGAGCACGGTTGCAAGTTGCTGAAGTTGCGGATTGAATATAAATGCAAGTGCCCCCTTTCTTTGGCCTGAAGTAAAGCTCATAGAATTACACTTTCTTTGTACTACTACCAACCCGTTAACTCGACACGCCCCACTGTGGCTTGCTCAAGCTAACGGTTTTCCACTGTATTTTGAACATTGTCGATGAACTTTATTTGCAAGAACAAAAAAAGCTGCCCCTGAACCAGTTCTTTGATTGTACCCAAATGCTAATAGCACAACTATTTAATGGCATCTAAAATAACATTTTTGAGCAAGGCGCACTTGCACTGGTATCCTAATAATCATAGACTAGAGTCTATGTAAGTAGCCTCATTTGTCACCTAGGCACGAAGAGGATCATGTCATGTAAACGTAAACCTCTTGCTTCCGCCGTCCGCCTTCCGCCTTCCGCCTGGGATAATCATGTACTGGGA
>OZ026609.1:11317292-11329792 GCA_964020085.1 Micromussa lordhowensis
TGTTTCTTTTAGCCGGCTGGCTGCTGTCTAATAGTATCGCTGCTATGTTTCTTTCAGGGTGTGGAAGTATCATTTCTTTTCAAGAGCCGGGACATATAACAGTTCGTGGATCTCAACAACAATCTAAAAAGTGTACTTGGCTATCAATCCCCAGTACTCCAAGCGCATCTAATGACGTCATCACCTTTCAGTTTTCCTACTTTTATGTGCCATGTCACCATGGTCACGTAATGTTACACGCTAGAGGTGATGGCGGGAAAATGAACACTCTGTGCGGTGCAGATCCTCCACCAGTGTCCAGTCTTCCTGCGTCTAGTCAAATAACACTGGAAATAAAACTTGAGAAAGGATCACCTGTTTGGGGTTTTGACCTGCAGTATAAAACTGAGTATTTAGGTAATAAATCAATCAATCACCGCCTGATTTTACAGCATAAAAGTATTAACATCTATGAATCTTTCGTTCAATGCAAGTCCTTTAGTAAAATCAAGACACTGTCTTTACCAGAAGTAAAACGGTCTTAATTTGCAGGGTGTGGGAGAATTGTTCAGGTCTTGAGCAACGGAACAGTGACGTCACCGAACCACCCCTTGCCATATGACAGCAATCAGGACTGCACGTGGATTCTCTCCTCTAATCCGGGATCTAGGATAAAGTTGAACTTCATTGAGTTTGACCTTCAGCCGCCAAACCAAACACAGTGCCTTGATTTTGTCCAGGTCCAGGAAGGCCGACTAGGTAAACAAGCCAAAATATGACGTAAACATACCTGAAAGAAATATTAACGAGATTTCGTTCGTTGAGTACTCTGGCCGCTTGACACCATAATTTGAAACATACTTGACACCATAACAAGAAACACTCAAGGGTTTTCTTGGAGTCCAACGATCAAACTATGTGTTTTGAGAATTTATTTTAAGAGTTGCGGTTAGAAAGGTGTGATGAATTATGCACGAATCATTTATTGTTAGCAGTTACTATTGTTACATTTTTAGCATATAATTTGAAGGCAGTTATTGCAGTATAAGCTAATAGTTTTAAACTAAATCTGCAGATCCGTACCGCTTTTTGACTCAATCTGTCGATCCGTAAATACTGGTTTTCGTTCAAATTCGGAACTGCGATACTTGAAAACTATCTGTTGTCTTCATTTCACTTCACTACGATACTCGTATAACATAGTTGACCTAGACTGTCTTAGGGACAGACCATTAGAAACGTAATGGGGGTGGGGAAAATACAAAAAGAAATTCATGCGAGGGAGGGTGACTGAAAAACAAAATCGTGCAAAAAAAGAAGTGAAGAAAAAAACCCATTCGTGCAGAATGAATCGCACAGTCGGGCTAACAAACTGTACCCGTCTGAAGGGCACCTTGGCAGCCACTTGATACTGCAGTTTTCTTGGTCCTGGTGGAATCATAATTCACCTGATTTTTTCTACAATTAGGAAAACGGACATTTTCCCTTTCAAGGCTGATACATTTTAAGGGGCAAGATGATGCTGTAATTCCTATAATGATATCTTGTAGGTTTAGAATTTTAAATAGTTTTGATATAGTAAAATAGTATTTTTCAAAGCTTTTCCAAAACAGATTTGAGTAGGGACAGTAGAAAAAGAGATGGTGCAATGTTTCTGATTCGTTGCTGCAAAAAGTACACTTATACCTCATCATGGATACTGGTAGCAAAACACCCTTGTAGAAAAACCCTTATAGATAAACATAGCTTAAAAGTAATAAAAAAAACATGGCTATAAATAGTCAAGCTGCTTGATTCGTTTGCCTTTAACACATACCGTGTTTTGAGAGCCTCGACATATAGGAGTGATTTCACAACTGCAATGCATAAATGAAGATTGTGGACAGAGATGTGCACATACATGACGAACCGTAACACTTCCCCCGTAAGATGGCCGCTAAAATCAGCCCTGGACAAACGTTGGAATCAAGGACAATCATGGAGGTGTTAACACAACTGATGCGTTTAGTATGGGCAGTTTCAATCTATTCTAGTTTTTTTTCAACCACACACTATCATTCAATTCCGATCGATACATTAAATACATGAGCTGAAAATTGTGGAAAACGCACCAAAAACGCTTCAATTCTGGCGGGCACGCCACTAGGCCGCCCAAGCAGGATAGGCCCTTCGGCCCCATATTTGTTACTGGACCACCACTCACAGACGCCTAGCTAAAAGCTTCATTCACTGTATGCTAACTGAGAATGAATTTTATTCCATGGATAATGAATGCATATAACTGATATTATCCTAAACATCAAACAAATAATGCAATGTAACGCCATTTTAGGCAATAGCACTTGGATGTGTCTGATACTTGCTTATATGAGTTTTATGTTTCCAAAAAGACTGCATTGGTTTGAAGGCTTTTCTAGGCATTTAGAACGTGGGAAGTGTCAAATGACTATGACTATGAATATTAAGATTGCGGCAGTATAAACCTGTTCCTCTCCCCCCCCCCCCCCCCCAGAAAAAAAAAGAAAAAATTCGTGCCGGGAACTTGACCCCAAAAACTGAATCCTGTAGAGGCAGCGGACGTGAAAAAAAATTCTGCAAGTTGAAAAAGTCTCATCCCCCATTACTTTTCTAATGGTTGGTCCCTTACAACTACATGCGAAAGCCGCGAAATGCTACAGCTATACTCATATTTCCCTTATTTCATTATTTTGGCACGTGAATGTAGTTTTCGTTTCATGAAACAGACAGTAGAATAATATATGCGGGATTATTTCAACTCCTCCCTTGTAGGGAGAGGACTGTTTCCATGTAATTATGTGGTTCTCAAGCGTATGGTTGATTTATACGTGGTTGATTTATACGTTTCCCTGCTGATATGCTATTCAACGAGTACAACCCTATCTTTGTGCTCAGATATAAATACCAGTAGCCAGTAACATACTTCACAGTGTGGGTCTCAATTACAACACTATTTTGCTTTAACTCTTGTTTACAGACACCTCAACTGTTTTGGGTAAGTTCTGTGGAACCTCTGCTCCAGTTCCAGTTATATCTACCTCCAATCACTTGCGCGTCGCATTTCATAGTGATGACACGACGAAAGGAAAAGGTTTTCTTCTCGAGTACAGTCTTGTTTCACCAAAAGAGCCTGAATCACCATCTCCTCCAGATTATTCCGGTGAGTAACGTTTCTTTCGCCAAAACACCCCAGTGCAAAGTCCTTCAGCTTTCATCCTTAGCTTACCATCCCACTGTCGCTAAAAAAGGTCTCTTACCATCCAATACCTTCAAAGCGTTTTCTTACTGTGGAAATGATAAATCCCGGCCCATACACACGGTATGATAATAGAGCAGACTGAATCAATTGCTCTAATTGCATTAAAAGAAATAAAGTTTCCTTCAGTTCATTAGAGTTGCAGGGAATTTTTCATTCTTAGGCTGGCATTTGGAAAGTATGGGCAATATTCACATCACGTGTTTATCACCGTGACGTCAAGACTTTAGTAGTCTTTTACAACAATACAAGTATGATCAGCTACAACCCTGGACAGAACTAGTTGAGACAAAAACCTTCATTTTCCTGTTCTCTATACTAAATTCAAAACGTTGTTAAATAAATGTCGTTAATCCCCTCTCCAATGGAGGACAAGGAGTTAAGCAGGTAGGCAAGTACACCAGTGATGCAGTACTGAAACTTGAGGTCTTTCAGGATTATTGGAACAGACTTTTTCTTCTTTTTAAATCCCAGGGCGAATAGAGAACACGGAAAGTAACGGTGCAACAACAGAAAACCATGACAGCAGCGGCCGTTCAATAGATGGGACAGCTTGTCATGTCCTCATTACTATGCTTACTTGCTTGACACTGGTTGTTTATTAATCCGTTCACAACTGATAGATATACTGCAGTGAACCCGAAAAGACAACAAATGTGACCTGCAGGACCTGCAGTGAGAGATCGGTACACAGTTCAGATGGTACTTATTGGAATATTGGCTTCTTTACTATAAATCCCGTAACTAGATAACTGTAGATAACTGGCTGTATATTTTTACTTTATTAGATAACTGTATATTTTTACTACAAATCCCGTAATTAGATAACTGTAGATATTTTACCTATCACTTATATGTCATTTAGTTTGTTAATTTTTCCTTAATTGGTGTGCCCAAGTTAGTAAGGGATTCTTTTTCCCTAGCTAGATGGCCTCTGACACTTTAATAGGGTTTCTATCTATCTATCTATCTTTCCAGCATTGGTCATACCTCGCAAATCATACTCGTTAATCATTTATCACACGAGTTTGACTGAAGAGTAATCGAGATTTTACATTCAGTAAACTTACAATCCGTTTTAATTTTTTTCTTTTGAGAACGGCAAGATCATCCCCTAATTTGTATTACGAACCAAATTTCCCCACCTTTAAGTGAGGTAAAAGGCGTTAAGACTCTAAATGTACACTACCTACTCCAAGCTAAATGTAAAAAGTGAAATCGATATTGCTGTTAAAAATTGGGTGAAAGGACAATGGAAACAATCTTCCGGCTCTTTCCTCGATTCCTTTCTAATCTCTTTGTTTTTCCATTTATCCAAACAACGAATTACTGAAAAGAACTGTACTATATTGTTATAAAACTAGAAAGCTGGTTATTTGTATGGTATTTCCTACTTGAACACGATATGTAATGGTAATAGGACTTCGTGTCGTCCAATTCAGTCTGTAATCATACGAGTGATAACAAAATCGGACGACCGCGCAGCGGGAGTCCGATTTGTTAATCACGAGTATGATTACAGACCGAATTGGACGACACGAAGTCTTATTACCAATTAATCATAAAAATTACAATTTCCGAGAAAAAAAGAATAGCCAAGTTATGGAAGATAGGGAAAATTTGCATTAAAATACTGACAAAGGAGATGTAAACATTCTAAGGCCACCGCACCTACTACAGGCAATTAGGCGTCAAAAACACAAAAGCAAGCGTGTGCACGCACGCACGTAATTACAACTTTGAATGTGATTGGCTGATTTAAACTACAACTTCGAATGTGATTGGCTTATTGAACTGTCCCATAACAAACTGTCCAATAACTAACTGTCCGATAACAACTTGGCAAGTGAATTAGTGGAAAATAGGAGTTTTTTAAACCGATCACAATCGAAGAAATTGTAATTTTTATGATTAGGCCACCATTATGTCATCAGGCCACGCCCATGATCATGGAGTTTGGTTCGACAAGACGCTACTGATGAAGAAACATGTTAACTCCGTCTGTAAAACTGCCTTTTATCAACTCCGATATTTAGCTACAATAAGGAGATTTCTACCTCATCAACACTTACCTCACTTACTTACCTCATCAATACTTATACATGCGTTTGTGACTTCTAGACTTGATTATCACGTAATTCGCTACTATCTGGATTGCCACAAAACCTCCTTCAAAAACTTCAATTTGTACAGAACTCTGTTGGCCCGTTTACTATCATTCACTCGGAAGACTGAACATATTACTCCGATACTTAAAGAACTCCACTGGTTGCCTGTTGCAGTCAGAATTGAATTTAAGATCCTAATACTAGTTTTTAAGGCATACCACGGCATTGCGCCACTCTATATATCTGACACGATCACTAAATATGAACCAACCAGGTCTTTACGCTCTTCCTCCAAAAGACTCCTCGTTGTTCCGCGGTACAACCTTAAGACGTATGGAGGAAGAGCTTTTTCTGTGAATGGTCCTATATTATGGAACAGCCTTCCAAACAACATTAGAGAAACTGAAACTTTAAGCACTTTTAAGAATCAGATCAAGACATTTCTTTTTAAACGTTCTTTTTCAGAAGCACTTTAACTCTTTATTATTGTTGAATTATTTTTCTTGTAAATATCTATCTCGATTAGTTATTCATATTATAGTCTTTTGTATATTTTAGGTATTACTGTTAGCTATTGTTTTCATGTATTATTACCATATACTTTACACGTATTATTCTTGTAAAGCGTTATTGGTTTCTTAGTAGAAATAACGCTATATAAATAAAGATTATTATTATTATCATTATTAAAAGATGTAAAGGCTCCCAAGCATATTACTATATCGGTTTTTTTTCCACTGATTTAATATTTCTATTTTAGCCTTTATTACGTTATGCATTGCTCTTGCTTCATTTCTAATAGTACAGACTTTCAGCGACTTTCAAGATGTTTCCTGAAAAAAACAGTTCACAAAAGGAATGCATAGCCTGTTTCAAAAGTTTGCTTCAATCCTTTAGCATTTAAAGAAAACCGAAAGTGCCCCCGATCAGCGCGTGCGCAGTTCACAATACCAGTGGCACTTCGATACTGATCAAACCAGGAGCCCATCACTATGAGTGTAAAACTACCCAATATTCCTGTGGCGGCGTTTTCACAGACCGATCTATTTTCATTTTGAATTTACCACGAATTGAGACCCCCGCAGGAACCTCAAGTGGCCAATCACAAGCACGGACATAATTTTTAACTGACGTCATCATTTCAATAGAAGATTAGAAAGAAAAATGATGTCTAAGGAAAACCGTAGCAATGACTTAAACGTACGAATTCTTCAGTCTCGCATCCCCTGGCACTTTGGTGTACTTCAGACGCGGAGTCAACAGAGGCCCACGGAGTTGAGCAATGAATAGCCTGCGAGCGCAGACGTATTTCAGGCTGGAAATATACGTTTGCGTTCGCAAACTATGTAAGGAAGTGAGATGTATGGTGCGGCCGATGTAGAATCGACCAAAAGACAATATCTTGCTCGAATTGCTAGATAATCCTTAATGCAAAGCCAATAAAACTGATCTTGTCGTGTCTTTTAGAGGGCAAACAACGTGGCGTTATTCAACTGCTATAGAACCAGTGGCACTCACTCACTGAGACACTCCACTGAAACGTTAATCCGGACCTTTAGCCCAACGTGTTCCAAGTTATTACCATCCTCTTTACTTAATGCAAGTGTAACCTGCTCCCAATGAACGGTACACTGACGATCACTATGTTTATCACGATGGTCATGATCTGGAGGAGGTTACATCTCAATTAAGTGTAAGTGTGGATCAGGCAACTAAGTGGTACGAGTCTAAGACTTACTGGCTGGAAACCTCAAGAAATACCACACACTGAACATCGGCTACAGTAACAAAACTGACTCAAGTGCTAATGCAGTGGTCTATGCTAACAATCAGGAAATTAAATGCAGATACCTTTAACTTTTAGGGGTAACTATTGACTCCAAATCAAATTTTTCGGAACACTTCAGCTCAGCCGGCAAAATGACAAGCCAGAGAATCGGCGTACTTATGCGACTAAGGAATCTAATCCCCACCAAAGGCTAAACTCCAGTGTTAGCTGTGCTACCATACCTCACACTGAAAATTGAGAGGATCTGTTTCAGCCCCAAAGTGTCAATTCAGCCCTGCTGGCCAAAGTCTATTTCAGCCCTTCCTGGAGCCGTTTGAGCGCCATCTGGGCTATAAAAGCTACATCAAAAGGCTATTCCAGCCCAGGGTAAGGCCCATTCCAGCCCAGGGACCAAATCAGCCCTAGCTAATTGGACTGTATTGGCCCTGATTTAAGGGAGCCAAATTAGACTCAAAAATAGGACTGTATTTTACTCACCGAAACGGCCCTATTTTTAGGGCTAAAACAGATCTTTCTGATTTACAGTGCACTTATTGTCACCTAGTGCCGAGTGTGGCATTTTTGTAGAGCTAAGGACGCACGTAAACTTGAACGACTGCAAGAAAGGGGCTTGAGGGCAGTTTATAACGACAAGCACGCTAGTTATTTTCAGCTACTGGAGAGAGCTAAGTTGTCAGCGAATAGGCGTTTACAGGACATCTGTATTCTCAAGTATAAAGTTAAACATAGACTGTCCAAATAGTATTTGCAACATTTTTAGCGACAAAACTTTCGCATACAACCGGAGACAATCAGATTTTTCTACTCCTAGATATAACACTGTTACTTATGGGAGGCATTCTCTGCTTTATTTAGGACCCAAACTATGAGGAAAATTGCTTACGGCTGATAGATCAGCCGTGATACTGAAAGCTTTCATAAACCGTGCGCAAAAGTGATATAACCAACTTAATGGACACCGGCTGCAAGGGCTGCATCCTCTGCTTGACATGATCATTTATATATAGTCATAGATCTTAATCTTCATATATAGTTAGAGATTTTAATAACCGATTTTCTACATCACTTAAATATTTATTATTTGGATTACTATTAGCATTTTTTTAGTTGTGTCTCCAGGCTACAGGGCTTTGACACGTTAAGAAAGTTTCTATTCTATTGTATTCTAGGATGCGCAGAGCGGCTAGAGACGAGTTACGTTTTCTGATACATGCTTACAGAGACATGCCCATCTATGAAGAAGCCGTGATTCACAAATTTTGTACGAAAAAGAACAGACAGCTATGTCTCTAGCCAGATGTACTTTAGACTTAACCCCGACTGCCCAGATAAGGGAAGTATTTTGAGTGACAATAACACCCACAACTACCAGAGCTTACTTACAAACCGAAAATGCCTAAGAACGCCCCTAGCTTTACACTTCTGCTCGCTTCCATCACTATTCCTCAGCGTTCTTTTGCGTTGAAAAATACAAAAGCTGCAAACAGTTTAGGCTATATATGCTATCTCACATAGATTGTTTACCATTCACATGTCAGAGGACCCTTTAAAATGTTTACAGGACCGTCAGCCTAATGTTCTTTTTTTGAATTCTAAAACTCCGAATTTAGATTTGACCTAATATATCCACTCGGAGCCTGAATTCTTCAAATCGGTAACTCATTTTTGGATTTTAGTAAACAGACACAAAAATCCATTTTTGCATGAAAGCTGATTCTAAGACTACACATAGACGCCGCCGGAAATTCTTAATCGTATAAATAATTATATGGTCTTATATGCATAAATAGATTTCGTGGCACCAATAGTATCTGTCTTGTCAGTAGTTAACTGATAACCTCATGTACTTTGTCCCTTTAGTGCAACATTGCAAATATTAAAGTCAACTCACTTTCTGATGTTGTGGAGTCGTGGTGGCCTCATGCCAGGTTACAGCGCTCGTCTCTGGATCGAGCGGTCCGGGTTCGAGCCCTGGCTGAGGACATTGTCTTGTGACAGTACAAGTGTATAAAAGGAAGAAAATACAAACCCAAAACAACAGCAACAACAAAACAATAAAACATGACTAGTGAGCAAAGCTATTAAGCTACATATCAAAATGTGAGACAGTGGCAAATCCTATTAGCCCTTCCAGATGGCCGAATTACCGCTAAATGGTCCTAAATGTCACATACCTGACATGCCCATAATAATTTGGTGGAGTGCTATTTGGCACTCTAAAAAGTAACTTTGCAGTTACCAAGCACTTGAGATGGCTAGATTGCTGGTATGTCAACTGACATCAGATATCGGTGACTAGCAAAAGACAGAGATCAAAACTACATATACACGTCCATAGGTGAATGTGTATGCAAAGACATGGGGGGGGGGGGGGGATCACAAAATTTGTCAAAAGTTATGAGGTGCGATCACGTCAATGAAATAATATTTATTATTATTCATTCAAAATATTTCCCCGTTTCTGATTGATTAAAACCACACGCATAATTTACCATAACCGGCTGCTGTTCACCAAATTTGGAAAGAATCTTCGCCAATGACGTCAAAACAAAAGTGCAGCCCGCTTCAGATTATTGAACCGATGACGTCAAAAGTGCAGCCCGCTGCAGATTATTGAACCATTGACCGAGAAAATCTGGGGACGATACTATGTTATTTTTAGTTAGCGAAAAAACAAAGAGCGAAATGGCGAAACATATTGAACTTGTATGTAGAGTACATACGAAACGTCAAGTCATAATCAAATTAACCAGTTCAATATGTGATATATATATCACTGCCGTTTGTGTCTTATTTTTGATCAAATTACGATGGCCCAAGAACAAAAGTATTTACGAAAGCAATTATTGAATTCGGCTTTCGTAGGATATGAAGAATTCTGCAGATCTCGGAGGGTATTGTCCACCTCGGCCTTCGGCCTCTGTGGATAACACCCTCCTTGCTCTGCAGAATTCTTCATATCCTACTCAGCGTCATTCAATAATTGCTAAATATTTAAAGGGGGGACAGTTGAATGCTTCTACCTTTAACCAAACCCCCACCCCCACCCCACCCACACATAATGGCCTTTAAAGGAAAGCTTGTTACTGTTAAACGAAGTACTTACCCATGGGTTTTGTATTCAAAATGGACGACAGATCGCTCTGGGAGTTGATTCTTCACTATGGCCTTTTTCTTGGTGGTATTTTCCAGCTGATGTGCATTTTAGCGATTGTCATTGTTCCTTCAGATAACTCTGTGGATGATGAAGGTGTTTTAGTTAACAAAGAAGACAAGCTTCGAAAATTTCAGGGACAACCAACGTTGCAGTCGCAAACAAGATTAAGAGAACGAAGAAAGAAGAAGTGACACTGCCGTTATTATTGCTGGGTTTCGCTGAAATTCTCTTGGTTCTCCCGCTAATCATCGCCTGACTTGAAAAAAAAAGGATCACGTTTTCATAATCTTCTCATGTTTTCCGCCGGTGGTACTTTGGAAGCTGGAATATGAGCTTGAATGTAAGCTAAAAGTACGTAGACTATTTACAGAACCTACACACAATCAACAGTTGCGTACATAATTGTACTGTCGATGGTACGCGATGTCTGAAGTAAGCGTACTTGAAGCGAGCTCTTATTTAGACTTAAACACTTTTCGTCGTTTTATGTAGACTTCACAGATAAGTTACCAGCATTATCAGGGAAATTTGTTTATTTAATAGAGTTTGTTCGTCTCAGATAGATCAAAGTAAACCAGCAATTCCCTCGATCTTGTGTCGTGTTGCGTTGTCAAATTTGCAGCCTGCTGACTTGTTTGTTCAGAGTGTCAGAGTTCTTTTGTTGCTGGTTGAAAAAGGTTTCTGTTGCTTGGCTGGACTTTGCAACTGAATTACAGATTACCTATTTGTTTTGCACCTGCTGGGTTCAAAATTATTTTTGTTGTGCTATGTAAACAGCAGTCCATCAAATTTGTTTGTTCTTATGTCTAATAAGCACACTGCTGTAACATGATTGGTTAAAACTCAGACTCTTTTGTTTCAAACTCTTGCTATTCAGTGCTATGATAGGTTGAAAACTTTCAGAGGTCATTGCAATGAAATAACTCTTGCCCTAATTAACTTCCCCTGGGTCTCCAAGGAAGGGGAAGGAAGTGGATTGGAAAAATGGAATGTTCAACATTATGCAGTCTCACTGAGTAGGAAATGTTGCTGAATGACATCATAGGCACTGAGTCACAATGAACCACTGACAGGTGCACATTCTACTTAAATTCATTTTCGAGGTTACAAGATTTTGGAGGAATACACCAGCCTATTTCCACGATTTTGTTTTTGTTTTATCTTGTTTATTCACATTAATTAACACCAACTATGACATTGTGTTTAACAGTTTCAGAGTGATCACTATTACCAAACTTAGTTAACTACAATGTACCTTACTCAGGCCACAGCTAGCACACAATCTTGTTTGGTAGGACGAGAGTAAATTTTTAGGAATGAAAAGAGTGAATAGTGTGCCTTTGTCTCCTGTTGTCATCTCTTATGCAAAGTTGCAGTGCTACAGTGTTTTGCAGAACATGTGGGTAGCGGTTTCCTGGAAGTTCGTGTAAGAGATGATAACAGGAGACAAAGGTTAACTATTTCATTCCTTTTTTTACTCTCATCCTACTCAATATGTTTGTGTGCTCCCTGTGCCCAGGTGCTTTGCAGATGGAACACTTGGCTAGTTATCAACTTATAAGGGTAAATGGCCCTTTCCCTATATGAGACACATCTGCAGGGAATTATGATAGTTGTATTCATCAAGTCCATTCTGAGATGGCAGACAGTGCTAACAAAAGCTTGCCTCCTGAAAACTCCTTGTTTTGGAACTCACACTCCAATTATATCAACAGCAACAACCCAAATGCACAGTCAGCAAATATGGTTGCTACATTGTTCGTGTGGCTTTCTTTTCAAGTTCAAAGTCTGCCAAAAATACTTAGTGGCTCAGTAGTGTAAAGCTGAGTAAAGTCTTCTCTCTCGATGTGTTCTATCCACTTCTCTCTTAATGCAGGCTCTTTCAGGAAAATATAGTAATCTCCTTGAATTATTGAAGCGATTGGGGAATGCAACATGTAATGCCACCAGTTCATCCTTTCAAAGGCGACTTTTCATCCCCTCTCAAGTTGTCCACCATTTTGAATCCGGTAACCTGGATTGGACTTGATGACTAGCATAATTCCCTGCAGGCATGTCTCATAGAGGGAAAGGACCATTAAGCCCTTAAAGGAGCTACAATACAGTTTGTGCATCTTGAAAAGTTTAGGCCAAAAATTTTCAAGTTCATCATTTGTAATCAGTCAATCTTCTCCATCCTTAGCCATCCTTGTT
>OZ026609.1:11359792-11379792 GCA_964020085.1 Micromussa lordhowensis
ACGTCAACCACAAGGCAGTGCAACAATAATGATGATGATGATAATAATAATAATAATAATAATAATAATAATAATAATAATAATATAAAGGAGAGATTAGCAAGGAGAGATTAGCAAGGTCTGGTCTACCTAATGTACGTAAATGTTCCCAAATTCTAAAATTATTTGCAGTTGCAAACTTAATTTGACTTAATTTGTTATTCTATTCTTATCATAATTTTACGAACTCTGAATTCAAATTAACACAACAACCATAGATTATTTTGTAAGCATTATGTACCACTTGTGTCGCACAAAAAGGCTTAACCTAGAAAACCCTCGGCCCGACACGTTTTTCAAGTTGCCTTTGTCAAAATCTGCAGCAATGTAACCCTATTTTGACCCTCCGCATTTCATTGCAGGTTTCATGTTCTTATTTACGGTATAGTTTCCTTTTGTTCGAAAGCAGTACAAAGTGTTTTCGATCCATTTTAAGACTAATTTGTAGTCACGTTTATATCATGTTAACAAGTACAAGCAGGAGGGATCGGGATGAAAACGTTTCGTTGGGCGGGATGGCGGGAAGCGGGATGGGCAATGCGTATGTTGGACCCTTTGGAGCAACAAATGAGGGCATTTGTTTTTCAGCAAACTACTTTAACTCATTCATTGCTTGGGATTCACTGGAATCTATTGTTCAGACGGTCCCTTTTCTCTCTTACATTGACCCATGAATTGATTTTTTTAGATCGTGTTATAAAATAAAGCTTTAATGCAATTTTATTAACGCAGAAGCTTCTGCGATTGATTAAAGAGAACATTAGGTTTGAGTACGAGACATATAACTATGTGAATCAGGACCGTAAAGCTTAAACAATCAAGGCATAATAAGGGCTCCCTGTTCAGTTCTTTTACGTTGTATCCTTTAGTCTTTGTGTCGATAATACTTCCGTGTTTTACGTTCCCTTGACAAAAATCTATTAACGTTTGTAGGTGCTGTAACAGTTTAAGCAAGCAGACAACCGGTGGATACTCTCGGGAAGGAAACCAGCGTTGATTAGCAAAAATCGTAGACCAGGGCCGGGTTGTTCGAAAGCCGGTTAACGCTAACCCAGGATTAAACATTAACGGAAGTATTACTTTTTCTTGTATAAAAATGTTTTTCGCTTCCTGTTTTTTGTTTAGTTTGAGATTATTCAAATTCAAAAGAGAAGGCCAAACAATATGAACAGAAAACATCCTTAAAGTTGCAAAACTGAAATCAGAATTCTTGCTAACCCCGGGTTAGCTTAATAGGGCTTTGAACAACCCGACCCAGAAGCTAAACTAGCCAAAATCTGGTGTCTTCAAAGTCACTTTTCCTCGTGCCAGGGCCACGCCGGCTAAGAGAGTCTGTGGACGAGAATCGATTAAAACGCACGCTTGCTGAGCGGGCTGTAGAGTGGATTGCTAAAGTGTCCACGGTAGCTCTGAATAACGAGGTGACAATACTGACTGACAAAAAACTCACTGAGGCTATAAAGGATAAGCGTGTCACACAAAGCCTTCTATTCGTTATTAGTAAAATTCTACTAGTATACTAATGCAACTGCTGCAATCTGATTGGCTGAGCCATAGCACACTATCAGCTATTAGTAGAATTCTACTAGTATACTAATGCAAATGCTGCAATCTGATTGGCTGAGCTACTCGTATACTATCAGCCATTAGAGTACAGTTGGCCGCCGGTCGTCCAAGAAATGCGATGTTTTTATAGTTTTTCCGAAGTTTTGGAAGGAATTTTAGATGTAAACGAGTAATTAAATTCCTGAGAAGACTAAAAGAAGCACTTCTAAGGTTTCTTGACTTTAAAAACTTGAAAATATTGAAAAAGCGGGTACGCGCGTAAACAACTGCAAATTTGCCGAGGACAGTCCGATACGTGCAACTTTGTTTATGGGTAAAGTTCAATAATGCGTGGGAAAATCATTGGAAACCGTTATTTGCGTTAATTTCAGTCCGAATTCTACTAAAACAATTAGATTATTCGCTCTCGATTTCTATGAGGCGATAGTTGATTCGGCCTTCGGCCTCATCAACTATCACCTCATAGAAATCTCGAGCTCATAATCTAATTGTAAATTAGTGTGGAGCGGCTTGGTATGGTCGACATAAATTCAACGTTTCTTCGTCTCTCCGAAGTGGATGATCGTTTCCCGAGAAGACTAAAAGGACGGCATTTACGCTTTCTTGAATTAAAAAAGCTAGAAATTTTTGCAAGAAACTGATAAGCCTGCACACACAATAGCTCTTATCGCAGTTATCAGCGGTTTGACATGCAAACGAGGCGAAAGGGTCAATACTGCATTGTTTGTATTGACCCTTAAGCCTCGTTTGTGTGCCGCTCTAAACAAAGGAATATTTGACAGCGGGCTCAACTCCGATAACAGCTATTGCAAATATCAAACGCCTTGTGCCTCTGTGTCAAAACGAGTCTTAGTACGAAACCATTCACATGAAAATGAGTTCCGCCTACAAGTTCATTTTCATGCAAATCAAACTCATTTTCATTTGAATAGTTTCGCACTCAGACTCGTTTTGAAACAGAGACACAAGGGAAGAACCGGCCTATTCAGTCCGCGCGAATTCTCTAAAGCGTGAACTTTAATACTAAGGCCAGGGATAATTGGAATCGTTGTTTGAAAGAACGTTCAGTAGAATTCTACTAAAACAATTACATTATTAGTCCACCACTAAATTTTCTCCGATTCCTAGAGGTTTATATTGATCACGTAACGCGATAGTGTTCATCCGCGGAGAGACACTAGTGGGGACCTCAAGCAAACCACGACGGCAACGGCAACGAGAACGCCACAAAACAAAAGGTTTTATGAGCAAAACAATAGCTGTGCACGTGCGTTATAATTCTTGGTACATTTCTTAGCCGTCCTCTGTAAAACGACAACGTGAAATGACCAAGTTCTGGGTATTTTGGAGAACGTGAGCGACGGCGGCTTATTTTTCGCATTTTCTTTTGGAATTGTACGCTGGCATTACATATTAAGCTTGAGCAAGTTCTGAGACCGATAGACGTACTGAACAGATCTAGGCATGTGCGAAATTCGACGGTAAAATATAAATTCATTTTTTTTCTAGGCGTCGTCCTTGGCGTCGCCGTCGTCGTTGCTTAAGGTCCCTACTATCAGTCCCTAGTGCCCTTCCGTGGAAAATAACCAGATAGATAGTACTCGTCTTTTAATTTTTTTCTGTAAACAAGCGCCGGGCTTATAAAAAAGAAACATATGAAATTGCAGTAAGTGGGTTTTTGTCTGTTTTCTTCTTCAAATTTTACATTTGGCTTTCCACGGCTAATTCAAAATGATTTTTGAACTTTCGCGTTGAAGAAAATTTAGTCGTGAACAATATAGACAATAGTAAGAGTGTCTATGTCTTGGAACTATCCGGGTGCGATAGTTCCCCCTTGATGTTCTTAAAACTAGCATATTTGCCCTCGAAGCTTCGCTTCTGGGGCAAATATTTGTTTTAAGAATATCAAATTTCCGCGGGACAACAGATAGTTCCTCAACAGAAGCACTCAATTGTTTAAATAGAAATCTCGAGCCCATAATCTAATTTTTAATTTTAAGCTTGCTGTGCACGAGCACGCACACGTGACAACATTATGAGATTTCCTTCCAGGTAAGCTCAACAGCGAAGTAAAATACTCTTTTTATGTCAAAAGAGCACGGCAACTACCACTTTTTAAGACAAATTTACATGACATATGTTTTGCAACTATATATTGTTATTTAAAGTAAAGTTTCCAAATTCTGGTTTGAGATATTTTTATTTTAATGCTGCACATAGCTAGCCCGGTGCATGTGGACCTCAGGCGGTACTGGCACTATTTCCGCGTGAAAGGAATTCAAAAGAGTAGAGGTTCAGTGACTCGGCCACTTGGCTTGTCCTTGGCTCGGACGTGGAGTTGACTCGGTTAACCGATAACAAATCAAATAAGTGACAGTTTGGATATTTCTTCAGCTGAGCTGTTCAGATTTGCGGTTTTCAGAAATCACAGCTTGTCCAGATCCGTTAAAACCATCACTGAAACAAATATTCTTTCTTTAAAAATGACTATTTTGATAACTTCAGAACGCGAAACGCACAAAGTTTTCGCATTATTTTTCATTCTTAATTTCTGTCAGTATCAAAGTAATGGAAATATTTGGAAGAATTCTTCGGCCTAGTTATTGGAGCTAGCGATAGACAATAACTATTAGATGAGAATATTATAGAAAGATATAATGCGACGGAAATCAGTCAGAAATGTTATTAATTGCAAGGTATGAATGTTTGTCACTGATGAATCAATGCGCAAAGTTTATCTGACATCGTGCTGTAATTCTCAGCAGTTAATCGGATTAAGAGTATTTTTGTTCACAATTCTATGTCGATTGTGTGTCCTGCAAAAACTTCACTGTCTCTCTCTCTCTCTCCCTCTAGAGTATAATTTTCGAATCGCAACCACACTTTATCTATGAAGATATTCAAAATCAGCTGTCTTCACTAATGAACATGGTCTCTTCAAATACTAAGTACGTCGTTAAGATGAAAAAATTCAATGTTATCGGCACTTTATTGTCTTCATCGAAAAGTGCCAGTGAAAGCAACCACAAAGCCAATATAAAAGCCGGGGGGGGGGGGTTGTTGCCAAAGGATGCCTTCAAAGTAATAGGAAGTGTTCTTGAAGCCATATTTTAATACCCCAAAAATTCCCGGGCCAAAACTGATACTAAATAAACAAAAAATCCTAAACCAATGCATAGATTAAGCCCGAACTTAAAGGACTTTGCATAATCTCACTAACTAAAGAAAACGGGGTAAAATTTTAAATCCCCTAGAGTCTCAAAATCGCAAATTACACCTAGAAACCTTTCCATCACTTTCAATCCTGAATAATCCGACCCGCCCCCCGGAATTACCACAGATTTTAATTAAGCAATCGTGACCAGTAAAACCCAAAAGATTATATGCTTTTAGTAGCTGCAAAAAAGTTGCCAAAGTTACTAAATAATTGCACTAGATTGAAAGGAGCAACTTCTCAGTTAAACGTGAATACGGCATCATATTGTTTATCACAATATATGCAACTCAATTCGGAGAGTAATTTTTTTATTAATTTTAGTATTCATATTTATTCAGTGGCCTTTGGTTACGCGGTCTGCGTTTGGTTTCTTTCGCGAAGTTCATTTTTCAATCACTTTTCTTCGGTGGAAAATTTAATACAATAATTAACTCCTGTCCAACGAACCAGTGCTCAGCTGATAAAAAATAAATACTCATTGCAATCAACACAAATGTGATGAGAACTCCTTTTATGAACGCAGGCTGTACCAACTCATAGAAACACTAATATTAAAATATAGACGTTGTTCAAACACACACGTTAAACGTGTTCTATTTTCCCACAAGTAATTTTGTTCTGTTTATTTTTTGCAGCTCTGCGGACATTCAAGATTATGCGATTATAATTAAGTTCTAGGAAAGATGATTAGTTTTTGTCTTGATTCTACTGCAAGAGAGGAACTATCTCTTATCTTCTTGTTATCTCCCTGCATCACTGCATTGTTCTACAAATACAACACTGCACTCATCGCAAATGTTAAAGAAGATTATTTCTTCGAATTGTTTCGAAATTCCGCAGCCACGTAGTATACAAGTAATTCTTCATCAAACACGGCATTTTTAACGGATTAATGCGGATGGCATATGTTCTACACTGGTTATATTCGGATTGCAGCAGCTATATTGATTGATTATTTTCTATGTTACAAGTGTTGTTTTCAACCGCCGGCTGTTTCAAGACTTAACTTTTTACATAGAATTTTCAGTGAGGTTTGAGACTGGCTATGAGTTTAATAAAGAATTTACAAAGGTCTGTTACTTTTGTTTTGTGTCAAACCCTCGATTCCATTGTGAAGTTATCAGCACGTTCGTATTTCTTCTTGAAACATGGAATCATCAAGTACAATTCACGTCGGAAATCTTGTTTCAAGAAGGTGTAAAGCATGGGATTGATCAAGGAAGTGGAAAATCGCAAAAAGTCAAAAACCAATAGCCAGACTGAAGGAATAGCGTAGAAAACGTCCTTACTAAGATAGTCCTGTAAGAGGCCTATGTACCAAGTGGACCAGCAACACGTAAATATGCCGAGCATAAGAGCGAAGATAGTTATGGCGCGTTTTTCAGCGACTAAATGCTTGCGGCTGCCACGAGACTCTTGAATATTGTTCAGTTTCCTGATTTGCTTAGCTTGGTGATGAATGACTTTGAACATTCGAAAGTAAAAGAAGAGCATGAGAACCAAGGGCGCCAGCAAACACACTACAATGCCAACGATGTTGTAGATTAGACCCCAGCGCAGCTTAGTTGGGTTTCGGGAGGTGAAATTATTAAACTCCTGCCAGGCCAGTTGAATCAGCGCCATGAACAACGACAAGGACCACACGGAACTAACCAGAATCACAATTCTCCTCTTGGTTACAATGAGCATATATCTGAACGGATACATGACAGACACGTACCTCTCGCCGGTGATTACAAGGATGTGGAAAATAGTGGACACGGCAATAAACCTGTAGACCGCAGCTGAGGTGATGCACAGTCCAGAGAAGTTCTTGTAGCCGACTAATGCATTGCAGGCAGTGTTCATAGGGATACCGAGAAGGCCCATCATTAGATCAGAGACGCTCAAACTTACGAGAAGCAAGTTTGTTTTTGTCCGTAGTGGCCGTCTTTTTACGAACAGCACAAGTACCAGTACATTTATCGCTATAATCAAAACACCGAGACTGATTAAGCAAGAATCGTAACTAGCGTCAAAGTAACCATTGTGGGGCAAGGAATATTTGCTGTTTTCCTCTGGTGTGGAGTTGTTCGACTTCATGACCACTCAGTGCTCCTGCACGCCGCAAATGGCGTTAAAATTCCACTGAAAAATGATACAGTTCGTTGTAACGAGCGTTCGTCTTGCTGTTATTAATTTGATTGACCAATGGTGTAGCAGTACGGCTGTGTAAACCCTTGCGTAAACAATCGTTTTTATAATCGAAGTTATAATAAAGCCTAATATTCTCTCGAGTATTGCCAAAGTGCTAACACAAATAGTGCTTGATTAACGATTCAACTATCAATGGAATAATGTCTACTTAATTCAGTTTTCAGTGCCCAGCCAGGTTTTCAGGATTTCACCTTTTGAAAACTTAATGAGTTAAACGGAAATATATCTCTTTCAGTGTCAAAAATCTATATTGTGTGTGATTGGGCTTTTCTACCTTGAGTGATCGACTTAGAATCTGTCTGTTCAAGTCTGTTTAATTTCCTAACGAAACAATAGCGGTGTTCACAACATTTCACAGCCTTACATTTCCATTACCTTATCGCTCTTAAAAGCCACTTCATTTCGCCGAACACTTTTTTACAAGATTTTATTGCAGCAACATACAAGTTTCTATTTATGATTATAGAGTTCAAACTCTGTCAGCTTTTGAAACAGACCAAGATTCTCGATACAGTGGTTTATTTGGATAGTTGGTCAACCTCAATCATAACCAGAGCAATATTTCAAATATGACATAAACCGAACTGTAGTTTAAATAAGTGTAATGAAAGAAGCCAATTTCAAATTACTAAATTTCAAATGTTACAATTTATGATCACTTGCTGAACGGAGATTTAGTTAAATAAAAATCGTTTTGGAATGCAAATATTTTTCTGATAATCAATTTCCAACTCGGTGCAAATTAGAAAAGTCTTTGATTGATAATTATACCGCATGTCTGGCACTTCAAGGTAACCACAGAGTGTAGTGCCAGGCTGTGCCGCTTTTAGCAAAAGAGTGTCTTGTTAAATATTGTTAAGTGACAACACAATGGCTTTGCAGATCAACAGTTGCTCAAGTAAGCTTAGATTTTCCAGTAAACCAACGTCAGCCAAATACGGTGCAGGAGCTGGAGTAAACCGCCTTTCATGTACGCACATAATGATCGAGCCCAGGCTTCTGACTTGAATGAGTGTGTATCTCGGGTCCTTTCGGGTCATCTCGGGTGACTCTGATTCAAGCCTATAGCCCAGGTCTTTCACGTGAGAATTAGTTAATTTCTGTTACTATTTAGTAAATAAACCCCTTCAGGCGGCTGGTATGTCGGCTGATAATGTCCGCGGCTGAGAGATTGTCCGAAAAATGAACATTTGGCCGAGAAGCGAAGCTTCGAGGGCAAATGTGAAATTGTGAGGACAATCTCTCAGCCAAGGACATTATCAGCCGACATACCAGCAAGCCAGAAAGGGGTTTATTTACTAAATAGTAACAGAAATTAACTAATTCGTAAAAAGCCACTGTTGATGTGATGGTGAATGCGCGCGATTGACGATAGCAAGTACATTTTTAAAATTGGTTTAATTAACTGGATTCCCACTGTGATTCGACCAAAACCTTGTTAAACTATCATGTGAATTTACCCTCGCAACACCTCTTAGATCAAACCTCGAAAACTCGGCGCTTTTTAGCTTTTCTGGTTCGTTCGTAATTTGATGACTTTTTGCGGAACTTTTTGGAACAGCATTTGCGATATTTCCAATATCACCAGACTCTACGGAACGAGTTTGTTTTTTTTTCCAAAATAATAAAGCTGAAAGTCGAAACGTCTTTCCCGCTGACTTAGTTTCTTTTCGACGGAAGTAATCGGAGGACAAATATCGACGCGGGCGGGGGTTATAGCGTGATAACTGTCCGGCGATTTAGACGACGTGACGTAAATTAGCCAATAAAATCACGCGAAAATTAATGAGTGGGTTATAATGCGCGTTGCTGAAATCGTGCTCCGAATTTTGTTCAAATCAGTCCATTTTAGCATGCAAAACAGTCGGTTTAACAGAGGGTAACGAGTGATGTACGAACGGCAAGCGCGCACGCCAGACGGAACTTACACGAGATGTATTCGGTTTTTAAAAGTTCAGTACAGCTGCTGACCTCATGCTAACAGACTCATTCCCAAGCTCCCTCTTGACTTTTTAAAACGAGTCCCCGTATGAAATTGTCTCAGACATTAAAAAGTAAGGCCCAGTACAAATGTCGAATTTTCTATGTGCCAAACCTAATGTCACTATCAGGTAATTGTTAAGTTCGACGTCTGAATCAGATACGGTCGACACATTTGTATTTGGGTCAACCTTGCCATTGTATTAATTCGACAGTGACAGTCGAATAAAACGGCAAAAGTTCCATTTCCATTCAGACGTCGAACTTAACATGTGCTGACCATAATGCGTGGTATAAATTATATTCTACCTCAAGGATTTTTTGAATCGGAATTTTCAGATTTTGTATTGCCTTTACACTACACAGAAATTATAACTTTAACATTGTTTACAGAAGTTAAATAATTAAATAGAGAAAAGAAATATAACAATCAATAGCCAAGATAAAGTGTGCTTAGTTCGAGCACACTTCGAGCAAGTAAGTTCCACGCCAGTAAGTTCGACGCCTGAATCAGCTGTTGAACATAGTCATTTGAATGCGAATGAATATATGAAAGATCATATATTTGAACTGCGAAGAAAGATATGAAGACATAATGATCATCGCAGTTATATACACAACTTAAGCAGCTGTGAAATTAAATCCTGAAAAAAAAATCAGGCCTGAACGTGATTCGAACCCATGACCTCTTCGATACCGGTGCAGTGCTCTACCAACTGAGCGATCAAGCCATCTGGGAGTCGACTGAGATGTGTATTACGCTCGACATATGTTATGTTCGACGTTTGAGCCGGACCCAAGTTCATGTGTTGCATTTCTGCCGTGCCGAATTCAATCAATTTAATATTTGCGACAGAAATGCGATTACTAATTTCAAGGTGATTTATCTGCATTTTTGCGGACGAATTCGGCAAGATTTTCGTCTTTCTGTCGTTTTTATCGGTTTCCATGTCCAGGCAGACGCTGCCTGTGATAACGACTCTTCCTGTATGTTAGAGAAGCTAGTCCATCGACCGCATGTAACAGGACTTGTAAGACGATCATATACAACACGAAAACTAATTATTACTACCACTGATATCATTACATCGGCCACCGCGACTTCTGACGCAATTCCTGCAAAGAAAATAAAGACGCCACTGAACAAGTTCTCCAAAGGTCTCAAGGCAAATTTGTCTCGGTCACATTGAACTTTTAATATAAAGTAGTGAAAAGGATATGAGACTCTCCGTCGAAAACGTTCAGGGATTGCTCGGCAAATTCCTTGTACGCCATCAATACGACCCCGATGGGTCTTCCAGTACGGCTACATATCAGGGTGGTAATCAACGGGGAAACTCAGCTTCATTAATAAACGACTCACTTTCACAAAGTCCTTAGCGTTCGAAGAAGTGGCTCCTCTTCCTGGCGCACTTCGCACGAGAAATTTGAGCGTCGCGGAAATTTTTCTCGCTCCTGGCTCGACTTATGCAACTCGACTGGGCAACAATCACTGCAGGTCATTTTGGATTTGTGTTTGAGGAAAACTCAGTCAGAGAAATCACGACGCCATCGTTTTCGAAAAGCTCCGTTTTAAAAATGTTTTCTGTCCCCACTAAGCGCAAAGCCGGCGTTTTCAGATTCTTGCGGTTTGAAGAGCGTTTTCGAAAAGCTTTTTTACGTGACTTATTAGTGTGGACGGAAGGCCTAACCGTAGAAGATGAAAGCTGCGTTTTCAAAATTCTCCGACGAAGTGTGGACGGAGACCAAAAACATATCCCTTGGAGGCTACAATTGTGTGTTTTAAAGATTAATGAAATAAATCCTTCAAGCCCTGTGAAGCAAAAAGGAAAATGTATTCATTGCTGTTTAATTGGGAAGGCGTGCCTGACCGGAGGATTGTCTAATTACAAAAGAAAAGAACGCAACGTGAACAAAAGAATGATTCAATTCACTGAGCTTTTCGGTAAAGTGTCCCTTGACAATTTCAAGACTGAAGACCCCGACCCGAAACTCAAGTTTTACATTGTAATAAGTTATTATGTTGTTATTATTGTATTAATAGGTAACTAGTATGACAACAGCAAATTAACTAGGTCTAAGTGAATCATAATGTACTTTTTATAGCCGAAAATGGAATAAGATCGCTGGCTAACCTCGCGGTCTCCCTCCAATACACTATTGAACAACACTGATATTAATATATTTTAATCACCAGTGGGTAATTACCTTTGCGGTAAGCCAAAAACAAAAGGGCTTTTTTAAAACATAAAAGAAAAGACGCTTTAGATTTTATGCACGACAGCTTTAATCAAAGCCCTTTAGACTGAAACACTAAACTTGTGCCTGCAAGAAGTTTACCAATTTTTCTAGTGCAGGGCAAAAAAGAAGCAAGAAACTCTCATGGAAATTTTTTGCACTAAGCTAACGCAAACTGCTTGAATTTTGCTTTGGGGAGTCCGAAGGGGAATATGATGTGTTTTCTTCGAGGCTCGACGCGACCACTGCTAAACCGACATTAAAACACAAAACCTTGTGAACATGACCGCAGAAAAACTGTAGTAGTTGAGCTCATTGTTTTCCGGCTGGTCACTGATAGATCAGTTTTTTTATTGTTAGCGATGGAATAGCTGCTCGGTATATGGGGAAAACATTACTTAGAGCTTTTCGTATATCACATTTTTCAAAAGACAGATTGCCTATTGAAGAACATAGTCTTCGATATTTTTGTAAGCCCGTTGGGACCTTGTATTGTTATTTAAAAAGCATTGTCTTACACAAGTTTAGCCGGTTCACTTTGTTCTCCATGTTTCAACTACAGGTATTTTCTGGCGGTATACTTTATATTTCAAACTCCAAACCGCCTTTTATGTTCTGTTGACTCGATCTTTTTCATGTGTTTTAAAGTTTGCACTCCATAATTAAAGGCACGCGCTGAAGGTTTCACATCTAGTTTAACAGGCTTACTTTTTGAAACTTGTAATAACATGAAAATTCATGCTAGCTTTTTATTCAGAATGAAACGGTTTATGTCATATTTTTAAAAGTGACTACTCAGTCCCAGGGAATTGCCGTCTGTTGAAAGCAAAGTATGTAATGCGCCAGAAACATATGAGAAACCATATTAGAAATTTAGAAAAGTCATATTTAGAGTTAGAGTTAAAGTTAGGAGTGACTAGTCACGCATGGTTTGTCAAGTCAATTGTCATGGAGACCGCACGCAGTTTTACACCACAGATAAATTTTCGCGGGAATTTTTCCAGTCCGTGGCGCGCAAGAAAGGCTTAGTCGACTGGCAAATGAGATGAAAAATGCTAATATATTTTCATTTTATTTTCCTGTAGGGATAAAAGTATCTCAATCACGCACTGAAAATCCATAGGGAGTTCATCGCTTTTTCTTTGAAGTGAAAAGGTTAAAAGGATTTGACAGTTTGAAAGCGTGATGCTTGCAACAAAGCCAATAATTTGTTCGCATTCGCGTGCTAGAATATGAAGAGTCTGATTGCATCAAGACAACCGCCAATTCTGATTGGTCCAAGGGAAAATGCGTGCAAAATTGCGGACCCGTGCCATTGTAATTTAGCTGAAGAGTTTTTGCGCCAACATCATTTCCTGACTCAGCGTCAGACAGAAAGGACCTCCGTAATCTACAGACAAGAAATTTACACATTGTTTGCAAGCGGTCAATATGGCAGAAAGAATTTCGCTAACCAGAAGACGACAGGTACTTGCTTTTTATCAACCGGTCAAGCTACTGTTTTCCGTTTCCTTATTCTTTATTTTCCCTGTTCAACAGACAAGTAAACCCTTGCTGGAAAGACAACGGAGAGCACGCATAAACCGAAGCCTTGATGAGCTGAAGGGACTCGTGTTGTCTGCGCTGTATCGTGATGTAAGTATCCCGTGTTCAATTTGATCGAATTAAGGTGCCTGTGTGCAAAACTTATCATGTTGAGCCGTGCGAGCTCAATTACCGTTTTACTATCCATCGCTCGCTGTGTGCGTTTTTATAATTTCAAGCATTCATGATCATGGGTCACTGTTGCACGTATTTTCCAAGGTCGCTTAAAAGCGTCGCTGCACGAAACCTTTTCACACTGAGTGTTCTGACTACCAAGTAAATGAAATCTCATTACGAGTTTTGTAAACAATTGACTTTTTGCTTCCACAGAATGATCAAAATTTCCAAAAGATGGAAAAAGCTGAAATTCTGGAGCTGACAGTGAACTTCTTGAAAATGATCCGTGAGCAGCAAGTAACAGGTCAGTGAGTTTACAATGCGCAATTTTATCCTTCCATACCGTGGCGGGAATGACCATGTAAATGCCTAAGGTCTTCCGTTTCAATGCGACATAATCACAAACTTAACGGAGAGGACGCCCACAGCACAAGCATAAACAATTTGGCATGCATAGAGTGAATAATTGCCTTATTTTCATTTCCATACCTCCTCGATTCAGTAGAACAAGATGGCGGACATATTCTTATTCTCACTTGACATAAGCACAAGAAGAACAAAAAATTATGTTCTGCTTGTGTTGTGGACGCCCTCACTACCGTGTACTTCCGCTTATCTCTCTTGGTGAAATCAGGCTTAAAATATGTTAACTATGAATTTTAAAACTTAATTGAATCCCTCTTTTCAGGTTACTGGACCAATCAAAGTGATCCTGAATCACTTAGTAACTACCGCGCGGGATTCAACGAGTGCGCAACCAAGGTATGCAGCTTTATGGAAAACCAGAAGAGCGGGGTGGATTCTAAACTGCGGGAACAAATGCTGGCGGGTTTGGCGGCATCTTGCAGCTATAATATGCACACCACTCCGGGACACATCAAGTCTGACAACCCTGCGAGTTACTCCCCTGGTCCAGCAGTATACGGTTTACAAAGCACTGGAGAATCACATTTCTGTGCTTCGACTCCACCGCCATCGCCACCCTCGAGCGCATTTAGCCCGTTTATCCCTTACGAAGATGCCATGTTGAGAAAGTCTGGAAACACTTCCAGCAGCCATGATACAACAGTGGAATTTCAGACCAAATCTGCAGCAAGGCACGCAAGCCCCGTGGAATGCAGCGGCAGTATTCCGCTCTGGAGACCATGGATCAGCTCAAACACACAAGACGGACAAATTTAACTTGCTTAGCTTAGGGATTCCCAGTTCCACTCGAATTTCACTCGAATAACGGGATCTTGTCCTATACACTCCAGACGGAGAAGAAAGGGACAAAAGATCCGCTGCGTGTTATCTTGAAACTGCAGTACAGAGTTAACTGGTCTTTTAAAATGTCAGTTGTAGGAAGGTTTCCTGAAAAATATACTTGCGTGCAGTTTAGGATTTTTAAAAACATTTACAATTAAAAAATTGATACTTTGATTTGAAAGTCTGGTGATGAATTATTCCCATCTGTGGGTAGGTTGTTGATTTGAATTTTTGTCAGGTGCTAATTTTAGAAAGAGGATAAATGAATCGGGTGATCTTCGCTGGCGTCATTGCTTATGTTTCTCTCATTAGCTGTTGCGCATTGTGCTTAATGAGAATCGAATTTAAACTTTCGAAGAGCTTGTGAAACTTGGTAGTTGCAATAGACCAATTTCGATATATTAAAATTCAGCCTAACACAAAAGACCTCAGCACGAGGCTCTGGGGAATAAACCCCACAAGAATTGTACTTATTCCCCAGAGCCTCGTACTGGGGTCTATTGTTTTAGGTTGAATTTTAATATATCGAAATTGGTCTATTGATCAACTTGATTCTTTGGGTGTTGTTTTAAGGACGTTCGCGCCCATTGCTACTGCGCATCGCTAGTGCGCACGCTATTCATTGGTCACGCGCGTGCCACGTCATTTTCAAGCGCGCGCACCGAGTCGAAAACTTAACAAAATATAGAGCTGATGACTTTTGCGTTAACTTGGTGTGCGAATATTTTTGTTGGAAGTTCGGTGACCCCCACTTTTTTTTCGGCAGATCACTTCCTTTTTTAACTCTCTACATTATACTAAAAAAACAAAAAAATCTGTGTGTGGGAAGTTGTAATTATTTGTCATATACTATTAAAAAAGGGTCGAATTGGTACGTAGATACAGGTGTGCGTGACTTAGAAGTTGTCTTTTTTAAGGCTAATTCTAGCAGATTTAATGACATATGTAGCAAAGATCTATCAATTAGGCCTATATAAGCCGTGTTAAACACTCATAGCCTAGAGATGATTCTTCAACTTAAATATATGCCGATAGTAATGAATCCGGCCAGAATCGCCTCGAATGACTGAGAATCGTAGAAATGCTATGGTCTGAGCTACGCTTTATCTTGAAAACGAGTTCGGTGACCCCCGATTTTTTTTACGTTTTTTATCTAATCTTATCATTTTCTACCGTCAGTCAAAGTTTAAAAAAATCTGTGCGTGGGAAGTTTTTGGGCGCGAACGTCCTTAAAGCCGGGACATCAGCTTTAAAAAATCACAACATTCCTGGAGTGACTGAGCCCATATCTTCTAATATATAATATTGAGTTTTTAAGATACTGTCGAGTAAAAAAATATTAGTAATACCGGTGCACTTCGGCGCCATTTTGTTTTCCCAAAGTGCTCTGCTTTCGTCCTAGTTCCAGTCTAATCGGTGCATTTTCTACTAAAACCGTCGTAAGTGTGAATTCGTGATGCATTTTGACGAGTTTCTTGTCTAGTCGGGAAACTCGTCTTTAAAAACTCGTCGACTCAGACGTATAAGAAGTGGACAGGTAAATTTGAACGAGTTTCTCGCCTAAACCCGTCCCGACCAGATTTCACACTAAGACGGGGAACTCGTCTCAGACGAGAAGCCCGTCCACGACGGGTTTCTCGTCTCGAGTGTGAATTCCGTCGGCCAATGTCTCAAAAAACTCGATTGCAAATAAAATGCAAAGCATCGATCAAGGCAGCTTTGAAAATAACAAAGAAACACTATGAAAAGGAAATTCGTCCGTTACCTTGTTCAAGCTTGTTCAGCGTTGATGACTTCCTGCACAGTTGCTAATTCGTTGTCTAAAAATGAGTATCTCCACTATGAAGAAAAATGAATTTCGGTCACTCGATCTGACTCATTTTGTCTTGGCTAACGATCTGCAAAAAAGTACAAACCGTCAGAACCACTGCGTTTACGGGAAAAAAAAAAGAGGACAACCGTTGCGCGTTATACAGAATTTTTCGAAAATTTTTGACCGTTAATTTCTGTTAATTTTCTGCCACTACATTTGACTTTCCACTCGGTATTTCCAGAATTTCCGGTTTAATGGTTTGCTTTTCGCAAAATCGACAATTTCCGGATTCTATTTCTGTACCATTTGTCCCCGTTTCGAATTTTTCGGAATTTAGCGCGGACACGTGCCTTGGTGCCAAGTCCCCGCCGTCCACATCATGGACAAGAAGCTCTGGGGACGAGAATGGCTCCCAAAATATTACTGCTGCTTAGGAAATAAAACGTGAATGAGAATAGAGTGAAATGCGGCGATCAAGAATGCAAGGTACGGGCAATATCTTATCAGATAATGTTTTAAAGTTGTAGAGTGTGTCTTGCCTGCTTCGCTGAGCTGGATATGAGCTTTAGCACCCTACTAGAAATCCGTCGAATCAATGCCTAAGCTTATGCAATAATTTCAAATTGACCGACCACATCATTTTTTCTTTATTTATTTTCTCAACGGGTGTTTGTTATTAAACTTACAAGGAAAGCTTTACCTCTAACGAAAGAGCGGTAAATGAGCTTTCAAAAATGCATTGACGAGGGCCTCCGGATTTGTCCTGGTGTCTGCCTTTGTTTACGACACAAGCCTAAAAGCGGAGCTCCTCAGTTATGTTTTTTGGAATGTTGTTACTAATGAAAATAATCTAACAAGTATGTGAGGCAAAATTGCGAACAAATTTATAGTTGCAGCCCGACCTAGGATTACATCAGCAGATCAAGGTGTAAAATGGTGTGATGATGAAAATAGAGCCATGATTTCATGGGCAGGGTTTTAGGGAGTTTTTTTGCTCAATCCTACAGGGTTTTAGGGAAGCCACCAAAAATCTTGATCACATATCACAACTGCCTTCTGTGCTTTTTGGTGGCATTTCATTCCAACTTTAATAAGAAAGACAAGACATTGTTATTAATCATTATATCCTTTCTTACTTAACACGGGGACTCCCACACAAAAGACGTCTGGACATTTTTGTTGTGGGGTATGATTGAAATGCAGTGCTTACAATATACTCAGTTCCTAAATCTCTACCAAATGAAATCTCACAAAAATACCAAAATAGTATACACATGTGAAAAGTCGAATTGTTTTGTTTTCTAATTTGATCTCCAAAGATACAGTTAGCCATCTTGTTTTCCAACAATGTATTTATAAAAACACACGAAGACATATTTACATTACTAAGAACGTAACTTACATCACTAACACTACTTACAATATAACACTCCTTTCAATACTTACCCTATTCACAATATTATAGTTACTTACAATACTAACATTACTTACAATATTAACATTTGTTACAATGCTTACCCCATATTACCCAATATTATATTAGCCATCTTTACTTTTACATGGGGTCTCCTCCTGCTGGAAGGGTTTGTGCCATCTCTCAAAGTATAAGCAAAATCACTCTGGCATTATAACGCTAAATATGATATTTTGTTGCTGATTATTTATGAATACTTGCCTAGGCTTCTAATAGTAATTTTATTATTCAATTTCTATGTGATTTGTTCTTTTTCTCAACTGAGATTGTGGACTACGGGGGCTGTGACTGGGTCATTATAATATTATTAATTTTGCTATGATTAAATTATACCAAGAGTTAATAAGCAAGCTATGAGTAAGTTATATTTTGTTCATGTATTTTGCCTGCACTGCAAAACCAAATGCACTCAAAGGTTATGAGGCATAGGTACAGTACATATGTCAGCCAAGCCCAACATATCTAAGATATGAAGACATGATCAATTGATCATCGCAGTTATACACAACTTAAGCAGTTGTGAAATTAAAGCCTGAAAAAAATTCAGGCCTGAATGGGATTCGAACCCATGACCTCTGCAATACCGATGAGACCAATTTCACAACTGCTTGAGTTTTGTGTAACTGTGATGATCAGTCATGTCTTCATATCTTTTTCTGCAATTCAAATATATGATCTTTCATATATTCACTTGTTGCTGTGAGCGAACAGCAACATAGTCAGGATGTAAGAAGAATATATAGAAGGGGATACAAATTCTCAAATTCATCACTTTTTACCAGAATGCAATGCAATGCAATGCACTGCACCACTTTTTTTTACCAGAGTGCATTGCGCCACGAACAACATGAGGATATCATACTGTTGATGAGCTGTTGTCTTATTTCGCATAGATTCCAGTGAGAATGTAGTGGTTTGTTTTGCTCTGATTTACCTGTAAAACGATGTGATGAAGATCGTGCTTGACTTTCACAACTTTTGCTTTTATTCTGAATGCAGTATGTGAAAGTTTGTAAATCTTGACGATTGACATCTTAATTTTAAAATAGTAAGTCACGATCATTTCTTTGCAGTCTCGACTCCTTGGTCAAATACTTAAATGAAGAGAAATCGGCGTTACTAAAGCTTGTAGAATAACTAAAACACGCTGATTTCATATATGCTGCGATCTATTACTTTTCATCCAAACATGAATGTTGCATTACACAAACCGAAACTGACTGAGATTCAATTCACGCCCACAAAGGCCATGTGATTTATAATATGTTTTCTTTAAGTGCCACACTGAATGTATTAGGTTTTTTCAAAAAAAATTTAAAAAAGATTTTATGAAGGCGTTTTAAATTAGGTGAGTATCGATCTTTGCTCTATGTTACAAGGCTGGACAAATGTAATTTTTCTGCAATTGTATTTTCGTTCATTTGACTGTCTTTTCGTCAGCTAAGGATTCGCAACTGATTTTGTATCATTTTGCAATTTCTAGCTTCAGATTACCATATCACTACATTCTACCGCATTGTTTTATTAAATACTGAAAATCTAGCCTTTGCTGTGGTTTTGCTCCTTTGACCCATCGGCCCAATGATAGAGCGTTAGCATTTTTACACAACACGATAAATGCATCCTCGGCACAGTCTGTCAGCATTCTAGAGACATTTAATGCGTACCAGTACAGAATTTATAAGTTAATTTCTGATGATCCCTTGTCACACCTTGCCATCGATGTGTCATCATGCATGAAGTTGATGTATACAAGGACAGATTTTAAGTTCCACAGCACAATTTGACACTACTTTGAGAACTTAAGGTTAATGTAAGTCTTGGAATGTACAGGTTGATGAATCACTGCGTAAAATATGTCACTGTCAACAGAATGTACCACAGCATTACCATCTTTTAGATACCCTAGTATATCTAAGATATGTTTTGGTTGACACATCAATAACATTAAAGATAATTTACAGTAAAATGGATAAACAATACATCGATATCCTGCGCGCACCAAAGACTATCATTTAAACAACAGATTTAAAAAATATATAAATTATTACATTATTTGCACAACACTAGGGAACAAATTAACCTTATTTTACGTTTGCGAATGGCAAGCCTGTCTGTAGAATGTCATAAATTTCTCAATCCTCTCTTTTTACAAACATACTAATCCTGCAACTTTGCTTAAGACCCAGTTCTCCATTTCGTGTGGGCAAAATATTAATTTATGCCAATGCAGATTGTCACAAAATAAATTTAAAAGCACTATAAAACCAATAACAATTAATATCATTCCAAAACCAAAAAATCAATTATTGAAGTGAACCATGAGTAATTCTTAAACTGATTAATTCAACAGATGCTTAATTAAAAAATTAGTTATAATATATGTGTTTCTTATGTAATGCAGTATAGCTGTGATAATGTTGCAGCTACTATGATATTACTACACACAGGATGGGTTGCAGAACTGATCAATTTCCAAATCAGTTTGTTCAACGAACTTTAAATGCAGCAATTATAATCACATCAAG
>OZ026609.1:11384792-11427292 GCA_964020085.1 Micromussa lordhowensis
CTCGAAAAGGTGCCGCCTGGTCATGCAGGACAAGTAGATTTTCCTTCTGGGCAAGAAGCTTTTTATTCTCACTTGCCCAATGGGCAAGGGATCAGGCAAGTCATTTGCTAACTAAATCATTTAAAGAGCAAACTAAGACTTGCCCAGGAAAAGCAAAATTTGAGAGCTACTTGTCCCAAGGCCAAGCTGGGATTCAATTTTTTCGAGCTGTGTCAGGAGGAGGGAAAAAGAAAGAACCTCCATGTGGGGTATGAATCTTTTCTTGAACAAAGCAATGTCTGAGAAATCATTAATCACAAAACTTTCAGAAAAGTTTGTAATCCAGACTGTTTATTCAAGATGAACATGCACATCTTTAACAGTTTGTTTGCCTATCTAAACAATTGGTCCATTCTGTGCGGACATCGAGTTATGGATACACTTGGTAAGTTTGGAGAGCATGTGAGAAGCATAAGAGGCGCAACCGAGAGCAACTCTAGCTTCTTGAGTGCTCTCCAAACTTCCCAAGTGCATCCAGAGCTTGATATATGCACAGCTAAAAGCATGAGCCAATTTTTTTATTACATAGTGACAAAAACTTGGGTGCTAAGCATGTTTTATTTGTGATTAACTACAAAGTTCTCACAATTCACAGTGAAGGAAAACAAATAAAATGCGGATGACAAACTGCAGATGGAAAATTGCGTAGGACAATATGCAGATGATAAAATCCTTATGAGGGGAAATTAACTTAAGTTGTTTTCTTACAGTTTTAGTTGTAAATAAGCTATCTTATAAAACTTAGGCCGGGAGAAGTCCAATATGTTTTTGTTCAATTGCAAAACAGACCGAAACATTTTTACCCGGCTGAATAAAAAAAGCGTTGATCAAATTATAACAGACTAGACTTTCCTTTTATCATCAGACTCACTACTGCATTGAAGGACTGCCACTGTTTACTCTTAGGGAAATTTCCACTGCAGAAAACAGACAAAATTAAATGAAAATTAAATGAAATGAAAATTAAAATGATAAGAAATATCTTTTGCTTCGTGTTTCAACTTACAAAGCTAAGGGTCAGAATTTCTTACAATTGACATTACATGGAAATTATTTCACATTTCTTTTTTTCATACAACAGAACAGTAACAGCTGAAGATGGCAATTAACTGAAGCATGTCAGGGCATGGGAATCTGTCCCAGAGCTATTAAGGTACATATCAATAATCCTAATTGAACATAGTTTTTCTTGTATGTTTTAACGGTTTTGCAAAGATCAAAACTAAATAATTTACTATCTTGCGATATCTTGCTAGACGGTGTGCATCAATAAAATGACTAAAATGATGCCAAAAATAAAGGTTTTAATTGTAAAACCTTAACTCTTTCGATAATAGTTAGTTCTTCTCTTTGGCTTTTTAGCACACCAAAAAGAGCATTAATTTTACAAATATTTTCACCGCCAGCCATCAGAGGAAACAACAGTATTGTTACTGTGATTATCGAATTCTGCTGACAAATATTCCACTTCTCTCTACCTAAAATATCGAAAATCAACTGCCACTAAGAGAACATTGAACATCGTAGTTAATTTCCCCTCCTCAGGATTTTATCATCCTCATTTTGTCTTTCACATTTTATTATCCGCATTTTTCCATCCTCTATCCGCCATCTGCCACCATCCGCTCCCCATTTTACAGAGACCCTTTTGACAGGGCTGAGGGGAATTAATATGTTACAAAATTTACCAAAAGTTAATACTGTACTGTACAAAATGTATAAAAAAAATTGTGTGTGAAACTTTATTGTTAGTTCTTCCAATTTTTTTTTCAATGACTAATAAGAAATCTTTTCTGTGTCATTTCATAAATTAAAAATATCATTTTTATGCATTAAAACATTTAGAGCAAAGAAGTTATCACCCCCATCCAGTTTTGTATAATAAAAATATCCTTCACATACATGTCAAGAATTTAGAGCAAAGATATTATCACCCCCGTCCAGTTTTCTGTAATAGAAATATCCTTTACATACATGTAAAAAACTTAGAGCAAAGAGGTTCTTGCTCCCGTCCAGTTTTCTGACATAAAAATATCCTTTACATACATGTAAAAAATTTAGGACAAAGAAGTTCTCGCCCTGTCTAGTTTGCCGTGATAAAAATATCATTTACATACATTTATTATATAACTTGTGTTTATAGCTGATATAATGCACACTCTGATTGGCTAATTCTAGTGCTTTATTCTTCCCTAATGCCCACAGGCCAATTACGGGCCTGCTAAAAGGTCCTAAAACAAAGCAAAAGAAAATTAAGAAAACTATTGCTTTTTTCCTGAAAATTGTAGCGACTGAAAATAATGATTAAACAAAGTGAAAGTGAAGAATGATCCTCGCAGTGAATTTTCCAATTTAAGGAACTGGAAAGAAGAAGCCTGATAAAAATGTGAGGGCTTCAACGGGATTCGAACCTGTGACCTCCACGATACCGGTGCGATGCTCTACCAACTGAGTGACAATCTGAGAGTGCATTCTATTACTCTGACAAGATAAATTTTAGGACAACAGAGAATTCACAAAGTTATATCACAAACAAATTAGTGCAGGAGAGGGCAAAGGAAACAGCCAGGAAGAAATTAAAACTTTCCTCGACATGCAAAAAAGTAAAACACAGCAATGAAAACAGTAGGTGACATTCAGTTAACCCATTGATTCCTGTGCCGGCTGTAACCAGCCGTGACCAGCATTGGCCTTCCACTTCTAATGTCATCACCTTTGACCACAATTGGCATCATCTATAATATCTCATGTTCTGCAGGAGGAAAAGATCTTTCCAGTGATACACATATCAGAGTGATTGGCTCAATGGAGCCTGAACACTTACCTACTGCATGGTAAACATTACCCGTCTCAAAGATGCTTTCTCAGAAATTTTTTAACTGGAGGCAAGTCCAGTAGAAGGTCAATCACTGTTGCAAAGAGATGAAAAAAGGAGAAAAAGGAAAGTCAAAAAATTTAAAAAATTGGAAAAGCCTAATGAAGTAGGTCACTTTTTCGTCCAAAATCTCAATAACAGGACAGACTCGTTAAAAACTGACATCAATTTATTTTTTACGATAACGAATGGTTGAATTGCCCGCTCTCGCTCGCTGCTGGGTCGCACGAATTTCAAATTCATGTGTCTGTCCGCATATTGACGATAAAAATTAGCCAATGAGCGCGCGAGAATTTCTGCAGTTATCTTAAAAAACGTGCACATGCCCAAGCAAAAAGTCATAAAATGTGGTGCTGTTGTCATGTTACAAATGCCTTTTTGAGTACATGTAGATTGGAGCTAATTTGGCCCATATCCAGGCTGAAAATCTCCAAAATGTCCAAAAAATGCATTTTTGGCAAAAGCTCCAGGAGTCAATGGGTTAATAAGTAGTTAAACAAAAAATTAGTGCAAAGAAGAGAGCAGAAAGAGAGAGTGGAGAGAGGAGAGTGCTCTCACCAACTAAACTTTGTATATACATGTATATGTAAATGATATTTGTATTACGGAGAAATTGTCAGGACAAGGACTTCTATGCCCTAAATTTTTTCTAAGTATGTAAATATCATTTACACTGTTTATTACCGATTAGAAAACAGCCCTATTTCTTAAATTAAGCTCTTTGCATATTTGTTTTTAATTAGTACTATCTCACTTTTATGAAAAATTTGCATAAGTAAATGTGCTGCACTGGGGAAAAAACCTCTCATTTAGCAAAATAGGGGCCATGTACCCCCAACCAACCAAAAAATGGCAAATCAAAATCAAAGTAGAGCTTTATTTGCAGATAGGGTTTACATGCATAATCGTATCTATAACAAAATTCTCAATCATGATTGGTTGTCCGTGCGCCTATTTGTCACGTAATCTGCTCGCGATCACGTGGGTGTCCAATTACAGGTGTCCGATTTGAACTTTTTGTAATCAGACACCTGTAATTGGATACCCACGTGATTTTCACGTCAATTACACGCGCTTCAATGGTTTCCTTAGCAAAGTTTTCTACAGTTTTCAAAACTTAGGAAAAGTGCTACAGACGTTTTCGCTCAAAAGACATTTTTAATTTCGAAATTTGTTATAGATACAATTAATTAGTAACTGGACTGTGTGGAGTACAATTCAGGGAGTAATCGTGCTCGTAATTTCAAATCGGCCTCGCCCTTGTCCGATTTTGAAATTACTCACTTGATTACCGGTACTCCCTGAATTGTACTCCACTCGGTCCAATTACTATTACTAATCATCTACTCAATCAAAATCACCAAACTGAACTAATTGGGCAACAACGAAATAACATTATAAACACAACATGCATATCACTACATGTACATCTGAGTATCAAACAGCAAATCCTGCCTCAATGAAAAATGACCGAATGAAAGAAAGGATAAAGAAAATTTGCTTAAGCTTGAATATCATTCATGGTAAAACCAGTGTTAAAGTTTAATAATATTATTATTCATGCTCTGACATCTTAATTTAGCTTTGCAGTCATTTTATTGGCAATAGCTTTAGCATTCTTCAACCAAATTAACCTGGAAATTCACACAAGCATTTCACCAAACTGAATACATTGTAAAATGTACTAACAAAATGATGAAATCTCCATTCTTTGTAATTACAATATGCAAATATCCACATAGAAAGTTGTCAAACGTCAGTTTAGCAAATCCTATTTGATTCAGCTTAAAATGGTTTATTAATAATTGACCTTTCTTGGTTTCCAACAACAGAAGAAGAAATTTTAGCTGTCTATGAAGCAGCTACATGTATGCCAACTAACACAGAGAGAACTTCAAAACTTGTTAAGTTTACTTTAAGACGCGAGGTTATAAGTTGACGACAAAAATCAACAGAAAACCATTTGTTAACAATATACAACTTCTAACAACCTCCAAAAAGTGACTCACAGGTTATTGTTTAGAGATAAGCAAAATTAAAGTGTAATTTATAAAATGTCTCACAGCATGGCTTCTTCCTATTAAAAATAGGCTTATCTCACTATGGCAACTTGATAATTTTCCTAGTAAAGTCACTTATTGCAAGTTGGCAATTCACTTTGGCCAGTGTAAATGCTTGCAGCAAAAGTTGTGAAGACTGAACTAAACTAATCTTTTTGATAGATCGACAAATCAACCCCTTTTTTCCGCTGTGTTTACCATTTTTTATTATATGACTTGGGTTTGTAGCCGATCTAACGCGTGCTCTCATTGGCTAATACTAGGGCATTATTCTCCCGTAACGCCCACGGGCTGATTACGGGCCTGCAAAAGCCAAGCAAAAAGCCATGTAGTAAACAACTTATTAACCTCGAACGTTCGGTCTTTACGGGAAAATCTCAAACCTCGGCCTTGCCGTATTGACCTCGCTATCGATAGCTAGTTTGCCGTAGCTAGTTTGACATATAAACAGCAAAGAAGTGTCTGCTTATTTTTTGTTTGCAAATTTTTTTCTCCTAGAGCGACTTTCCTACTATTACTCCATATTTTTTAAATCCTATTTCTTAAGCATTCTGTAACTTTTCACTGAAATTGAATATGGCAAATCGCAGACACGGTTTCAATGCTTTGGGTCCAGAAACTGAGGGACATTTTAATTAAATGACCAAAAAACACATTTGCTTTGACTTGTACATGTAGCTTTCAAAAGATGATTTGGATGCTCACATTTAGAGATTGTAAAAAATCCAGCAATTCATTTCAAAATTCTTGGTATAGTTGACAGCCAGCTCTATAAGCTTTGATTTGATGTAGGGGTTTAGGTATCTACAGTTAAAAGCAGACACACTACATCACTTGAATGCAAGACACCTCTAAAGGTATACAGTAACCTTGAGATATCAAGAGGGTTAAGTGTTGGCTACCTCACCCACAAGTTAACTCTTCTATACAAAGTCATGTACATGCAAGGTAACTCCCAGTGGGAGGGGGACACCTATGTAAAAGAAGTGGGGGTACTGGTTGTTTACTATATTGGTGCATTTTATTCCAGCGGCACTTAGGGTGGTAGAATGCAAATGCAATATTTTACAGAGCTTGACACAATAATTCGTAAAGTTTTGTTTTTACACAAATTTTTGTTGCTCACAATTTCTGTTTGAGCTCCAATTGCGACACTGACTCTTGTACCTTGTACAGAGACCAAACTTTATTTCAGAACTAATGTTGATATACTTTATTGTATAGACTCTATACAAAAATGGCTTCCTTGATATTATTCTTTTGTTCGTATTTAAAATAGCCTCACTAACCTCGTTTTGGAGACAAAAATTGTAAAGAATTTGTTATCCTGAGCGAGGTTAGTGAGGCTATTTTGAATATGAACAAAAGAATAATTTAAAGGTAGCCATTTTTGCATAAGGTCTATAATTTCAAAGCTTCTCACAGTTTCAAAGACAAAAACATGAAGACTTATTGTGACTCAGCCTCAATTCTGGGTGCAAATATAAATAAACAATACAACTTTATAAACTTGCCATCATAAAGTTTACGTAAATGGGTTATTTGCACTAGTGACCTGAACTGCCGGTTAGTTAATATTTATTTTTGCACAAATATTGAAATTAATGGTAGATCTGATACATCACACCTAATTGTACAACATCTGATAGTTAAACATTTGAAAGCACGGCACATATCACTTAAGAACAGAGCATAAATTCTTAGATGAAGATGAACTTTGTATGAGATTATTATCACTGATGCTTCTTTTGAGCCACTGATGTTCAGTTCTTTAGGATTTGCCACTTTAGAAACTAAGAAATTTTGGGTCTTTCTGTAAGTACTGGATACATGAATTGCATGTTTGTACATGCATGTACCTTATTCTTTGTATTTTACAATAGTGTTGTATCTTGTCTGTTATTTTCTTTTGTCTTATGTCATCCATGACTATTACCTACATTTGGAGTGAATATTATTTCCCAGTGACTTGTGGGTAATAATTACTGGGGACGACATAGTTTCTCTTTAGTTTGATCCCCAGTAATAGTCCCTCAAGCAACTGCAACATGAGCCTTGGTTCCAATTTCTTCTCCTTTTAAAAGTGGCAATATCACAATGAAGATTTCTGGTAACATCAGTGAAATTTTCGGAGAAAAATGGATGAACTTTGGTGACCTTAAGGTGCATTTCTTTACACATCACTGAATTTGGTTGTAACTTTGAGCCATTTGAAGTAAAGTTTCATCAGATACATTCAGTATTCATTATTTTCCTGGTAAAAATTATTTCTATAAATGCTAATTATTATATTATGCTTTATTGTTGTTAGATGCAAAGAATAGAACTGAAGATCAAGACCAATTTGCTGTGGAATCAGCTGCAGAAAATAAAATGATCAAGTCTTCAGTGCAGCTGGATGATCTGAGTGCTGGTATTTCATTTCACGAGAGTAAAGCAAGGGCTGATGAAAAGCTCATTAACTCAAAGAGGAAAGAAAAGATCACTGTGAAACTGACCAGAAATGTTACACTCCTACAGGGAGTCTCACTTATTGTTGGTGTTATGATTGGTTCTGGAATTTTTGTCACCCCACGTTATGTCCTTCTACACTCTGGCTCTGTGGGAATGACACTGATAGTATGGATTGCATCTGGTGTGATGGCAACACTTGGAGCTTTGTGCTACTGTGAATTAGGAACACTGATTCAACGTTCTGGTGGTGAGCTAACATACATCCGTGAGGCTCTTGGCCTTTTACCTGGTTTTCTAGTTAGCTGGACAATGGTCTTGATTTTAAAACCAGCCTCGGTAGCTATCATCACACTAAGTCTTGCCTCCTATGCTATCCAGCCATTTTTAAGCGACAGCAGCAATGAACCCAAAGTCCTTATTAAATGCATTGCAATAATTTTCATCGTTTTGATCACATCTGTCAACTGTGTGAGTTCTCACTGGGCAGGTCAGATGCAAATTGTTTTCATGATTATGAAGTTGCTTGCAATTGGGATAATAGTCTCCATTGGTGCCACCAGAATTGCCATGGGAAAGTATGAAAATTTTGGGTCTCCCTTTAAAGGGACTAACCAGAATGTTGGAGAAATTGCACATGCTTTTTTCAGTGGCTTGTGGGCATATGATGGTTGGAACCAACTGAACTATGTCACTGAGGAGCTACAGAATCCTCACAAGAATCTTCCTCGTGCAGTTATGATTGCTCTACCTCTTGTAACACTTTGCTATACACTGGTAAATGTAGCATATTTAAGTATCTTGACACCAGCAGAAGTGTTGTCTTCTAGTGCAGTTGCAGTGTCTATTGCTGAGAAAGTGCACCCCACCTTAGTTGCTGTCATGCCACTCTTTGTTGCTTGTTCTTGTTATGGTGCAGCTAATGGGTCCATTTTCACTAATGGGAGAGTCGTATGCTCTGCAGCCAAAGAAGGCCACATGCCTCGTTTTCTGGCCAACATCAGTGAACGTTTTGACACGCCATTACGTGCCATAATGTTCCCATCATTCATCTCCATCTGCTTGTTAGTGCTTGGTGATTTGGATTCTTTGCTAAGTTGTTTTAGTTTTGTGGCGTGGATTTTTCTTGGCTGCACATTCCTTTCGCTATTGGTTCTGCGCTGGAAGAGGCCCCATGAGCATCGTCCTTACAAAGTGTGGATTGGAATTCCTATTGTCATGCTGGTAGTGTCTTGCTATCTTATTATTGCGCCACTTTTGGCCAAACCTCAGTCGTCAGCAGTTGCACTGACATTTGTTTTGTCCGGTATCCCTGTGTATTTCTTCTTTGTCAAACGCAATACAGCACAGTGAATTCAACCTTTCCGTTTTACTGTAATGACGGACAATGTACAGTTCCTAATTCTGGCTTTAGAATTGTTACTTATCAGGCACTTTAAGTAGTGAAAATGTTAATGCGGTAAGGTTTGGCTCAGCAAAAAGTGGTCATTGGTGGTGTAACAATGGGATGGATCAATTTTGGGGGAAGAAAGTATCGGTAATAATCGTCTGTGATCCTACCAATGGAGTTCACTAAACATGTGATTACAACCCTCCCTTATAGGTAAGGAACAGAATGCAAGGGGAAACTTGAACTCTTAGGTCATTATCTACAAGCGCTATATCCGGCATGTTAGTTATAATATCGGTGGCCTTAAACATGTAAAGTTATGTATGGTTTTGCCACCCTCCAATGTTAGATACTTCCTGTTCATGGCCAGTTGTTCATCAAGCCTGTGTCCAATCTCTTACGCAGAGGAGCGTTGCGTGACGACCCAAATAACGGCTATGTAAGAGACTCTAGCTTCTGCCTGCAGTTTGTAGGTTATGGGCTGAATGGTAACGGTGGAGAATCGCGTAGCTTTGAATTTTGAAATACAAGTGCTAGTGCATCTTGCTCAATAAAAGTTCGTACCTCGAACAGTGAAAAAATTGTCACGCTTTATTTGAGTGATTATCTGACCAATCTATGTCAACTAGAAGGGAAATAAAAACAAAATATTTGAAATACTTTTTAGGTTCTATTTTCAAGTGGCAACCAAGACAGTGCATCTTTTACAGTCTTAAATATGGCTAATAAGAAAACATTTGGAAATACAATTGACATACAATTGATATAAATAAAATGTATGGTAAAAACATATACAAAATGAAGCGAAAGTAAACTACGACGTTTCGAAGTCATCTTGACTCATTATGATGTAAAGAAACCAAACGGTCGAGATGTTACATTGTAACTGATAACGAAAGGCGTAAGAAACTATCATTCATGATTATTAAATGTAACGTGGCCTAATTAACTTATTAAAGAACTTTTTAATTAGACCTTGCTACACTTTAAATTCTTACACTCTTCGCACTATGAATGAACATGTCGACAGTTAGTTTCTTTTCTCTACTTGATAATGAGTCAAGATGACTTTGAAACGTCGTAGTTTACTTTCGCTTCTTTTTGTAATCAATTAAATATGACTGATTCAGGAAAGGCCGATATGTGTGTTCATCAGAAGCATATCACCTGTGACATGCTTCTGGTGTTCATTGAATAATAATTCTCGTCACGGTCTGAAAAGTAACCTTACACGAAGCTTTCGACCGTATCTTACAGCAGAGCGGCAAATGAGCTCCGTATTGTGGCTTCATTGCCTGGTTTCAAACCGTGAGGGTCTAGGTACGAGTCTGTAAATTATGGGATTAGCAACTATTGATTCACATAGTCAGGAAGAGCACACCGAGATTCACAAGATTCCTAAGTTTGGTGTTAATCAGGCTAGTTTTGACCGAGATACAGCGATTTAAAAACGTCAAAATTTACAAAGAAATGTATGGCATCCGGACGCCGTGTCGGACAGCGTCCGGATTGCCATACATTTCTTTGTAAATTTTGACATTTTCAAATGGCTGTATCTCAGTGAAAACTAGCCTGATTAACACCAAACTTGGGAATCTTGTGAATCTCGGTAAGCTCTTTCAGACAATGTGAATCAATAGTTGCTAATCCCATAATTTACAGACTCGTACCTAGACCCTCACGGTTTGAAACTAGGCAATGTATATTACTTCATGCATACATTACTTCTAACGAACGCAGTCGAACGTTCAATTGAGTTCGATTGCTCGAGGTGCATTGTGTTCGACCATCGAACTTGATTGGTGTTCGATCGCGAATAAGTTCGATTGGTAACGTCGGGCAAAAAGTGTCCGTTGTCGAATGAAAACGCATCGTTGTGGACAGGTGAAAACAAAACGAAAACGCTAGTGTGGGCGAAAATATTTGGCTTCATTTTGGTTGTGACGAAGACGGACACTTTAAAAGCGCATTAGTGTGGTTGGGACCCTATTAGCGGAGCTCAGGCGGCCCGAAGGAACAGAACCATATGCATGCCCATGCAACTCTTCAACATGGCTAGCGGCATGGATCGCGGGCGCGTGCGCCCTACGATGACGACGACGACGAAAAAACATGACGGCCATACTGTAGCTTCTACCAAGTCCTGGTTTACATCGTACATCTTCGGTATTGGACATGCATGTTATGGGGGCTCAAGCTAGGTTAGCTTAAAGCAGTTAACCCTGACCCAGTGTTAAAAGTTAACCGAAGTATAAATTTTTATTGTCTAAAAGTGTTTTTCACTGCTTATGTTTTGTGTAGTTTTAGGTTATTCAAACCCAAAAGAGAGGGCCAAACAATATCAACAGAAGTTACAAAACTCAAATCAAAATTCTCGTTTATCTTGGGTTAGCTTGATCGGGCCTTGAACAACCCCGCCCAGGAGCTAAGCTTTTAGACTTGGCTAAATCTATATATTAGTTTTTTATAGTTTTTTAAAGTTTTGTTACAGTTTATTTGAAGATTTAAAAGAAAATTTCTATCGTTTTTTGGGGAATTACATTTGTCGGCCGCCATGCTCGTCGTGTATGACACAGTACAGACTTGCACCCTAGAATGGCTTTTTTTTGGTCGCAAATGTAGGATTAAGCGCTATTGCTCGCCCATGGGCATGGGTAATTGATAATGATAATGGACCTGAATTGACGCGTTCAATTCAAATCACGATGTACAAGTACTATAATTTATCCATCCAACCCAGGAAAGTCAACCGAAAATTAGGAGTGTTGTCAGAACGGTCCGAGCGTTTATTGAAGGAGCATTGATGAACTTTCTTCAGCTTAGCTTCCAAATAACTGAATTGCATGCAGGGAGGCCCTCAGAAATGTTTTCTTGGCTATTGACCTTGATATACTTTCAAAAATATTTGAGAGGGTCCTGGAAAATCGGATGTGTATTGAATATATAATGCAGAGATTGATGAACATCACCCAATCGATCTCTTATGGCAGTTTTAAGTGTCTAATCACTTCACCATTATTCATTAAATTCACTACTCACCCAAACACAAGAGTCGCGAGATCAGAACGGTGCTACAGCTGATCAGGGTAGGCTCACGGAAATGTCACGCAATGTACATCAAATGGCTATATTAGTCGATTACTATGAATCACGCCAGGTAGTAGTTTCCGGTTCCACGCAGTAGCTCGCACGTGTACATGTGCTTTACATACATACAAACCTACATCCATACTTTATTCCATAAGTAGGTTAAAAATAAGGCAGCCATGGGCTGATGTTGACCTCCTTTGAACTACATCGTGAAAAACGTTGTTAACGAAATAACTTTAAGTGGTTTACGCAGGAGACACTGAGTGCAATATTAAAAATTATTGTGCCAAGTATAAATTAGCATACGACCCTTACAGTCGTTACGACTCTTCCCGAGATCTTATATTTAGAACAGAGACAATGTTTCCCAATCTATAGCAATATTCAGAATATTTAAGAACAATTATAAAATATAGGTGCGTTTCTGTAGTGAGCTTATTGCGTATTCTCTGACGACCCTCTCGGACCGACCAAAGCAACATTTTATTTCGGTGACGAAGTAGCCTTGGAAACGACAGTGGCAAATAGAAAAATTACATCAATCTAGGGCTGAGACGTAAACGAGTTTAACTTGGCCGAACATCAAATAACACGTGCGCAGTCACAAGAGACTCGTAACAACTATATTTGCTACATTTCATATTCCAATGCGGCCCTGCGGTTGGCCGCTGACAAGTCACATGTGTGACATATGGCAGGTTGAGGGTATACACGGTTTTCATTGTGAAACTGTTTTTAGGACTTTTTGGGTTATCCGTCTTATATTTTTCTGGTTTGGTCTAGAAATTTCAGAAATACTTCACTCGATTCTAAATGGAGGCAAAAAAAAATAACGTTATTTTCCTCGCAAGACTTTCGCATTTGCCAAACAAATATGAAGTCTGCACAAAAAGTTACTCACAGAGACACTTTGTTACTATATTGTTCACAGTTTCGTAACAAAGCTAGAAAAACACAAAGGATGCCCCTCGCCAGGGAATAGTCATGGGACCATGTACAACCGGTTTTTCCTGTAGTAAACGCGAAGAGCCATGCGCAAATTTCCGTGTCATAGCAACAAACGATGGCTGACCGGTTTGATCGTGTCTAGCGAAAAGAAACTCCTTACAACCTCCCCCAGAGTAGACACGTTCATGCGCCATTGAATGGCCGTTGAGTCCACTTTTCTTGCTACCGTATTTACCTGCACTCTTCGGATTAGTAACCGCCATTTCATAGTTCCTAGTGACTTTTCATAGTGTTTAAGTTGGGTTTCGGAAGCAAAGGATTTGAAGAGTCTGACCGTAGTTCCTTTTCTTGCTCAGAGACTTTTCCCAGTCGATTAGGAGCCAAGACAAAATCGAGCGCACGATTGTGGAGGAAGGCAGGGGATGTGATTTGGCCGTGTTGTTTACAGCAATGGACGGCACTTTCACTCTCTTTGTTCGCCTGACCTAGCGTTTGTTATTACACCAACCTATAAGAAGACAGCCATTTGCGTGGTTCAGACGGGAAACGGTCCAGCTTTTCCAGGATGTGACTTGTAGTGAGCGGAGCAATGGAATTCTTGAAGTACTCCGTTTATTGTTGTGTTGCGCCAATGTATTGGACTACCTATCCGCTTTGAATGTTTCGTTCTTGATTTCTTATAACGTTCAATTCAACGTTATGGAGAGTGAAGCGGATGAATTTCCGAAAGAAGAACCCACAAAGCCACAGAAACACGTACAATTTGAGCTTAGTAATGATGAGGATGAATCAAAATTCATTGAACCTTATGTACCTTTGGTCGACGGACCTCAAAAAGTTACTAGCAAAGGAGAAAACCGCGAGAAAACTGTAGGACTAGAGGCAGATGAGAAAGCAGTTGGAGCTAGTCCAGACGGTCGGTTCCTAAAATTTGACATTGAAGTTGGAAGAGGCTCGTTCAAAACAGTTTACAAAGGTTTGGATACAGAAACAGGGGTAGCTGTGGCATGGTGCGAACTCCAGGTTAGCAGTTCTTGAAATTTGCTCATTTCACTATTGCTCTCTAGTTAACTTTTCAAGGAAAGGCTAAGAGTGGTCAGTACTAACTTGATGTTGTACAATTTTTTTTCTTTTTAGGATAAATACTCGAAGGCTGAGCGAGCGAGGTTCAAAGAAGAAGCCGAAATGCTGAAGCAATTACAACACCCGAATATCGTGAAATTCCACGACTCGTGGGAAACAAGAATTCCGTTCAAAGATAAGAAAAGGGTTATTTTAGTGACGGAGCTCATGACTTCAGGGACACTGAAAACGTAAGTAGCAAGTTTAGACTAAAAGATCGGTCGCCATTTTCTTGCCACGAATTCATACGAGTTGTGAATCTAAAGATTTGCATGAGAAGGAGGCAGGAAATTAAACGATGTGTCGAAACTGTCTTTCCATGTCGGTAAATTTTGAATGAATAGACAAACAAAGGCACGTTGTTTTACTTGTACTGACTTAAAAGTTAGTTCCAAATTCTAATTTTCTCCCATTTTATAAAGTGAAAGCTTTGTAATTTCGTCGACCGCTTTAATATTTCCTGACCTTACGCTATTCGCAGTTGTTTCCTGGGTTGTTCTATGCATTTGTTACACTCTTTCTTAGAAGGATCTACAGTTCTTTCGATCAGTAGTTGCGTTAGTGAATTTTTAATAGTTTCCTTGCTACGAATGTTTTTGAATTTTTTTTCCTAGATTAGTTTTAATTGTTTTCTCTTGTGCCAGAAAAAATCTTAAGTGGCAAGCTTCGTGGAGCTATTGAGAGCTGAATATATTTCCAGCAGCGAAGAATCGTTGTGTTATCTAGTAAATACGATTCACAACATGGTTCTGTCACTGGCAATTTAACCTCTGAGATGTTCATTGCAAGAAGTATGTTCTTGTAACCCACTTTTTGCCCGTAATTTAATGGTGTTATGGCTCTTATCATGTTTACGTTATCGTTGTTTCTTGTTTTATTTTTGCCTTCCATGGAACTGGGTATTTCGTTTTGTGTCAGTGGTACTTACCAAAACACAGCAGGCTTAAATTCATAGTTGCTATAAGTTAAATGGTATCTCTGACATTCATTTTACCACAATAATTTAAAGGCATTTGCACATAGCAAATCATCACTAATCGTCTATCGCAGAGCAAGTAGCTCCTTATTTCAGTGTTACCTTCATACCTAAAAAATACAGGCAATAAAATATTGCACAAAATATATTGTTGTAGTTGAATGTTCTTGGAGTGAATCATATGGAAAACTTACTATCATTACAACTGTTGATGGCGTATTAAGCCGTTTGTTCTTTTCCAAAATCTAGTTTTGTTACCTTGCCATTTTATTAGATACTGGAGAAACAGTTTCACCTCCCACATTTTTTCCTTTTTTGCTTTGTCTGTCTTACAGTAAATTTTGATCTCAGTGGGGTCAGTCATGAATTTAGTCTTTCATGATATGAATATGTAGGACAGGCAGGGATGACAGGTGCAGGGATGTATACCATTTAAATGTAATGCTAAAATTATTTGATACAAATGTTAAGTCAGAAGGTTGATGCACTATTTTGATTGTCCACAAGAAAACGTCCACATCTTTAATTAGAAATACTTAAATATGCTTCTGAGTGGACATGCACAATTTAGAGATACTCAAAACTTATGTAATATACCTTTTGTCTCTGAAATATGTAGTTCTCCAAGTTTTAATTTTCAACTTCTGGACGTCAACAGATATCTGAAGCGCTTTAAGGGAGTGAAGGAGAAAATACTAAAGAGTTGGTGTCGGCAGATTCTCAAAGGCTTACTCTTTCTTCATACAAGGACTCCTCCTATCATTCATCGTGACCTCAAGTGCGACAATATTTTTATCAATGGCACAACTGGCCTGGTAAAAATTGGAGATTTGGGGCTTGCAACCTTAAAGAAATCCTCCTTTGCTAAAAGTGTAATAGGTAAGAGACATCCTTTCTAGATAATTATCTGGCGACTCCATCCTAATTTTACAGTGGTCACCTACACAGTAGTATATAGTAGTTACATGCAAAAAATGTACCTTCCAAGAGGACTGACTACTGCCCAAATTATATTTATAATAACTGAAAACCTTAAAATATTATAGCAGTATAGAGCGGTTGTCAACTGTGTGCCGTAAAACCAAAACCAAACCAATTACTTAATAATTAGATTACTCAGCCAGTCTTAACCATAGTGTAACCAGAACCAAAGTAACTACCGAAATTACTTCAACACTCAATTTTAAACTGCTCTAAGCAGGGCTTTTGGTATTTCACGTGAACAGGGAGCCGCAAATTTTAAGTAAATCCGTGAAATCCTGCGAAATTCACAAAAACACGCAAAATACTCCGAAATTCACTAAAAATCGTACCAAATACATGTCGGCATAACATATTTGAAACTTCTCTTGGCTATTGGAGCTGTATACTTGCTGTAAACTTGCAGATTTGTGGCAAAACCTCATCACTGCAACGAGTAAACAACATTCAAAAACTACCAGGCATTCTTGAAAAGAGCGAATGATGTTCTCCAAAAGTGGGGTCATGGTCCCAGGCATTCCTAGTGTAGACCGTGGAAACTTGGGACAAGAGTATGACAGCTTTCATGCGCTTATATCCTGACCAACATAATTTACAGAGTGCTGTGTTTCATGAGGAACATTTTGGAAAGGGTTGCGCTTTAAACATTCATCTCGCATACAAAAATGTCAATCGTTTTTGGAACGGATCAGTCCACGAATAATATTGCCTAAAAGCCTGTCAAAAAAGCAAAGTTCATGCTCGTTCTCACAAGATAACAAATGAGCCATGTAGGAGTTTGTACTACGAAACTTCAAAGAACATGCAATATGAACAGCAAATATCCAAGTGTAACTCTTGTGTGTTAAATAACCTGATCATTTTATTTGTTTTTATCGTGTTCAATAAGCTTACTTGTAACATACAAAGTGATATTTTAGCTTTCCGGCGAAATTTGCCAAGAAATTTGCCAAGAAAATTCCCACAAAATCGGCCGTTTTTTCTGCAAATTTGTGTCTGAAAATCCAGCAGCATTTGCGTTTTTCCAGGACCTACCAGAAACCCTAAGTTATATTTTATGTTATAAGTTATAACTATGAGTTGTATGTCACTGAAAAAGGGCTATGCCCGAAACGTCTGTGACCTTGCATCAACCAGGAAGAACAATTTATTTGATACTGCTCATCCTAAACATTTAAAGCGGTGCAGAGCCCCATACCCATAGAAACCTGTGAATCGCTTTCTTATGGTAAAAATTTGACAGCACTCGCCGTTCAGGTGAGTGACTTTCAAAATCCACTCGCCCAGAAATATGCTACCCCTCCCCAAAAAATCTCCAACGATTTACAAACCCTACTTATTTCGGTACCTCGTAATCTTGCCACTTTTTCACAGTCGGGCTTTCTTGTCCTGGTCAATTTACGAGAAGCCTCCTTAAGATCGTGGACCAATTTTACTGGTGTATTCTCGTTTTTATCATCAGCTTTTGACATTCCTTGGAATTTTTTTCACAATTCTGTAGTTTTAACTAAAAACAGCTTAATGAACAGCTAGCAATACCAAATTTGCATATATCCATAGAGTCGAGACAGTCAAAAATTACCGTTAAAATACAACCCTCTGCCCAGCTGTGCACTCGTCTGGTAAGTCGCATTTGTCACACAGGCGCAGTCGCTAATGTTGATTTCAAGCTGTGCCGTAGTCTGGCAGATGGAAACAAGCTGCGTTGGAAAGTTGAAAGCTCCAGTAGTGAAGCAAAAATCGTTTGAATTGGCATGTCCCCTTGGTGTCCATATGTTAACTGGGTTCACTGTATGTGGAAATTTTTGTGGGGAAGGTGGAAAAATGCGTTGAGTATGTGGAAAACACACTGGATTATGTGGAAATTTCAACAGTTAACAAAACTGAATCATAAAGCCTTTCCAATACACTAAACAACAGTGAAATGAAAAGCACTTCAAACAATAAACTTATTAAATATCATGCCCACCAACTTTGACATAAACTTGATCTGTTTCTAGTATTTGTTGACAGATATTTCTTCAAAGGTTTTCCATGGAATTTTGCATGAAAGATTCGTCACTGTGTTCCTGGAACATCTGTAGCTTAGTAACCAGGCATTATATACAGGGTTCGTACGGGTCCTGGAAAACCTGGAAAGTCCTAGAATTTTATTGTGGCATTTTCCAGGACTGGAAAGTCCTGGAAAAAGGCCACTGGTCCTGGAAAGTTCTGGAAATTTGTTAAACTCGGCTAAAAAATATGAAGTGTATGAAAGGCAGTAAGGAGAATTAACATCGAGATCATAGAAGTGTAGGGGTTAATGTGAATTTTAGAGCCCTTGAAAAATCAATCTGAGTCCTTGAAAAGTCCTGGAAAAGTCCTGGAAATTTGTTTCTGATAAAGGGTACGAACCCTGTATATAAGAAGAAGAAAACCAGTTTCCAGGCTCTTTGCTTAAAGTAGGTTGGAACACCTGGAGGTTAAAATTTTGTCATGAACAATATGACGTGTTAGGAGCCAAACTACTTCAAAATAATCAGTCTCATCTGAATTTTTACCTCTGAAAATGATAAGCAGCTGCTTTATTACTTATGTGAAACAATTTTTCTGTTTTGTGCTGAGAAAAGCTTTAATTATGTGGAGGATGCAGATGTCAGATTCCCTGATTTTATATTCAGTTTAACAGAAATTGAAATTGCTTTTGCAATGAAATTGTTCTTACTTTTAAGCTGAATAGTTCAGCCATTCTGGTTTGAAACTAACATCTTGAATCTCATCAGGTACTCCTGAGTTTATGGCTCCAGAAATGTATGAAGAGCATTATGACGAGTCTGTTGATGTCTATGCCTTTGGGATGTGCATGCTGGAGATGACTACACTAGAGTATCCCTATATGGAATGTCAAAACCCAGCCCAGATCTATCGCAGAGTTGTCAGTGTAAGTTAGTTTTTTTAAAATTAATCAGTGTCTATTCCCCCATCCTTTTCCTGTTATAAGTGTTTTTGTTATGTTATTTTGTACAAATGAATGAAATGGTACCTAACCCCTCCCACCCTTTTTTGCTTAAACAAATCTACTTGTTATTCAAATTATTCTGTCAAAACATTTTTGGGTTCTGGTAGATCTTAGTGGCCTGGCTGACTACCAAGTGTGGAAATTTAGTTGCCACTTAATCAAATCCAGTCTTAATGGTGACCAGCTGGTGACCCCGCTGGTCACAACATTGAGCTCAGGAAGGGTTAACCCTGTTGTGGACTACCATTGCATTCACGAAGGGAGAACATGTGGAAATACTCCTAGTAGATTTACATTTATGCTGTCAAAACTCTGATAAGATTAGCCCTCTGCATACCTCGCTTTCTCATCTTAAATTAATGATAATTTGTAATAAACAGGGTATCAAACCAGAGTGCTTGGATAAAGTTGGTTCAAAGGAAATTAGACAGATCATTGAAGGCTGCACAAAAGCCAAGATTGATGAGAGGTATTTTTGAAGTTTTATCTTCTGGGTTACACTTATGTCCAAGGTCAAGTGTGAGATTCTTATTTTCAACGACAGTTTTGACAGGAAAATTGCCTGTTGAACAAAATCTGTTTCAAAAGAACCAATTATGTGAATTAAGGTTACTGTGGAGCTTTGGAGGTGTTTTAACCAAAAAAAGATATGCGGTCAGTTAAAGAAGTGGATATGGTTACTGGTGGTATAGAATACATGTAGCATGAAAATGCAAATGAAAAGAGAGCGTGATGTGCTACCAAAAAATGAGAATGCAAGAAGAGGTAGATTTAGGAGTTACCATACCATTTTCATACATGAAGCATTTGTTTTTCTTTCTTTTGTGTAGAGCCTTTGTTTCTGTTCGTTCAATGTCACATGGCTTTAAGTGTAGAAATTCTCCTAAACTTCAGTGTAGCTAATAGTATGTTGTTTCTACTATAGTCTGAAGAAAAGTGGTGTCTACTGTGTCAATATACATGAACCTCATAAGTGTTTTGTGTATGCAGCAGCTCTGTACATGTATGTTTAACCATAATGCCTTTCAGTCCAGCAACATTAATTGAAATAATATCTGTCGATGACATATGCAAATGGTTATAAGTTGAGTAACATTTTTCAGATACACTATCAAAGTTATATTGAACCACCCATTCTTTCAAGAAGACTGTGGAGTGAAGGTCAACCTAGTTGAGGCAGAGCCAGGAGTTGAAAGTGACACTATTAAGCCTGTTGATACAGTCAAGCTGTTACTTCAACTTGAGGACCCCAAGAAGCGCAAAGATAAACATAAGGAGAATGAGGGAATCCAGTTTGATTTTAACCTTGGCACTGACCAGCCAGAGAAAGTCACACTAGAACTGGTAAGTAATCCTTGTGAAGCACAACAGATAGTATTAATTCATAGTTTTGTTTAACAGCTTGAAACAGGTAGGTGTTTTCACTGTGATATGCACTCAAGGCGAAAATATAACTTTGTATTTTTTTGGGGGGTATTAACCCTCTTTCAATCAGCTTTCCACTGAAGTGGAAAAAGAAAACAATTTTAAGTTTTGCCTAGTATGCATATGTATTCTCCTTTAGTATTATTTTGTCATCACTGACGGTTATTTCAATTCAAAGGTTGTTTTTGCCACTTGAAGATTGCCAAGTGAGCTGACTTTTAGAGGTATCAAAGGCCTAAAAGGCTTATTTTTTCAATGTGTAAATTGCAAAACTACAGCACACATCTGTCTAAACTAGAATTTAATTTTTAACAAAACTTAACAGTGGAACAGAGAATTAACACAAGTTGAACAACAGGCTTTGAAAGGAAGGAGGGACTTAATAGTTAAACTCATCTGAAAAGGACTTGAAAGTGGAGTAGAATGTGCTCTGAACATGCAACTTGAAATTTTGCATTGACTCCAGTTAAACAGAGGTACGTGAATATGAATATTTGTTCAGCTACGATTTTCAGTGATGTGTTTTGCCACAATGTTGGTTCTGAGCTGTGATAGTAGTTATCAAAAAATTTGACTCTATAGTAATGCTTATCTGTTAAATGAGTTAAAATGGATGGAGAGCTTAAAACAGTTTGAAAAAATGTCATGACCTTCCGAGCATTCTAATGGCTTGCAAAGCCATTATATCAGAAGGCTCAAGCAGTAAGCCTGGAAACATCAGTAACTTCCTTTGCAAGTTTTAAAGGCTTAAAAATCTTTAAGCTTGAAGTATTAATATCCATCTGTTTGAATTGGGAAGCCTTCAGTTTTGCTGTTGGATATCAGCAGAAGTGGAAAATATTGGCTAAAAAACTTTAAGTGCTGGCTTCTTAGCTTCTTGAGTTGTAATTTTATGAACTGACCATTTCCAGGGTGAAATAATGTCTCTGGTGTGTGATAGACGTAGTTTGAGAGTTGCTATGGAAATGAAATATTTCCCATTGCTTTAAAAGACATTGTTGTTCATGCTTGAAAAAATTGTCAACATGACATCAGTTTGATGGATTCCAAAGGCGGAGAATTTTGGGCTATGGATTTATGCACACCTCTGTTGCCGTCTCCAATGAACCTAGAACCTAGCGTAGGCTGTGGATCCTTTGCTATGCCTTGAGCCTTAAACTGTAATATCTTCTTTTCATGGCAGAAGATCCCTTCCCAATTTTTGTGAAATTGCAGCAACATTTTCAAGTTTACGGCTATTCCACTAATACTGCAAAATTTGTTTAGTACTCCCAGCAACTTCTTAGTCTGCTCTGCTATTATAACTTCCAACACAGACTTGGCAGAGTAGTGATATTGATGACTTCTCATTGACCAACTTCCATCAGCTATGATGTTAATGGCTGCAGGTGAAACAGATGAGGACCTACCGTCCTCGTCTGTTTCACCTGCAGCCACTTAAAGCTTAGATCATGTAGGTGGTGTGGCTTTTTTCCATACAATTCAGATCTGTTGTTTGACAGTTCTTTTGTCTGGTGGTGGAATGTCAAGAACAGAGAGGATCTAGTTCATATTAGCATGTCCACCAGCACCATAAAACCCCACACAGTGCAGTGATGTTCATGTTGTGTCACACTTAATCAATTAGACCTTTTGATTTGGGTTGAGTTTCCATGCTCCTGAACTGGATAACACAGCCCTTTTGCTCAACTTAGTTGGTCCATACAAGACTCCCATCACATGGGCAAATTGACTCATGGTCAAGGATACTTTTGAGGGATTTAACAAGGTGGCTTATGTTAACAATTCTGTTCGCTTTTAAGTTTGAAAACTGAAAGTGTTTTCTTCTGGTTCTTTGAACTAGATTTTCTGATCTCACTTGACAACCCCTCACTTTGTGAAATTAAATTTTCTTGCACTCATCTTAACACCTTTATTTCCCCTGTTCTTTTGGAGTTTTCCAGTTTGGCAATATCTTTTCCCTTTGTCTGACATTGTATATGGAATACTCTGGTTAGCATAAATCTAAACAATTCCAATCGCTCCGGCTGATAATTCTCAATAACAGGTAAAGAATAGGCAATTCATTTTATTAACCATCCTCTTGCATCTTCAGAAACTTCAGAAAAAAAATTAAACCCAGTGATCAATGCCTATGTTATTGATGAAATGTATGACAAGTTTGTGCCACATAACTCCAATCACTTGGAGAATATTTTAAGGGATCAATATTTCACTTGTTGTCGGTATTTGTGGTTGCACTTTGTGCATATTCTTTACATAAATGCATACTGATGAGTATATATACTGTCCAGTCCACCACTACGTTATTGGTATTGTTTGTACATTAATGTCATGATTTTGTTTTGTATTTCAGTTATGACATAACATAGTTGTGCTGTGAGACAATGTAGTAGTGCAGACTAGCACTGAGATGACATGTTGATAAATAGGCCCTTTGCAGCTAAGCCGTCACGTGACCTACTTTTCATAAAATTATGGGCTATAACTTAACAAATGCCAGAAATGGAAAAAGCATGTCGAGAATATCAAAACGGCCAAATTTGAGGCCCCCATCATTAAAAGATGAGATTTTATGACAGTCTGAATTTTTAAAAAAATAAGGAGGTTTGTATGGAAAATGTTGCTGGAGAGCAAGACCTTGCTCTCCAGCAACATTTCCCATACAAAACTTCTAAATTTTCCGAAAATTCAAACTGTCGTATAAACTTACTCTTTCATTCCAGGGGGCCCAAACTTGGCCATTTTGGTATTTTCGATGCGCTCTTTCCATTTCTGGCATTTTTTAACTTATAGCCCATAATATAAAAATTTTCTAGGAAAAATTTGGTCACGTGACCCCAGCTGCAAAGGGCCTATTGCATAGCATTACTGCTTGTTTCTTCTTTGTAATACGTCTACTCTGCTGACTAGAAAATATGAACCTAATTAAACTCAGTTAGTTGTCAAGGTGTTGATTAACAGAGAACCACTTTTAGAGCAGGTCACCAAAATGGAACAAGAAGGCTGTTTTGCACCCATGTTTCCTTATTCATCATGCAGCTGTCACCAGAACCATGGAATAATGCATCTATCATTGTTACACCCAAAGGGGGACCTCGGGCATATGTGGGGCATTTTACTTTGATTGCCTTCCTTATTCACAGGAATTTGAAGACTCTGGGCCTTAGCGTGGAGACATTTGATTATTTTGCAAGAGGGAATGGAACCAAATCTCTTTGCGGCCATCTTAAACTAGTTTTTGTAGAGAATAACATGTGGGGTGTCATGGTAAGCACTTATTTTCAACAAATAAAACAACTACTACTCACCGCCCTCGCTTTGTGGAGATTGCATGGATTTTTAATTGATAGTTTTGCCATTTGTCAGACAATCAGGTGTTGGAGTTGACATTGACAGCAATAAATTATGTCTTTCTTGTAATGACCAATTGCTATGCTATAGTGGGGATATTTGATCTTCTTTTACCCACTTTTTCGGGCCCTGTGATGGGAATTAAGACCAAAAATATATTCTGAAAAGTCAAATGTCCCACATATGCCCGGGTTCCCTCCCTTGGGCTAAACATTGACAGGTGTATAATGCTTAGAAATACTATTAAGTATCCTGGCTATTGTAGAGAGGTGGCAGTTGGAAGAGGTTCAACCATAATAATTGGAATGCTGTCTTGAGTGCCTTTCTCACTTTTAGTCAGTTGATTAAGTAAATGTATGACATTATATTTCGTTGTACACATGTAAATCAGAATTTGTGCTATGTACTTTTAAAATTGTATATTAAACTTGTGTGCCTTGCCAGGTTCGTCAAGGTTTTATTTATGATGAGGACCAAAAGGCAGTTACAAAGTCAATCAGGGACCGCATTGCTCAAGTAATGCTGAACCGGCGCAATGCCAAGCGTGAAGCCTCTGGTGAGGACAAAAAAGAAAAAGAGAAGCAAGATATCGATGAGCAGGTCACTAAAACAGAAGGAGAGGACAGCAATAAAGAACAGCAGCCACCTGAATTAGATAAGGAGAAAGACGACCAGGAAGAGATGGACTACAGTGAAGAACCTGAATCACCAGCTGAAATTTCAATGAATACACAGAACAGTTTCAGTGGTGGAAGACGCATTATTAATCCTCTGATGCAAAGGCTAGAGGGAATTGCAGAATGTGGAAGCAGTCCACATGCCACAATTGATGAGAGTACAGTTCCAGTCCCCCAAGATACTACTGAAAAGGTTTGATTTGTTTGAATTCCTTGAATTACAACAACGATACAAGCTTCATTACCAATATGAATGTGTTGATTAGGTAACAGTTTTCAATCTTGTGTTAAGTAATTTCAATCTGATACCCAGATTGTTTCTTAATCAGTCTTTGATAGAAACTAGAGCTCTTGATGATGTGATCTGTAGGAACACTTAGAGGTAAACAAACCCTGAGTTGAATGCATTTCCGACTGCCAGGCATTCAGCCCTTTCCTGGCTGCCTGGCTGTCATTTTTAGCCAAATTCTTAATCTATACTGACTGATTGCACATATTCTCCTGTGTTCCAGCTAAGTTTTTAGGACAAGGGGTCACACCATTTATCAGGCAGGTCCCCAAATATGGGCATTGCCCACCAGGTGCAGGGATTATGATGGAACAGGAAGAGCAGGGACGGAAATCACTCATTTCTGTAGGGAAGGGCCTAGGGGCACTCCCCTTGGAAATTTCAAGAACTTCGATGTTTCATGGTGCTGCTTTATGATAGCATTTTGGGAGAGATAAAAACATGAAAATCAGTTCAAATTAATAAACATCAAGTTACCGTTAAATACACTAACTCTTGTATAGTCATTTCTGGTTTGTCTTACTAAGATTAAGGTTGAGGCCTTCAGTTTGGTTCTTTGTAATACCTATTGTCTGTACCGGTAGTCTCATGATCACCACTGGGCTTCTGTGGTCCAAAACAATGTCAAATTTTTTATGTTCTCCTTTTAAACTGGCTCAGACAACATATAGAACAGGGCTGTTTTTTCTTGTGTCCATTTGATAATTCACTTGTCAATCTTCTTTCATTATAGACTTTTTCTGTACAAAATATATGGTGCAAAAAACTTAGAAGGTGTTTTGTGGGAACTACATTAAGTAGAAGAGGAAACTGCTGTCTGTATTAACAAAGGCTTGCATTAAATCATATGTGCAGAAATGATCGAAGAATTTGGAAGCTAACTGCCTTATTAACTTTTATTAAAAAAACTTTTTTTCTAAATAACTTGTGCGCATTTAATGTTTTACTTTCATTTTTGGGGAAATGTTTGATTTTGTAGCAATCTTATTGTTTATTTAAAAAGAAAAAAAAATTGACAAAAGTAGCCCTCTCAAGGTATTGTGTAACCTTGAAGTTCCCGCTTCGACCATGCCCAATGAAGTTGATCCTGAGTCAGTGCAAAAAAAAAGAGTCTTGGTTTCTGAATGGGGGGTGACTTCATGTCAGGAAGCACCAAATCCCGCTAGTTGATGTCACTATTGTTTAAATAGTGGTGAGGAGTTTTCATCAACAAAAAACATGCAAACCAAAGTTGGTGGAGCAATGTGGTCGTCATGCAAGCAAAATAAAAAACATGAAGCTTTGAGATCATTACAACTTCACGCCGCTTTAAATGTGTCTTTCTGAAATGGCCTATACCGCTGGATGTTGTAGCTTGAAGACTCAGTTTATTCCTTGGAGCATTGCTTTCGGTAGCATCCGAAAGCGTCTCGAATAATTTCGGTTTCATTCGGTTTGAAAAAGGTGGGATATTTTGGAAGGAGACCTCAAAGAGACTTCAAAAGACGGGAACAATACTGCAATTAAGGGACCATGGTCGAACTGACTTGTGAACATATCCTTTTGTTTGCGACGTATGAATGATTTTGAAGTAATCACCGCAGACATTTTATAGATTTGGCTTCTTCGCAACGTCTTTTCAAATTTTGTAAGCTTAAGCTTTTTTTTTTTTGAATACAGATCATATGGAGAGCTTTAAAAAGAGATCTTGAACGAGCTGTTTTGGTCACGGAACGGCAAAATTAGAATTTTTTTTCTTAGAGCGGCGGCCATCATTATTTTATGCGTAAACACGTTCCGATGCGTGGTGAATGCCCAGGTCACTTAATGGTTTGAACTTTTCCTTTGACCACAACTTTTTAATTGGACGCTTTCGAGGAGCTCTATAAAGGAGAGATTTAATTGAGGATTCTTTTCCTTTTGAAGCCAACTGAGTATTCGCTTCAAAGCCACCGGCACGTTTTATTCGGAGCAGTGTCGTGTTTCATGTTAATTAAGCTTATCTGTCCCTCCCAGAATATGTATTGGATGACTTTTTCTTTCTTTGCTCAATAAAGAAAGTTCAATTAATAATCCTTGATTTTTATTGTTTTAAAAAGTGAGTTTAGCCCCGCGCGTAAGTGGAAATTCCGACAATCGCGGCGCATAACTTGTTCGTTTTGATTCGAGTGAGTGCACTTCAACAAAGTGACTTCTTTATTATGTAAATACACCATTGCGGGACGCTCTATAAAAAGCAAACATTGATTTGCGACTTCACTTTGCCACAACTACTTGCATGAAGCGTGTGATTCTGCTTGTGCGATCTGCTCGTGTTTGTTGTTTTTTACGATGGAAGTGAATGTTGGCGATTCTGTTGAAGCTGTTGATCAGTTAAGCATTTGGGCGAAAGCCAAAGTTGTCCGCAAAGCGGACAATGCAGTTGTCGTGAATTTTCCTCCATGGAAAGCCAAATGGGATCGGGAGATGTGCGACCCTTCCGAAATCAGAGAACAAACACCAGAAGAAAGAAAAAAAAGATCAAGAAATAAAAATGTTTAACGCAAAGGTCGCACTGCCACACGCAACAAGTTTTGCAACTGCTGTTTTGGACCGAGGTAAATATTACTAAGGTAAATATACTCCACGGTCATAAATTCAATTCACGTGCCCTTCCGTGTTTACTTTTTGAAAAAAAAAACCTCTGTCTTGATCGAAATGTTAAAAAGGCGATTATGTAGAGTTTTCGACATTTACTCTCAAAGTTCCAAGGCTCTTTACGGCCTTCAAGAAATTGTTCACTCGAACGCGATTCTTGTAGGCAAAATTTTGCTGAGAGCGTAAATATTGACCGATGTGTCCGGTTGTTCTGTGGTAATTGAGAAAAACCTCCCTTCGACATCTGGTAGCTTCTTGTTCAAGTTTAAAATTGACAGGAATGGTGGCCCCAGCTGTGGCACACATTCCATGAATTTACAATCAATCAAGCAGACATTATCTTAGTCCCTAGGGTTTTATTTCTTCTCTGTTAATAAAAGAAAAATATCTCACCTACATCAAAGAGCTTGCGCTCTTAGGAAACATGCCGTGTTGTCGGCAAAACATTGTTGTGAATAAGTGATGAGTAAGAACAATAGCGTGAATATATGAATGCTCAATGACCCCAGAATTTAGGGTACACACTTAAAGCGGCGTGAAGTTGTCATGGTTCCTGTAGTGACATCATTCATTACCAGTATTTTGTTACGCAGTCAACTTTATCTAGCTGTATAGACAAATAAACACCATTGTCAAAGGCCAAACCATAATCAAGGTGGCCTTAAGTAAGTAATAATTTGTGCTTATCTTATAAACCCTTTCACTCATTGACAGCGAATAATTCAATACTAATAACTATGTGAGCAAGACTGTAACATGAACTGCTTCTTGTTCCTTAACAGAAAGTAGACAGTGTTGTAGAGGAAAAGCCACAAGACATGCTGCTGCCTGGAACAGAGCCTACTACAAACATTACAGTGTCTCCACAGGTACAGGTATGCACTCACAAGTGTCTTTGCTCATTTTGTGTTTGCAATACAGGAGAGAAATTGATTTAACTGAGAGCATATGTTTAGTAAGTAGACCTTATTGGTCACCATTGTCCAATAAATGTGACCGTTTGAAGACAGTATTCTCACGTTTGAAGTACCCAAACACCTAGTAAACTCTAACATCAAAAGTTTTGTTGACTCAAACAAAGGTTTGTGACCAGCAGCAGGTTTTATCACCATCTAAAGAGACAGATGACCCAATATGATCAAATTTTTACTCCTTTTGATTTTTTAGGTTAATCACATAGAATTCTACAAAAGATTAAAGACGCCATTTACCTTTTACAAATATCTGCATTGGTTCTGGAGATATTTAAGCTTGAAAAATGAGCAAATTATGCAAATGAGATGACTGATGATGTCATACACTCAACTAAATTTTACATTAAGTATATAAATAACACTATCTTGGTCAATTTGCAGCCGAAATCATTGAAACTTGGTAGGCTAATAGTTCTAAATATAACACACTTAACAGCTATATCAATTTCTGTTCCCATGGCAACTGACTCTTTTCCAGTCCCCTTTAGCCTGATTTCAATATTTTAGTGATTTTAAACTTGGAAAACATTAAACAAGGCCATGAACGTGGTCTATCACAAATCCAAGAACCCATTCTGAGAAAAAATGTTTATGGCTATTAGTTTTCAGCTGCTCTTATACATCATGAAAGTAAAAATCAGGAGGATCAATAGTTTTGTAGCTTGAATTTTAGTGACGTCATGTGAAAACCGGCAATAGGAGACAACTTAAGGATCTGAACCTAAAAGTACACTCCACTATCTCCAGCCTGTGTTTGTGAGCCAGAAAATTGAACAAGAACTAAATGTTGACGAAACAAAGCCACCAATTGTAAATCAGCAGTGCATTTTGTATAGTTTTCGATATGACCTGTGTGATGCAGGTTATGTACATTACGCATCCAGGCCATCTAAATTTAGTCCTCAAATGCTCTTGAATTTTTTTTAATTGATTCTCTCTGAAGAAAATACTACAAACTGGAATTTTGGGAGAAATCTTCCCAGTGCTGGCTAAATCCAAGTACCAAGTCGATTGCCAATTGTTGTAATTTGAATATTCTTTTCAACAAGTTTTATAGTGGAGCTCCAAAGGGCTGCAAGCATGGACCCCATACCCATATAGGAATGCGAAGGAAACCCATGAGTTGATTTTCTCATGGTTAGCATGGCTAGCAGTATTGCTTGTGGGCGCATGTGCACAGCGGTGATGACAGAGTTGCACAAGATGGCGGCCATACTCCAGCTAATAGGTTAACAGAGACATGGAGTATTGGTTTATGGCGTCCTTCTTTGATATTGGACATCCATGTTATGGTTAATTCACACTAGTCAAAACAAAGTATCCACTGATCAAGTGCTGGTTTTTGATTGGATAGTGGGCTTGTGTCAGGTTAACTTGTCAAACAGGGCCAGGTTGTTCGGAAGTGGGTTAATGCTGACCCAGGATTAAAAATTAACCGAAGAATAAATTCATCTTGTATACAAATGTTTTTCACTGCTTTTGTTTTGTGTATTTTGGGATTATTCAAACTCAAAACAGAAGACCAAACAATGTACAGAAAACCTAACTGCAAAGTAACAAAACTCGGATAAAAATTCTTGCTTATCCTGGATTGGCTTAATCGGGCTTTGAACAATCCAGCCCAGGAGCTCCGCTTTTAGGCTTGGCTAAATCTATATATTATTGCTTTGCATCGTACATGCCATTTTACTTAAAACAGTTCTGATGGATTAGCCTGTTTATGGTTATTTTTCCTTCCCTAAAGTAATATCTCCTTGCAAGTAACAATAAGAAAAGGCTGGCGAATCAAACGTAAAGATGGTAATTACTTTCTGACCTTTGCACCATTAACATGTGTGGTTTTAATTTGCATCCTTTTTAGGAGGTAGAACCTTTGCCTTCGTCAGCTCTCACTACCCCAACTGAAACAACATTCAGCACTGCTATCACTGAAACTGCCTCTGTATCCTCGGGTTATGTCTCAATTGCTTCATCCCTGTCATCAGTCTCTTCTGGAGTACCTTCAATAACCGACGTTACATCCATGGGATCTGCTGGATTCGCCACTTGTGGAAGCCAGAGCTCTACTACTAATGTCACCTTGGTTCCTGCTCCACCGACATCCTCGGAGAAAAAAGATGGCAAAGGAGCTGTAAAAACTGGAAAGAAGGAACGACTGCCCAGAATTCAGTTGAAAAGAGTCGAGGGTTCTCCAGAGGGACCAGTAGTTGAGTGTAGTTTTGACACCTACAAGAATAACAGGATAACGTTTAAGTTTGGGATTGATGATGATGAGCCAGATGAAGTTTCTGCAAACATGGTAAGTCACTTGATTGAGATTTAAGAAGAGTGAATTGAATATGACTGAAGGATTTACCATGAAATTATATTGTTGGTCGTTCTTTGAGGTTAAGCAGGTTTCCTTATGTACAGCATCAGGGAGACAAGTGGTAAGGGTTATTTCAGATCCTTAGCCAGTTAGCACAGTGAATAATAAAAAATTATTATATAAACACCAGCGAAATACCAGGTGAGCTTTTGCGCGAAACCATGATATCTTCACACGTGAAAATATCATGTTGTTTTCACAAGTCTTGAGATTACTATTACTATAGCTACATAATCTCTTAAAAAGTACTCAGATGTGTTGCCGGTACGATTGAAACATCATCGGACCCTCCTCGGAAATGTTCGGTTATCTTCAGAAAATGTCCGGAAAATGTTCGGAAACGTTCGTCTGGCCTTAGCAACAATTTTGGAAAATCTTCTGAAATCTTCGGAAATTGGTCGGAAATCTTCGGGAAAACGTCGTCATTAGTATGTTTATATAATAAGCAGAATATTACATGCCCGCTCGTGGATATGAATTTTATCTTCTCTTGTTCAACTCGAAGATAAAATTCATATCCGCGCATGGTCATGTAATATCCCCTATTTATTATCCAACTCCGCTTCCTAGAGTACAAATATCGCGCGAAACGAGTACCAATAACAGATATTTGTACTCACCTCATTCCTCCCGGCCGCGTAAATTTAAAACCTTGGCAAGTCAGAATGTTGGGAAAAGACATCGTTGGATAATAAATCTCTTATTAGACGTTTTGGTGTGTAGTATCGCTGTATATTTTTACTCGTTGTTTGTATTTTGACTCGCCCTACGGGCTCGTCAAAATACTGCACAACTCGTAAAAATATACAGCGATACTACACACCAAAACGTCTAATAAGATATATAAATCTGTGTAGATATCCTCGAGATGAGTTAAATGCGCTGGATAGCACTGTGAGTTAAAAAGATGTATGAATGAAAGTGAAGCATGTAAAAATCATGTCTGATTAACTAGTGGATTTACCCTACTGGTGCATATTTGCATGAGCTTTAGTGAATGCAGTTTGAAAAATTTTTTCAACCATCTTGAGTACCGGTAGTGTAAATCCTTTATTGCTGGAGATACTATTACTAACTTACTGCATGTATGACTAAAAAAAAATATGAATTTGCATGTGTTCATTTGCATTCCAGTGCAAGTTAATTTTTATTTGCCCAGCAGTGATCGAGCTTCTTGTTTAGTTCTTTTTTTTTACATAACAGATGGAAGCAGGCCATTTGCAAGAGTGTAACAAACAGCTGTTTGAGGATCAGCTTCGTCGAATAATAGTTGAGGCCAAGGCCAAGGTACTTAAGGCCAAAAGCCATCCTGGAGCAGAGAGCACAGGTGAAAGAGCATTGCTGGAAACCCAGATCTCGTCAGAAGGCATTAGTGTAGGGCTCTCATCGCAACAGGTAATGTCTGCAGGGTTTTTTCGTTGGCTTGATTGTCAAAGGCTTAAGTGCATGCCTTTAAGAGGTGTCTCCAGTCCTAAACATGTAACACAACTGGGTCCCTCATCCTATGTTTCCATAAAGAGGTGTCTCCAGTCCTAAACATGTAACACAACTGGGTCCCTCATCCTATGTTTCCATAAGTATCTACTCGAGTTTTGTTTCACGCTGTTTATTTGGCATCACCAGCGTTTCCGTGGAAGGAGTTGTAACAAGGCGAGTCAAAGTAAATTATGTTCTATTGGAAAACTTCAACCTTTATGTTTGCTAAACGAATCAACAAAACGAGCGTGGACATAATCGTTTTCTGCCTATGGGACGCTAGACCCCAACTGACCGAGTTATTTCAGGAGAACAGATTTGGCCTTCAGTGAGATCCGAAAGTGACTATTCAGTGAATTTTGTCTCGATCGATGGTTAAACATTGGTTCTTCATTTCAAGACATGAACGATCATCGCAGTTATGTACACAACGTAAGCAGCTGTGAAATTAATACCGGAAAAATATATTCATGCTTGAGTGGGATTCGAACCCATGACCTCTGCAATACCGGTGCAGTGTTCCACTAACTGAGCTATCAAGCCAACCGGGAGCTAGTCACGTTTTGAGTTCGTAATTTACCCGTAGATGATAGAGAATTTGAACTGCGGAGAAAGTTATAAAGTAATTAGATTAATAAGTTTTACGTTCTTACCTAAAAATAATTTTAGCATGTGTAAAAATTTATATCTCTTATTTATTTAGTTATTTATTATTATTATTATTATTATTGTTATTATTATTATTATTATCATTTTTATTTTATTATTCGAGTGTCCACAATTAGTTATTTCAGCTAACTATTATATGGCTTGTGTTTGTAGCCGATATAACGCCCGCTGTGATTGACTAACACTAGGGCATTAATTCTCTCATATTCAGACACTTAAATGGAGTATATTCATTCATTCTTGAATGACCATGTATTTTTCATGTAAGAAAATGGACATCAAAACAACCAATGTTGTGTTTGTTCCATTTTCTTTTTAAGTGGCACGGCTCTAGAGGTCACTTTCCAAATCAGCACTAACTCGAGTCCTTTTGATAACATTTAAACAGGGTGACCCCTTCAGTCACAGGACTGGTATCAACGGGGGCCCTGTTTTAGTTAACATACCCAGGGATACGTAGTAAAAGAGAATGATTCCAGCCTGCAGTGACGAGTACACTTTGCCATAGATTGTTATCATTGATGACCTTCTATCTATACCCAAATTACTGAGCAGGTGTTACGGATAATGCTTTAAACAACAGTTTATTGTTTAAAGTAAATACTCGCAACTTTCTTTTGATCTTCTAGTTACTGGAGAGCCCTCATCCAAGAGATATTCCTTTCTTTGTGGATAGTACTGCAGCTTCCAGCAAAGTGGAGGTAGCCTCGTCTCAGCCCGAAAATGAACTCCCTGTTTCCGAAATATCACTGCCGGATGAAAAACAGTCAACATCTCCGCTATCTGAACAAAAGGTCGATTCCCCTGAGCAGCCTCTTGATGTAGTATCTCAGGCACAACAATCGTCATTGCCAGCAAAGGCAGAAGAAAAAGCCAAACAGCCAGTTGTGTTGAATCCAGTCCCTCACCAGCAAGTTCAGCAACCTCAAGAAAACAAGCCAGAAGGGAATACAAATATGGGTAAAGTGTCTGCGAGTGTTGAGGCAGAACTAAAAACTGGTCAGGATCTTGTGCAAAAAATGGGTTTAATGGAACCACGCCCAGTGACACCACAATCAGTATCCGAAGAAGCAAGTTCACAAACTGCTGCAAATTCAGCCACTCAGAGGGACAGAACTGAAACATCACATTCACCTGTTAGCATTTCGCAGTCAGTAATACCTCCTCCAGGATCCATTAAAAAACGATTTACTGTTAGGAAAGTTAAGGATCCTGTTATAAACACTGGGTCATCGTCAGAAAGCAAATTAGAGAACAATGAACTTGAACCACCGTCATTCACGAACACCAGTAGCAATACGGACAGAAACTCGGATAATGAACACATTTCAAGAAAACCTGAATCGGCTCAACAGGAAGTATCTGATGATGCGGCGGTATTGCATGCTGCTTTGGGAAGAGAAGAACAATTATGTCTCACGCAAAAGGAGGCTGATGATGCAAGTTGTTCGAAACAAAATTGTCATGTTGACAAGTCAGACACTGAGCTATCGTCATCCACTTTGCATGAAGGTGAACACTTGGAAATAAATTTTGAAGTTCAAGCTTCAAAAGCGGGTGGTAATTGCCTGCAAATCGTACGTACATCAAACACTTATAGACCACCAACTCCAACATATGCTTTTCGTCCTGTTGACAATTCCAGTTCCGAGGAACAAGCTTTACCGCACAACACTGTTAAATTTGAATCTCAGATATCAGGAGAGGAACTTCATCCAGGCAAGCCTAAAGTTGAATCTGTTGTATCATCAGACGACGAGTTGCCAATTAGTGCTTTCCCTGAGAAGGAAGGAGTATCGTCTTCTGTGAGTGAATTTGTTCAGGGAAGATTCGTTGTGTCTGCGTCTTCTGACAGGCCCGACACACCGTCGTCTGGGAGTTCAGACCAAACTAAACCTCCGTTACAAACTGTGGAAATAACCCTTCAGGATGTGACATTGAATTCATCTTTGACACCCAGCTCGTCAATGGAAAGCCTAAACTCTGTTGGCTCTCAGCCATGTTTGCAGCATATACACGCGTTTTCCAGCTCACCTCAGACCATTCTTCCAGAGGGCCACAGTTCCACTAATCTAGTTACAGGGTCTAATAAAGAGCAAGCAAGAAAGAACAGTGGGCCAAACGATTTGCTTAATGATATCAGTAGACAGTCACTTGGAAAGCAGGAAGGAGATCAGGTATAAATCTGTTTTTATTTTTATACCTAACCCCTCAGTGCTTATTATGAGTGAATTATGGTTTTTAAAACATATGCGGTTGTGAATAAGAAACTAGCAGGTTCCAGATACGCACGCTGTTGGAAAGAAGTCATAAAAAGAAGACAACCGCTAGCGCTAGCCGTAGCATGGTTGTCTTTATGCTCCCGTTGTGAACTTTCTATTCCTGCAATCTGACAGCCTGAACTGGAGTTCAGCAGCCAGAGATGCACCGTTTTTACATAAAAAGAAAGATAAGAAAGGATTTTCAGTTATGGATTGGTAGGCGTGCTTTATAGCTGACAGTAGTGGAAATTTATTGTTTCAATTCTCAACAGAAGAAACTAGTTCAGAAAACGAAATCCTTGCAGCAGTCCCAAACAGGCTTCGAACAGATACTGCAGATCGCATTGGACTTATCTACCGAAGAAGAGGATGAATTGAAGAAACTCCGTGTGAGGTACGGAAGTATCAGGTTAAAAAGGACTAAATATAATGGGGTCTGTCGCCGTCATTAGGGAGTTTAAGAAACCACATCCAGGACAACGTTAAGTTGAAAAAATGATTTTATATTTTACCTACGAATCTCGTGGTACCCTTAAGTTATTTACTTTGTTTATCACTGTCAAAACTATCACGATACTGAATCTAGGACACGGCGATAAATCCGAAATTAAAATTTAGAAAATTAGCCGTCGTGGCTCACGTTCTCCAGACAACGCAGATTGTGGTCATTTCACGTTGTTGTTTTGTAGAGGACGGCAAAGAAATGTACCAAGAATTATAATGCAAGTGCATTGCCATTGTTCTCCTCGTTAAACCTTTTGTCTAGTGACGTTGCCGTTGCCACGTAGTTTTTTAAAACTCCCTATTAAAATACAGGAGAACGCTAAAGATGTCCACCCGCCAATGTTACATATATGACATCCAAAATATATGCCCGCGATCGAACTTAAGAACTCTCAGCAGTATTCAACATTCATGCTGACCGGTTTATTTCGACAAATGGTAAGCACCTTGCTTGACTGTCTTCTTTTTCTTTTCTTTGACAGTCAACGTAAAGAAAAAGAGGAGTTGGAGAAAAAGCACGAAAAGCAATTGTCAGCATTCAAGAAGAAAATTGAAAGCAGGAAACTGCGTCAACAGAACCAACGCTCACAACAACAGCAGCAACAATTAAAAGATGCGTTTCAGGCTCAGATGAAGAAAGAAAAGTTGAAGGAACAACAGCAGGGTACGGTACAGCAGCAACCTTCAGTACGACACAAGACCAACTCAGAAGAGGTACTAGAGCTGACAGACCATTCTAAGATCAATGGATACAGCCCTGAAACGTTGGCAACGGCCTTTAGCGTTTCTAAAAAGTCTTTCTCTGGAATCGATAAAGAAATTGAACAATTAGCTCAATTTGAAAGCAAGACGAAGAAGAAGCCCCCGTCATCTGCAGTACCAGGACAAGTGTCGGCTGGAAAAATGGAGCCAAAGTTAAGTCTCAATCAGATCAAGGTGAACCAGCTTCAACGAGAACGTGTGGTACCTGTTGAAGTACCTCCTGGACAAACTGTTACAACCCCTGGGCCCACAAGAAGTGGGCCCCAAGTGGTGTCTCAAACAACGGTCTCCCAGCAACCTATAGGCTCCTTTTCTGGACCACGAAATACCAGTTATTCTAATTTACAGGCCCCTCAGGGTGCCCAGGTGCCTGTGACTAGTTATAGCGGTGCAGTCGTCAATGGACCATGGCCCAGTGGCCCTGATAACGTACAATGGGCTCCTAGTATGGAAGATCATCAGTGGCATCCTGTTGGAGAGCCGCAGCCACAATGGCCGGCGGCAGCAGCGGAGGGCACTGCATGGCCAGTAGCAGTTAATTCTGGGTCAAACTCTAGTGGACAGTATGTTGTGAGAATGTCACAGCCGTTTGTTCCCGCTGCAAATGTGGCAGGTCAGCCTTTTGCGGTGCAAACTGCGCCACATCAGCAAATGCCCCATCGGTAGTATTTGGGTATTTCCGATTATTTTGTTCGTGTTGAATTGAGATGAGGAAAAAAAGCAAGAAATGCTCTTGAATTTTATATTAAAAGGTAAATTGATTTACAAGCCCATGCCACTATTGTTTTGTGTGCTTTTGCTGTACGGTAAAAAACATCGACCCACCGGGATAACTCGGAAAGAAGCAGGCAAATATAGCATGGCTTGTTAGGCCATTCAGCATGCAAAACTAGGCAGTAAATCAAGAGTGCTTCATAGATTCGCAGACAACTAGACAATTGAAAGAGAAATGTAATTTATATGTCGCACAAACTTGTAATGTACTGAAGCTTGGTATATTTTTGTTAGTACTCGAGGCATCAGAGGGCCTACCCATGCACTGGGGTCGGCAATAGCGATATTATTTTTACGTTACCTATACAGAAATATGATGACATTAGAATTTAAAAAAACTGCAGGATAAAGAATATTTGTAAGCATCGGCACATTGATTGTGGAGCAGATGCATCATCATTTGAAAGAACATTTTGCAACGAATAGTTTGAAGTAATTTCGTTTCTTTTTTCTTTTAAGACATTTATATTGAAGCGTTGTATACTTACTCTGTGTTTGAGGTTTCTTGGCGAGTGTTTTCCTTGATTAAGTACACTGACAAAAGGGTATCTGTGTTGCAGTTACTTATGAACATAAAGTTAGCCATGTGAGCTCAGCAATAGAAAAAGTAACGAAAAACAATTTTGTTTTATGCCTGAAGTTCTTCCCTAGAAAAGGCACTTCTGAAAACCCCAACGGACCCATAGTGCACAAGTTCTCAAATGAATATATCGAACCTATCTCATAGCCAAGCAATGTCTAGAAAATGATCAGTTGTATTGTGCTATCAGAAGCCTTTGTATAATTGCTGTGGTAACTGTTTCTGTAGTCAAACGACGTTTTGATAGGCTTGATGCACTGGATCAGGAAAAAGGATAACAAAATGCTTCATTGTAATTATCAGTAGCTTGAAAACATTAGTTTCTAGATTGGAGGAAAAGAGGTTTTCATTTGCTGTTATAGCGAAGGCCTTGAAATCATTGTACGCGTACTTAAGGTAGAGAATGGGTCGTTCGTATGTTCACCCTGGGTTCTTATTGGTGCTTACCAGAATTTTGTAGTCTTTTCAGGGACGATTTTGAGTCAGCTTCGCCTTTCATTTGAATAAAATTGAATCATTCTTCCCAGAAGCGTATGCTGTTTTGTTAGAAGTTAAGGCCAAAGTAATACGGGTGACATTCTCTTCCACTTGTTGTGTAGCAGTGTAACTGCAGCACTTGTAGTGCAGCATTTGTAGTGCAGCTCTTTGTAATGCAGCAGCGAAATACAACACTTCTACTGAGTGCGGCAGTGAAATGCAGCACTTTTCATTGCAGCGGTGAAATGCTGCACGTCTAATGCAGCACTTGTAGTGCAGCAGTGAAATGCACCACTTGTAATAAAGCACTTGTTGTGCAGAAGTGAATTGCAGCACTTGTCTAGAACTTATTGCGTCACGATTGCCGCTATTCACAGAGAATGGTCAGGGGAAAAAAGTTCTTGAAGTTCGGGGAAGTTTCATACTGACATCTGTGGCAGCCATGTAGGCATAAATGTGACGCAAAGTGGCCAAATCTTCACTTTTGACGCAATTTGCACACGTGGGTGTTTTTCCTAGTTTGCGAGCTGTTAATGTGTTATTACATGCCGATGATACCGTCGTCTTTTATGCTGCCTCAGATGTAAACCAGTTGGAGCGAGTGATGGAATGTCTAGCTCAAGGTCCTGCAAGATTGGTCTACCAAGAACGAACTGTTAATTTACCCTAAGAAAACTGAATATGTGATCTTTGAAACTGCTGCAAAACGGAACTAAATTAACTCTGACAGCCTTAGTGGTGTTTATTTAGGAGATCAAGTTCTTAACTGTTGGCCTTTCTATAAGTATTTAGGTGTCTACCTAGACCAAACTCTATCTTTTAAGGAACATGTTACTCGACGTAGTTAATAATAGTATCGAGACAGCTTGGCTTGTTAAGTAGACTAAGAATCAGTCTTGCACTCCATGCAGCAGAAAGGATCTTTACAGCTATGATACTTCCTAAGTTGGATTATTGCGATTTTGTTTGGAACAACTTAGTACCAAGATATAATGCTTTAGAGCGAATTACAAACGAGAGCTGCTAGAATTATTTTAAAGGAGAGCAGCCTTGGTCACGAACATTTGTTATGACAATAGGCCTTATCACGGTTTCCGACGCCATTTTGACGGGTAGGCAAAGCGGTCAGAAATTACAGTGTTTGTATGGGAATCCGATGGCAAAGAACTTTTTCCAAAATCGAATTTTACACAAATTGTGAATCGCAATGTTAAAATATCAGGTGGAAGATTGTATTCACCAAGTTTGAAGGTTGTAGTTTAACTAGAAGACGCTCAGTTAATTTTTATAATTTTCCATACATTTGTCTGTAAATTTGGCTGGGAAGACGCGGCGGCGCCGAAAAAAAATTACAGACAAATGTATGCTAAATTATAAAAATTAACTGAGCGTCTTCTAGTTAATCTACAACCTTCAAACTTGGTGAATACAATCTTCCACCTGATATTTTAACATTGCGATTCACAAATTGCGTAAAATTCGATTTTGGTAAAAGTTCTTTGCCATCGGATTCCCATACAAACACTGTAATTTCTGACCGCTTTGCCTACCCGTCAAAATGGCGTCGGAAACCGTGATAAGGCCTATTAAGCTGGATGTCACTTAAGGCACGTTCTGATATGCATATTGTAACTTGTATTTAAATGCCTCCACAACAATGCTCCAGATCTTTTCAAGGAATATTTTGTCAAAACATCGCACAATTATTCCACTAGGCGTAATGGTCTTGACATCTTAGTGCCAAAGGTTTCTACAGAATCTGCATAGAAAGGCTGCTGCTATTTCGCTGTCCAAGTTTTTAACAATTTACCTCCGAAGCTGAATCTAAAAATTTTTAATTTTATTTTTAGTTGTCCAGGGCACCCCTTGATAACAGCGCTAGCTGACGGGTTTTCCCTGATTAATATGTTTATATTATTATTATTATCATTATCATTATTATTATTATTACTATTATTATTATTACTATTATTGTTATTATTAGCAAGTCGGTTTCTAAAGTCTACTGTAGTTCAAATCTAGACAATAACCTTTACCGAGATTCTTAAGTTATAAATATTCTTTTTATACTGTACTTTCATCTTTTTTTTTGGAGCTGTTTTGACTTCTTGTAGTTTGAATTATTGTTATTATTATTATTATTATTATTATTATTATTATTATTATTATAATTATTATTATTATTATTATGCAATCAAAATATACTGTTCCCAAAGCCAACGCGATTCAAAGTCGTGTTCGTTAACAAATAAAACAAACAAGGACAATTTCCCCAGATTTCGATAAACGTAGTAATCGTGGAAGCGTTTAAATTCACCAAAATCCAACGCTGAGAGCGCAAAGACGAGCTTGCATGGCCTGCTCGCATGCTCACATGTTCGCCACATGTCTTACTAACGATACCAGTTTACTGGCCGTGACATGCCCCTGAAAAAAATCAAGCGGCGTGGCCATTTTGGTGTCCTTGCATTTTTTCTGCATATAACAGTGCACAGCGTAACCAACTCAGAAAAGCCATAGATCAATTTTAGGCTTGCGTCCTCCGAACGCAATGATGTTGAGCTAGGTCTAATTGTGTCGATCTATTTATACATTTGGCCCTGAAAATTTGTGCTGGAGATCTAGGACACGAATCAACCAGGTTGCCGCCCAGAGTTTCTCGAGTCAGCGGTTGTCCGCGGAGCTGGAGAGGAGTTGGGTTCTAGTTCGAGATGGGACGAGAATTCATGTTGTGAAATTTTGAAATTTTATACTCTGCCATTTTAAATACGGTTTCATATAGACAACCTAACCACATAACCCCTTAAAAACCTGTATCTTAGTGCGCTCTGGATGTGTCGATTCGATTAGATGATTAAATCTTTAAAAGACAGTGAAGAAAGTGCCTCTCAGACTTTAAAGATGACGGACCTGGAAGCCGAGGCTGAACAATTCATTGGCGACGATGAGGACTTAAGTTCAAAGAGTAAAGACAAACCCCTGTTCAATATGTTGACGAGGAGTAACCTTGGCATGTATTTACAATTTGTGTTTTTCGGTATTGGTTCAGTCCTTCCCATCTTTGTCATCTTTGCCGCAGTTGATTACTTCGACAATATTTTCCCTCACAAGCAGCCCGAGTTTGCATTGAACGCGATCTACAATCCCATGTTGTTCTGTGGCTGTTTCGTTAACCTGGTTTGGGGTCGCGCTGCAAGTTTCAAGTGGAGGATTGTCAGTGGATTTTCAGTGATGGTCGTGTGTCTGATGGGCTTCATTGTTCTCGATCAGCTTGAATTGTGTGGATCTACATGTCTTAAAAGTCACTACTGGTCCGTTTTGTTTGTGGCTGGTGTCCTTGGTTTAGCAGATGCCGTGTGCCAGTCTACCTTGTTTGGCTTGACCACTCACGCTTTGCCACCTTTATATACTCAGGGGCTCATGGTAAGTTGCTGAATAAGACCATCCCTTTTCGCGCATTCAAATGATAAATTATTCACATTTCTTGTGTAGTTTACGATGCCGTGAATGGAGGCCGATTTAGATGGTACAACTTTGTTGCATGTAATTTACATTGCATCCTGCAAACATTGCATCTGTTTTGGTTCAATTTCACCCCCTTGAACAATTTGGTATTTCCCTTGTTCTTGTGTAGGGAAACATTTTATTGCTTATTACTTTATGAAACAAAGGATAAAATTCTACCAAATTGTACCAAGAGTAATGTTGAACCACAACATATACAACTACCAAAGACCATTGTTTAGATCAAATATTGTGATACGGTTTCAAAGCAGTGTTAAAAATATAATAGCAAATAAGTAATCATATGAAAGCTCAAGCAATAAAGGATGTATACTAGTAATTTCAACGTGAAAGTGGGTGCTGGCTTCAGACTTTGATGAAGGAATTACTTGTTTTACGTTTTGAAATGAACGGTATAATTCGGGTGAGTGTTTAAATAGGTTGCACGGGGGCGAGGGCTGTTGTAAGTGTGGGGTGACTTAATTTTTCCGATTTCCCCCTTTATAATGCCAAAGTTTGCTAACAATTTAACCATAACTTTTTTAACATTTCAGTTCATTTTCTAAAGAACATAAGAATGTTCCAAGTTCACCCAAATCTCCAAATTTTAATACAGTTGCTGTGCCATTAGAATTTGGCATACCATCATGGTTTCTAGCATGAGGATCAAAGGTATAAAATGAACCATTTGATTCGGTTACAGAGGGTTTCACATAACTTTTGACGAACGGGTTCCGAAGTTTGTTCGAAATTTCCGAAGTTCGCTACGAACTTGGCAATTTCATTACGTACTTGTCAATCAAATTGTGAACTTGGAAGTGAAGTTGTGAATTTCATGCCGAACTTCATTGGGAAGTTGA